>VWZE01004000.1:236504-277700 GCA_013396675.1 Eubucco bourcierii
AATAATTATATTCATGGGGGAAAAAAAAAAAAAGAAGAGTATTTATTCTCCTGCAGGACTTGCTATGTGGAGCTGTTGAAAGACCTACAATTCCTTTTAATTTTTCATCAAGCTTAATACTCTAAAAAGTCTAGGTCTACTGGAATTAAAAATTAATAGTTGTTGCATCTGGGGAAAGGTAGATGGAAAAATAGAGCATAAACACAAGTGTAGAAATCATGAATAAAAGGTGGCTGACACCCAAATCCAAGGTGCAGGGTGACAGGTCTATATGTATATACGTCCCAGGCCCGCAGCCATATGTCTCATGCATTTCTGTATCTGCCACCTGAGTTAATAGCTTAATATTTCATCTACATAGCAGAGGATGGTAAATCATGGCAGAGGTTGGTAATCTGCCTCCTTCCTTCCACCCGAAAAGCTGCTCCTGCTGGTGACCTCAGACCCAGGCTGTATTTTAAAACATATTCCCTTAAGGTGTGGGTACAACTGCACCCAGAAGCTGCTGGGAAAGAGCATGGATTTGGGGGTCAAGCAGAAACCTGTCCTCCAGCTCCTCTACTTCTCAGCAGACAGACGACTCCCTTGTTCTGGGAAAACCACTAGCACTGCAGATTTTGGGTACCAGGCAAAGTGGATTATGTTCCCTCTTCTAGACTGTAAAGGGCTTTCACGGTTACAAACTGAACAAGACCTGCTTGCAGAGGATAAGAGAAGAGTCATAGATACGGAATCATAGAATTGTTTCTGCTGGAAGAGACCTCCAAGATTGAGTCCAACCTTCAACCTGAGACCACTGTGGTCATTAAACCATGTCCCAAAGTGCCACATCCACACATTTCTTCAACAACTCCAAGGTGACTCCAGCACCGCCCTGGGCAGCCTGTTCCAATGCCTAACCACTCTTACGGGTAACAAATTGTTACTAACATCCAACTTAAACCTCCCCTGGCACAATTTCAGTCCATTTCCTCACATTCTATCATCTGATACTAGGGAAAAGAGACCAAGTGCCACCTGGCTCAAATATCCTTTCAAAGAGCTGTAGAGAGCAATGAGGTCCCCCTTCAGCCTCCTTTTCTCCAGGCTGAGCCCCAGTTCCCTCAACTGCTCCTCACCAGCCCTATTCTCCACACCCTTCATCAGTTTTGCTGCCCTTCTCTGGACGCACTCCAGCACTTCAGTGTCTTTCCTGAACCCAGTACTCAAGGTGTGGCCTCCCCAGTGCTGAGTACAGGGGGGCAATCACTTCCCTACTCCTGCTGGCCACACAATTGCTGCACATGATTTATTAGTGTTTCTCTTTTGGGAAGTAAGTATCAGCGTAATTTGTGACACCCAGCTTAAGCAGCCTTCCTGCTTGGAATGGTATCTTCATTGATTGAAACTCTGAACCTACTAAACTTTCCCTCAAAATATGCATACCCCAACCCACACATTCACTCTCAACACACACAAAGGCTGTTTTGGGCTGCAACAGGCTTCTTGAAAGCAGCTCCATGGAGAAGGACCTTGGAGTTCTGGTGGACATTAAGTTATCCATCAGACAGCAAAATGGCTTTGTGGCTAAAAAAGGTCAGTGCTCTCCTGGTCTGCATTCAGAAGAATGCAGCCAGCATGTCAAGAAAGGTTCTCCTCCCCCTCTGCCCTCGTAAGACCACAACTGGAATATTGTGTCCAGTTCTGGGATCCCCAGATCAAGAGGGACAGGGATATACTAGAGAGTGCCCAGTGGAAGCTATGAGGATGATGAAGGGACTGGAATATCCGTGTGATGAGGGAAGGCTGAGAGACCTGGGGCTGCTCAGTGTCAAGAGAAGCAGCCTGAGAGGGGATCTCATTAATGTCTACAAATACCTTAAGGGTGGGTGTCAAGAAGAAGGGGCCAGGCTCTTTTCATTGGTGTCTGCAATAGGACAAAGGGCAATGAATATAAACTAGAACACAGGAAGTTCCACCTTGACAAGAGGAGAAACTTCTTTACTGTGTGGGTTCTGGAGAAGGCTGTCCTCAGGTGTTGTGGAGTCTCCTTCTCTGGAGACTTTCAAGACCCACCTGGATGTGTTCCTGTGTGACCTGCCCTAGATGATCCTGCTTTGGCAGGGGTGTGGGACTCAATGGTCTCAGAGGTCCCTCCCAACCCCTAGCATTCTACGATTCTATGAACACACCAACTAGATTCCATCTCTTGGCAGCTGCTTTACAGTTTGCTTACATTCTGTTCAAAAACATTTTGTTTACTGTAAATATCAGGCATGGACAAACAATGGTGCCATTTTTGCTGCTGGTGGCACAAAATGATATACAGACCTCTACATAATGCTGCCCATTCAGTAGGGAATGTTTTGTACTGAGTTGTTTTAAGTTGAGGTTGTTTATGTAAAGTAAATAAATTTCATGCCTCACCATGTGATGACAATGTGACATTCCAGCTGCAGCAAGCCACTGAACAGCCCTCAGTTTTAAATCTTGAGCATAACTAATTAAAAATAATTGTGAAAAACCACATCCAGAACTAAAAGGCAAAGGAAAACATCTCCAAATGCTTTGCTTTTACTATGCACTTATTTGACTCTCCTACTAGTGTATTTTCAAGACTGAAAAAATGAATTTATTCTTTATTAAAACAAAACTGACACTGAAACATCACCACAATTGGTCAATTTAAACTCACAATTCTATCTGTCATCCTGCTTTCACAGAATATCTTATTTCTCACCCCACATTCAGTGTTTGAGATTAGTTTCTAGAGCAGAGATGGGACTATGAGTGCATATCCTAGCGAGCATTAAAGAGCAGTGCACAGAGAAAGCCATCACTGTATAAAACTCCAGTGGTCCATGGCAGTGGCTATCAGCAGTGCTAGACCCGGCTGGGAGCAGCTGAACAGAAGAAGGACGTCCAGAGCTGTAAATAAGCAGGTTCTTGCACAAGTGAACCAAATTCCTTAGAGTGATGTCACTCCTTTTCAGTTTGTGGTAATCTGCTGGAACCAAGGGAACTGATGAATTTACTTCCCTTTTAAGAGAACTCTCCAAAGCAGAAAGAATCAGAATGGTTTGGGTTAGAAGGGACCTTAAAGATCATCTAGTTTCAATCCACCTGCCATAGGCAGGGACACCTTCCACTAGCCCAGGTTGCTCAAAGCCCCTGCCAGCCTGGCCTTGAACACCTCCAGGGAGGGGGCAGCCACAACTTCTCTGGGCAACGTGTTCTAATATCTCACATTTAGGCTTGTGGAAGAGCAGGTACAACCCAAACCAAAGTGGCTGCTTGTGATATGAAGTTGTCCTGCTGGTTGGCACAGCAGAGATGCCATCACTGACTTTGATTCTGGTTTTGCTCTGTTTTAAGACAGAAAGTGAGAAGATAACAGAAATACCAGAGTACCAGCAGTGACTGTTGATTTTACTGACTGTAAGGGAAAATACATCTTGTGTGAATCCCCCTGCTGCCACCTTCTCAGCTAGAAGAGGCACTAAAGTGGCCATTGCAGGCCAGACCATATTATATGCCACCAACTTCCAAATATTTTCAAAGCACTAGTTATGAAGAAACCTAATAGTTGGGATTTCACAGTCCCCTGGAGTGTGTTAAATACCTCACAACACACAGAAGGTGAAAAAGGTTCCTTTGGAAAGAGTGCGTGCTACTTGATTGCACACTGAAAATGCAGGGAGAGGGAGGAGAGGGAGGAGGAGCAGGGATAACTGGCACATAAATGGTCTGTAAACTCTCTAGGACCTGACTGCATGTTTCTAGACTGTGCCTCAAGAGCAAAATCATTAATGATTTCTTCTCCTTGCCTAGTTTCATGGAGGAACACCCAATATAATGGAAACAGCAGAAAACGTAATTTTAAATGGAGTAGTGAAAAAAGTTTTCAGAGGAAACACATTTGATTATCATAATTCCCACATCCTAAAGGTCACCCAGGTCACTTCAAGTGTAAAGAACTAAAGAAAGAATCAATTGAAAGGAACCATCAACCAGGAAGGAATTGGCTAGCAAGGTATCAACCCAAAGGAACCAACAACTATAAAGAAATCAACAGAAAGGATTCATGACCTAGGACAGAGTCAACCAAATGGAATCATCAGTTAGGACAGAATCAGATGAAAGGAATCATCAACTAGGAAAGAGTCAACTGAAAGGAACCACCAAAACATCTCTTACAAGCAGTTACAAAGGTTTTGTACCTCGGGCAGGAAGTTTTCCATGGTTCCTTTTCAACAGCTGCAGTTCTTCCACTTGAGTCACTAGTGAGGAAATAAATGTGGAATCAACAAATGTTCAAGGGATCTCAAAGAAAAGAGTGTTTATGTTACCTTTCTCACTTCCAAAGCATTGGGGTTTTTTCTTCAGGTGAGGACAAAAATGTGCCCCAAAAATGAGTAGAAACTGTTCAAAATGAACATAGTTGTGGCCCATTGTGCTTACACACCTCATACCATATTTTGTTCCCATTTTTTGCCTTCTCGTGCTGATATAGTGCTTTGCTTCTAACTCAGAGATGGAAAGAAAAGACAATTCTTTCCCATTCTGAAGGCCACAAGAAGCTAACAGAAAGACTAGACACAAAGCGTGGACAATAGATATGAGACCTCATTTAGACAGTCTGGCTGCCCCATTCACATTACTGTAGGGTAGTAATGTAAACACAGACTATGTTCAGCTAACCTTGTTTGTCTGAGCAAGGATCTGCTTGTGTGCATGACAGTGGGAACTAGGCCAGTGCATACAAATGCAAAATGAAAACAGAATGGCCATTGGAATCCAAGTCAGGAGAGAAGAGCAAATGGTGATTGAGACAACAGTAGTTGCTGAAATTGTGTGGTGCATAAATTCCACTGGTAGGATGAATGCACCTGCTGCATTGAAAAGTAAAGTCACAGAGCTTCTCGGTAAGACAAATTCCCTGGCATCTGTGCCTTTATTCTCCACCTGTTTCCAGCTGTGAGCAAAGCAGTGGCCTCAATCATTTGAGGTTTGGTTTCCTAGAGCTAATTCTCATGTTTTCACGTTGCAGAAAACAGCAGCCATTTGCTGCAGGTTAAGAAACTGTCTTCTCGCCTTTTCTGGACACAGGGACTACTTGTGTACATAAAGCATTCAGATTCCCTGGGCAGGCAGAATATTAATAGAGTACAGAGGTTGACATGAAGAGTCTGTAAGGACAATGTCATACATGCAGATCTTTAGGGAAATGCAGAAGTAGGTGAATGCAGTCTTAGACACACACCTGCACCACAGACACATATGGGTACAGATGAAAGGTGTTGCTATTGTGAACACAAATGAACAACCTGTCTGAGGCATAAAGACTGGGGCTCCTTGGGTGCCAACAGCTGCCTTTCACTTTTAAGGCAGAGGAATGACCTGGTACATGGAAAATTCCTCTCCCTGAAACAGTTTATTTTCCCCTGCAATTACCACAGAATCATAGAATCATTTTTGTTTGGAAAAGATCTTTAAGATTATCAAGTCCAACTATTATCTAGCTCTGCCAGGTCTGGTGCTAAACCATGTCCCTTAGCACCACATCTCTGCCCCTTTCCAACATCTCCAGAGATGAGGTTCTCTGGGTAGCCTGTTCCATCCAGTGTTTGAGTGCCTTTTCAGTAATGCATGCTTTTTTTTTTTTTGCATTAGACTATTTCCCCATCATATACTGCCCTTCTAGTTGCAGAGGTAGTTGGAAAGAGAAGTATGAATCCACTTGTCACTGCTAGGGGATTCACATGTCCCAGGAACCTCTGATAAAAAGCTTCCTAAATCCAGACACACAGAAATGAAAATGTTTGGCTTTCTGGGTTCCTTTGGAAAAAAGTATTCCAGATGTGCCAGCTGCAAAGCGCCCTTATCCCAACACAATAAGTATCTGGTATGTCCATCTTCTAAAGACGCATGAATAGCAATTTTGAAAGCCTGGAAACCTAGATTCAGCCTAATCCTCCTAAACAGGCAAACAAACAAAACAACTTCCTTGCCAAAAGAGAAGAAAGGTTAAGCAATCAAAGTGCAAACGTTTAGCCTAATCACTAGCTAACGACTCACTAAGTATCTAACTATTTACATAAGAAAAGGTGTTGCTCTTGCCAGTTTTTCCTCCCCATCTGCGACAGTGAGTTAGAAGAGTGAACTGTTGGGGCTGCTTTGCTTTTTATGTCCCTGGTTGGATGCATCCAAGGACATTTAAGGTGCACTTATGCTGACCAAAACCACTCAAGAGTCTTGGGGTCCAACGCTCTACACAGGTATATTTGGAGTGCTCGTTGTGCAATTGCCACAAAGGGGATAAATATAATTGAAATTCCTCCTTACTTAGCACTTGGGTTTTCTGCACTTCAGCATTCAGGGGACAAGACAAGTCCGAGACACCAATGATATTCTCAAGCTCTTTACTGCCCTCTAGAGCCTGGAAAAATAATTAAAAAAAGAGATGGTTAAATCTCATTCCCAAACTGTCTACTTAGACCCCTATGACTCATTAAAACACCTGAAAAAAGTATTTCATAAGGTCTAAACCATGTGAGAGACTCCACCTCACAGAAAATCAATGGGAGGATAAAGCTGAAGAGTGTAAGAAAAATAAAGCTGCTTTTCCAAGTGGCATTCAGGTGTCTTTTTAAAGTGTTACTTAAAAATCCCCTGTTGTTTGAGCTTCCTTTGTAAGTCTTCAGCTGTTTAAACAGATTAGCACTTGATCCTCAGAAAAGCAACCCTGGCACACGGACAATCTTGCTCTAATATGTGAATAAAATGGAAATCCAGAGGCATTTAAGATTCTGTTGAACAACCCCTCCTCAGCACTTCATGGTAGCCCTAAAAGCACACACTATGGATGATCTCAGGAGAAATAGAAAGGATCTTTCCATAGGGTTTTTGAAATAAACATTTGAATTAAAATAGTTTCAATTAGGAGCCAGGCTTTTTTTTGTTTTGTTTTGTTTTTTTAATGGTAACTAAAACACATTGTCAGGCCACATATCCAAGTAAAATAAATCAATAGCATACTTGGAGCAGAGGGAATTATTTTGTTTTATTATTAGGATTTACCGTTTCATTATAATATTGTATTACAGTATAGTATAGCACATTATTTATTCTTATACAGCAATAAACTTTGTGCTAAACTTATTAAGGAAACAAATTGTGACTGAAACAAGAAAATTATTTGCATTTTAGCATGTGGTAGACTGCTAAATGATGAGGCTTTAGTGGTAAATGAAACAGTGCAATTCAACACACAGGGGTATTTAATCTTTAAGGACAAAAATCTATGCAGCAATAATTCATACTTCAGATTATAAATCATAGCTGATAACCACTTATTTTATTTTTGTAGAAAATGAGGAGGGATTGTATTTGGAAAAGCAACTGCTCTAATGAAAAAAAAAACAAACAAAACAAACTACTAAATGCTGAATTTTTCTTGCATATTCTGTATTTGCAAGTCAAAACCTGCCTGCTCCCAAGTAGTTAATTTCCTTCCCTACTCCTCAAAACTCACATGTTGCATAGCAGACTTTAATTTCTATTTCAAATCCTGTTATTAAAAGTGAATTTTTAAAAAGTAAGTCCTTGTAAACCAGACCTGTAGGCTTGCCAGATTTGCTCTTATTTTCAGAATGCTAACCAATGAATTCTTCACTTTGGACTGTAATTCCATGAACCTGCACACAAAAAGTCAGAACAGAACACTGCAATTAGCCACATGGCTGAAAATCTGTGTTTACAAGGTTTCTCACAGTTTCTTCATGTCTGGACTAGATGACCTTGAGTGGTTCCTTCCAACCTAATGCATTCTATGACTCTAAGCTTCCTCACACTGTAGTTCTCCTAAATGTTGGACTTCTCATAAGGGCGAGTAGGAGGAAGGAGCAAACGGCTTATTTCTGTTGTTCCCATTTGATTTGCATGTTTAAGTGGTTCAAAGAGAAAGCTATTCAAGTGCTTTGCTAACTATGGGCTTCCCCAAGTCCATTAACAGCAGGGAGCTTACAGCTTAAAATAAATAGTGGAAGAAAAGAAGAGAATTTGAAAAGATTTTGAAAAGCAAACCTGAAATTTCACCAGGACCATCTGCAGCTAGGTTTTAATCAAGAACTGTTCTGCATTACTAATGGTCCTAGATCTTAGGCAGTTAATGCTTCCAAGAGTGAAAAAATGTACATTTACAGAAGAGCTGGAAAGGCAAAATGTAGCTTGCTTTCAGTAGTTTAATTAGGATACTAAACTGTGTAGTACCACAAATGTGACTCCTGTAATTGGCAGTGTTTCCAGTCCCACACTACCAGTGAAAAGACAGAACTGGCTGGACAGTTGCACCGCAAACCCTGCACTAATCTGTACCTGCAACTGCTAGCCTGTGCCTCTGAATATCCAGTCCTGGGGAATGACAAGTATCCAAAGGTAATTGCTATTAATTCTGTGGGAAACAGGAATATTCTGTAAGGAAAACACACAGCACAGCACCCCCTTTGCACTTTAGACACTCACGCCGCCTGCTCTGTTTGAGGCTGCCCTCTTCTGGGTATTCTGCTTTCTGAATTGTTCGGCTTCGTGGTTCCATTTCCTGGGAGGTTCACACGAGAGAAAAGAAACAACACAGATGAAGTTAAGTATTTGAAGCACATGGAAAAGCTGTTAGTATGAACCCGACTTCCAAAGCAAGACAGGTTCTCTTGTGATGAAACACACAAGAGCTCACTATAATTTACTCCTCTGTCATCTGGCCTCTCATCAAGTCACTCTGCGTTTATATTGGTGAAAATGTTGAGATTATGACATCACTAAATGGAAGTTAGCATAATTCTGACAGTTACTGAGTTCCACTCAAAGCTTTTCATCCTATTAACTGCCTAAAGCCGGCACAGAGCATTACCATGAAAACACTGTAATGACCAAACAATGAAACCTTCCTTTCCCTTTAATAAAAAGTGCCTGCCCCCCAACTCCACCTTGTAAACAACTACAAAGAGACACTGCAAATTACCTCCAACAGCTCTGATGTGCTATAGTGACAATAAAATTTCCAGTGACACTACAAGGGGCAATGGGTGCAAGCTGGAGCATAGGAGGTTCCATCTGAACGTGAGGAAAAATTTCTTCACTGTGAGGGTGACAGAGCCCCGGCACAGGCTGCCTAGAGAGGTTGTGGACTCTCCTTCTCTGGAAACATTCAAAAACTGCCTGGATATGTTCCTGTATGGCCTGTTTTGGCATGGGGGTTGGACTGGGTGATGCTTCAAGGTCACTTCCAACCCCTAACATTCTGTGATTAAGATAAAGCTGCTTCTGTTTAGATTTCTACTAATTAGGGAAACCAAACCAAACTTCCCCACACAGGACTGTAACTGCATTGTCACCCAATCACCCCATATTTCCAGGCTTCCTCAAGTACTCTGCTATATTTAATAAGGAAAAAGGATGGAATGGGCATGGAATGTAGCATTTTCAGCTTGAAGGCTTCCAGTCATTTTGATTTTTTGGTCAGCCAGCTTTGACAGAATCCCAACATTTTTTGATCACATTATTAAAAAAAAACCAACCAAACAAAAACCCACCATAAAATACCTTCCCCCTTTTTTCCCTCTAGAGAAAAAAATCCAGTTTTGCAGATCCATCACAAGAGCATATGGTGCCATAAGCTTGTGAAAAAAATCTGCAGACATCCAGATAAATTTCAAACAGTGCTTATTCTTATCCTACTCAGAATATTTCTGCTCATCATAATTCATAAATATTAGTAAGGTCTCAATTACTGTACATAAATTCCAAAATATATGGGGTACAAAAAGCTCTTTAACCCAACAAAGGCCTAACAAGAACTGATGGCTGAAAATTAAAGGCAGACAAATTCAAAATCAGAAAGGAGAACTTTGGTTTTTGTGTTTTTAATGGTGACAGTAATTGAACAAGGAACCTGCTGTTAAGGCTTTGATGAGACCTTATAGTAGCCTTCCCGTACCTGAAGGGGGCCTACAGGAAGGCTGGGGAGGGACTGTTGACAAGGTCTTGTAATGACAGGACAAGGGGCAATGGGTTTGAACCGTCAGAGGGGAGATTTAGACTGGATGTTAGGAGGAAGTTCTTTACAGTGAGGGTGGCGAGGCACTGGAACAGGTTGCCCAGGGAGGCTGTGGCTGCTCCCTCCCTGGAGGTGTTCAAGGCCAGGTTGGAGGAGGCCTTGAGTGACCTGTACTAGTGGGAGGCGTCCCTGCCTATGGCAGGGGATTGGAACTAGATGATTCTTGAGGTCCCTTCCAACCTTACCATTCTATGATTCTATGATTCTGTAACAAGGGAAGTGATGGATTTTTTATTGTTATTGTTTAAGTCATTTGGTGTCTTCAAGAGTTAGTCTTCTTGCTAGGAGCTGTATTACAAGGAAATGAAAGCTCTTGGGATTTGTATGGGAAGGATGATAAGAAAGTCTTGTTGCATATATTTTAATATTAAAAAGTCATAACAGATGACCTAATGTTAACAGCCAGGTGAGTCTACTGAAAATACACTTCTTGAGCAGCTATGGTCTGCATCAACCACTGTGACTATGTAGACATATATCCTCTGTGAGCTGGAAACAATGTGATTATAAAAGGGCTTATTTTCTGAGAGTTGAGGACATTCAGTGTTATGGGAACTGAACTTCCCTTTTACCTTTGGTTTGTAAATATACCTAAGTTACAATATTCAGAGAGAAAAAAATTAACCAGAGACTGGTTTGGGTTGGAAAGGACCATAAAGATCACCTAGTTTTAACCACTCTGCCAAGGGCAGGGACACCTCCTTCTAGGCCAGGATGCTCAAGGCCCCATCCAACCTGGCATTGAACATTGCCAAGCTCAGAGACTCTACAACTCCTCTGGGCAACCTGTTGCAGTGCCTCACCACCCTCCCAGGGAAGAATTTCTTCATGATGTCCAATCTAAATCAAGTTTCTTCCAGTTTGAAGCCACGATCCCTCGTCCTGTCACTCCATGCCTTTGTAAAAACTCCTCTATGTATGCATACATGTAGGCATTTATCACTGGAAGCCTGTGAGTACGTAAACCAGAACTTGTGTTGCAAATCTCACAGCCACAAAATTAAGCATGTAGCTCTTTTGACCACAAGAGAGTCCAAGCCTCAGCTGTGCATTATAAACAGAAAGCAAAACTGGTTTCATAAACAAGTTTTTTCATCATAACCCACATGGAGTGATACTGAAAAGATCCAAGCTTTAAGAATTACATCAACTTTTTCAAGAGATTTAAAGAATTTTAAAGGAGAGGAATAAGAAATCAAACATACCAAATGAGACACAACTTACTAAATCAAGCCAGTAAGCAGAAAAATGTTGTGGTAAGAAAGATGGAGCATTCAACTAACCATTTGATGGGCCAGTTCCAAGGTTCTGTGCATTCCAACTCATGGGAGACGAAAAGGGACTCATCTGGCAAGTTCCTGTTGTTGGTGAGTAGTTCAGATTTTTCTTTTTGGTCTTCAAAGGTGTTGAATCTGATGTCTGGAATGTAGCAAAAGACAAAGAATCTTAGATGAGTGTTGGATGAAGATAAATAAGTATCTGGTCCATCAACTGCAAACTTCCCTTCTGATAATTAAATGTACTCTGACCTCTACCTTTTCTGCCGGTAAGGTAACATCTTGCACTCAGAACCAGACAAAGCCTCTGAACATTTACTAGCTGATCATAGATTCTTCTACCTAAATTCCTAACTTCATTCCTATTCTGATTTATGGAAATCTCCTGGTTTTCATAAACGAAAAGCATCTGGTTTCCAGAGCTTTAGGTATTCTGGCATGAACACCTGATGGTTTTTTTCTGTTTGTTTGGAGGTTTTTTTAAGCAGTCAAAATCTGGCATTATTTTTCTTACAGTACTGAGAGTTTAAAACACATAAACTATAAGTACCTATTTTTACATTTTAATTCTGTCAAAAGATAGTTATTTCTAATGATTTCCTAAACAAGTGGCTGTGTTGGGTTAATGCCTGAACTTGATGATCTTAAAGGCATTTTCCAGCCTAAATGATTCTATGTTAATTAAAAAAAAATTAAAAAATCAAAATGAGTCCCTTAAATTCAAATTTTGTCTCTGGACCAAATGAGGATTTCAAAATGTCTAATGATATAAAAGGAGGCAGTTAATGATGTCAAAGGAATTGTGCAGGGAAGTTTTCAGAACTAGTCTGCAATCCTGAAGTATCTACTGGGATTATCTGCACTTTGGCCACAACAACCCCATGCAGAGCTACAGGCTGGGGTGGGAGTGGCTGGAGAGCAGCCAAACAGAAAGGGATCTGGGGATGCTGACTGACACCTGCCTAAACATGAGCCAGCAGTGTGCCCAGGTGGCCAAGAAGGCCAACAGCATCCTGGCCTGCATCAGCAATAGTGTGGCCAGCAGGAGCAGGNCCCTTCTTCCTGTCTACAGCTACCTGAAGGGTAGTTGTAGCCAGGAGGAGGTTACTTTCTTCTCTTAGGCAACCAGCACCAGAACAAGAGGACACAGTCTCAAGCTATGCCAGGGGAAGTTTAGGCTGGAGGTGAGGAGAAAGTTCTTCACTGAGAGAGTCACTGACTGCTGGAATGGGCTGCCCAGGGAGGTGGTGGAGTCACCGTCCCTGGAGGTGTTCAAGGCAGGTTTGGACGTGGCACTTGGTGCCATGGTCTAGTCTTGAGGGCTGTGGTATCAGGTTGGACTTGATGATATCTGAGGTCTCTTCCAACCTTGGTGATATTGTGATAGTTCACTCTCTAGACTGGATGCTGAATTACAAACTGGGATTCTCTGCACTGCTAATGAAAAGAAGGAAAAAACCAAACCAAAACCACACTTTCCACATAAAGGGCTTCTAGTAACAACTCTATTCCCAATAAGAAGTCTAGCAGCTTTAAAAAAACACAATAAAGGGACATTTTGTGCAAAACCACTTTTTTCAATCTCTTCCAGCATCTGCTCAAGAGCAAAGAAGGTCTAAATGCAGTGAAATAGATACTTTTTCCCTATGGTTTAGTACATCTATTTTCATGGAAACACAATATCAAAGAGAAAGAAAGGGAGGAAGGGAGGAAGGGAAGAAGGAAGGGAGGGAGGGAGGGAAGAAAAATTTCTTCATTTTAAGATTTTTTTTTTTATTTTTTAAATTTGCTACAATCATGAGGCTTTGGGTTTGGAAAGCAAAACCAGTTCTCTGTCTTTTTACACCTGTAGCAAGCATAGGAATGCCTGATCCCCTTCACAACAACCATCACTTTCCCACCAGCTTCAGCCTAGCTCCACTTGTAAAACCATCCATCATTTGTCTTCATGTCACTCATAACAGTCACTCAGTTTCCCACAGTATTTCTTCATTGAAGCTTTATTGTAGATGATTATTCTGTAATCTCTTTAAATTCCAGTTATTATTCCATTTATTAAGGTTAGAAAAAGTGTAATAGGTAAGAGTATCAAACTGTTTCAGTATCATGAATGAAATACAAGGTGAGGAGCTGGGGTTTATATCATTAAAAGAATGAAGAGTACTTAACCTAAATTGTGAGGAAAAGAAAATATTAAGAAATCAGACAAGTTGCTATTCGCACTTTGGTACACATTAATTTGAAATTGCAGTGGAAAAAAACTTCATTTATTCTCTCTTCATACTTTATCATATGTTGTCCTGCTTTGCTGGAATAAGAACCTTTATAAACCAAACTAACCAGCACAGGTATCTCCTGCATACTTTGGGCAAAGAGTCCACTGGAGGGACACCACTGTGAGCAAAGACAGTGTGAGCCCAAGAGTGTGGTACAGAATAGAAAGAAACTATTGAGAAAGCCTTGTAGGTTTCAGGTCTCACAAATATCCCCTGGAGAATTAAACTACAGTAATTTTAAATCTCAAAAGAGTTGGCAAAAAGCAGCATTTTTAATGTAATTAATCAGGCTCAGCAGGTAATGTGTGAAAGCCACAAGCTGTGTCAGGATGTGGAATAAGAGCCAATAATGTGCCCAGGTGGCCAAGAAGGCAAACGGCATCTTGGTTTATATCAGCAGGAGTAGGGAAGTGATTGTTCCCCTGTACTCAGCATTGGGGAGGCTATGACTTAACTACTGGATTCAGTTTTGGACCTGTCACTACAGGAAAGACATTGAGAGGCTGGAGTGGGTCCAGAGAAGGGCAATGAAGCTGGTGAAGGGTCTGGAGAACAGAGTTGGTGAGGAGCAGCTGATGGAACTGCCGTTGTTCAGCTTGGAGAAAAGGAGGCCAAGGGGAGACTTCCTGGCTCTCCACAACTTCCTGAAGGGATCTTGGAGCCAGGTGGGGTTGGTCTCTTCTAACAAGCAGCAAGTTACAGAACAAGAGGAAATGGCCTCAAGTAGCACCAGGAGAGGTTTAGGTTGAATACTAGAAGAAACTTCTTCACTGAAAGGGTTCTCAAAAATTGGACCAGGCTCACCAGGAAGGTGGTTGAATCCCCACCCCTGGAGGTGTTTAGAAGAGGCAGAGATGTAGTGCTGAGGGACGTGGTTTAGCACCAGACTTGGTGGAGTTAGATACTGGGGGAACTCAGTGATCTGAAAAGTCTTTTCCAACCAAAGTGATTCTATGATTCCATATAAAAGATAAGTTTCCATTATTGGCTTCCAGTTTTCTACACTGTTTCTACACTGGAGTATTATTAAATTCCTCTTCATTATATTTGCAACAATCAAGCAGGTTGATTGAATGCTGCACATCACCTTTAAGTGAAATAATTACAGTAAAGTATTGATGCCACTTTAGTTATTTTAATGTCATCAAACCTCTTCTATAACGGAGACTCTCTGATCTGCTTACACTTTCAAGGTATTTTTCCTGCTTGAACAGCAGCCACCACTGCCACCATATTTCTAGGTATGAACTAAGACTCCTGTGAGCAGCTACCTGGAAAATTGACTATAGTACTTAGAAGGACAGTAGTTACTTGACACTAAGAATTTCTCTTCCATGAAGAGCAGTATTAGCCCAGTCATGTATTTTTAGTATGATATGATTTAAACGTTGCAACATCTAAACCCCCTCATTTCTCATCTGGTTAGCTCAGGAATGCTCTGGATAGCCTGATCAGTGGAGGAATGAGTGTCTCTTGAACAACAGGAAAGAAACAGCAATGGATGTGGCAGAGTTAAACCAGGTACTTCACACAAGTGGTTGTGGCCAGGAGGAGGTTACCTTCTTCTCTCAGGCAACCAGTGACAGAACAAGAGGACACAGTCTCAGGCTGCGCCAAGGCAAGTTTAGGCTGGAGGTGAGGAGGAAGTTCTTCACTGAGAGAGTGATTTGTCACTGGAATGGGCTGCCCAGGGAGGTGGTGGAGTCACCGTCCCTGGAGGCGTTCAAGGCACGTTTGGACATGGCACTTAGTGCCATGGTCTAGTCTTGAGGGCTGTGGTGATGGGTTGGACTTGATGATCTCTGAGGTCTCTTCCAACCCTTGCGATACTGTGATACTGTGATACTGTGATACAAATCATGTGCTTAATACTTACATTCCTTCTAGGATGTTATTTAACTATGCTATACTTGACATCTTTGATGTGTACCTGTTAAAAACTTTGAATGAACTGAAATCCTTCTGTAAAACTACATTATTGAGATTCCAGTCAAAGTTAGCATCATTCAGGTGGACTTTTGTGAAGATTTTTGCTCCAGAAGAAGCTGAATTCAGGTAGCCATCAAATGACTTTCTTTCTTACAGGGAGGAGGCAGGGAAGGAATCACTTTAGGGCAGAAAAAGAACTGTGTGTAATTTCAGCTGGACCACTCATCTACAAAAAAATGTTCCTACAGCCCAAGAAACAGATGCAAAATTACAGTCACAGCTGCATTCAGAGCAAAACAAGTTGGGTAATGGTACACTAAGCTGCTAATTAAATTGCTAATGATTTTTTTTTAGTGCCACTGCGGTATTTTGCCACCTTTGTTTAAATTAAAAAAAAAAAAAAATATCCTTTTTTTTTTTTTTCCCCCCAATTTGAAAACTTCTGTTTTGCAAAATACCAGTGAGGTCTCCAAATATGTGCTGCATAGAAACAAATCTCTTCGAAAGTACACAGACATGGAGATCTATTAGGAGCTCATTTGCTGACCAGTTATTTCTCTCCACTCCAAAACGTTCCTGCCTTCAAGCACTGCCATCCTCACAAGCTCCTCTGTGTTGATGTCTGCAGCAACACCCACTGCTGGTAGGAGCAGATAATAAACTCACATATGTCAGGACATGCTGGTATTGAGACTATGCTAGAGCTGCATTTACTAAAAAAATAATAGCAACAGTCCAATTTTATTGTTATTGTGATAACTGCGGTGAAATTTATCTCAGTGGTAGTTCTTTATTGTTTCATTATGCCAGATTAGCTGAGGGAGGTAATTACATCCTTGACACGAAAATGCCTTTAATGTTTTCATTTCAATTTTGCAGTTTATAACATGCAGATTACATCTTTATCATAATTCCATATTGTTACGTGTACAATTAACATGGCAGAACATTTGCTTCCAGGATAATGGAGCTAATTCCTAATAAATTATTTCACCCAGGATCTTAACTCCTTCAGCTCTGGGGGTAAATAGTGACAGCAATAAAAAAAGAAACATGCACATTTCTCCATTATTCTTGCATTAGTCATACTTAAAGCCAGGCAGTTCTGGGACAAATAGAATACAATCAATTTTATCCTAATATTTTCAGCAGTATCGTTCCTTGTTAAGATTCTTCTAGTCAACAGCCAATCTGTAACAATCTAAATGCAGCTGTAATGTAGTATCATGTTTATAAACACATGTACGTAATACACAGTCATATATATGTACTGTCCAGGTGATTCCACACACTGAAACATACTTACATTATCTTTTTTAACAGTGTCCAACTTTAATGCTCTCTTAACCCTGCAAGAGAAAAATATGGACAAGTGTTACAGTCATCTGAACACAAATAATTTCTGGTAGTAAGGTCCAGAATTGGTAATTTTAAAAGACATTTTCTTCTATTGCTTTTTTTTTTTTTATACAAGAAAATTAGTCTCCCCCCAAGCAAATAGATTAACTGATTAAAATCCTGTGCAACGAAAATATTGCTTGTTTAGAAGGATAAAGTGTTTGCACAAGGCAATCCAACTCTCCATTTTATACCAGAGATAAAAATCAAGACATCTGAAGCGAAATTGCTCTGCGAGTTTGTCTCTTACTCATAAAAAGCCAAGGAAGAAATGCAAAAGCATTATCATTCACATACCTTCTAAGCAAGGGTTGAAATTATTTTTTGCTATTAGTCGAAATAATGCATCAGGCATTTCAAACACAGGTACAGCCAAGGTGAAAAAAGTAGTTCTTCCCATCATTTTTGCTCTTAACATGATTCAGTGCTACCAGACTACGACTTAACCGGGGAACAGATGCTCTATGTCTTTACAGGTCCCCAAACCATAAGAAACTATTTGCTAGCCTTCTTCACTATACTGATTCAGGAACATGCCAAGCTCTCTCTGCAAAATCTGCTCTGCTGAACTGGATGCCCAGCTGTTAATGGCAACGCTGGAGGAGGAAACCTGAATATTTATAATACTTTATACCGTACAGCTGTCTTCTAAAGAGCAGTCATCAAAATTTTATTGAATGCAGGCTAAATACTCAAAGGAAAGAAAGGTCAACATAAATTAAGACTATTTCTCCCAGAGACAACTGAAACTTTTTAAGCACATTCCTAAATCTTAAAAATAGTTTCAAGCATTACATATAACAAGGAGGAGGAAAAAAAAAATTTAAAGCCTCTATCAGAACAGTCCCCAGGAAACAGAGAGATTACATCAAATTACACAAGATTTAGAAAATACATCATATTTCAAGAATTTAGTTCAATTTTAATCTCAGAAAAAACTATGTTTGGACTTGAATAAAGATGACTTGATTCCAAACAGATTATTTTCCAAAATTTATGGTATTATTCCAAAATTGTAAATTAAAGTATTGGAAAACCTTATAGTAGCCTTTCAGTATCTGAAGGGGGCCTACAGGAAGGCTGGGGAGGGACTACTGACAAGGTCTTGCAATGACAGGACAAGGGGCAATGGGTTTAAACTGGAAGAGGGAAGATTGAAACTGGATGTTAGGAGGAAGTTCTTTACAGTGAGGGTGGTGAGACACTGTCATAGGTTGCCCAGGGAGATTGTGGCTGCTCCCTCCCTGGAGGTGTTCAAGGCCAGGTTGGACGAGGCCTTGGGTGACCTGTCCCTGCTTATGGCAGGGGGTTGGAACTGGATGAGCTTTGAGGTCCCTTCCAACCTTACCATTCTATGATTCTATGAAAATAGAATGAAAACACATCTATGAAATATAATTCAGCCAACAATCCTATCTGAATTCTACAGCTATCTCTGTAACAAAAAGGAAAAGAGAAGTATTCTATCTTAAAAAAGCCAAGTAAACAGGCAACATTTAAATTAAAAAAAGAAAGCCTGTGAAATGCTTGCCAAAGGGCAGCCAAAGCTGTTAACAGTTTGATGGAATTCTTTACAATGTATTTCTTTTTTTTTAAATAGAAACCCATATTGCTTAAGGAATGCAGACTCCATTACATCTTCCAACCCAGTAGCAGCAGAGAAATATTCTATTTATTAATCCATCTCCTCTGAAAGGATGCTCTAGGGGCCAATGCATTTGCATGTTATACTAAGGCATGTTACAATGGAAGTTTTTATGATGGATTTCACAAGAAGCTGGAAGTCAAAGCAAAGCAGTATCTGGACTCAATATAGCTGTAGGACGAAGATAAATGAGAAATTACATGAAAATCCCACTGAATTATAAATATTTAGAAAATTTCTTAGAAAGCTGTGGACTGGTCAAGACTATGTTCTTTAAAGTCTGTCAAGTATCGTGTACATCAATAGAGTTGCAGGTAGCCCAAATTCCTCTCTGGTGGCCTGCATACCCCCTGAAAATACCTAAGCTACATGGCAAAGAGGCAGCCTCACTCCAGGCAAGTCATTAATGCTGGGAGGAGCTGCACAGATGCAATTTTGTCTTCACAAGGTCAATTTTGTCTCACTTCTTGCAAGCCTTCCCAGTAGCCTGGTTTGCTTGTGGACATGTTTTTAATTATTGTCTTTTTCACGCCAGAATATGAGAAGGTAAATCTCTGACAACCATGATTCACTCAAAAGAAATGAAAACGTGTGCTTGTGCTACATACAACTCCTGGCTAGGGCCTCCGAAAAAAATTCATCCAGATACTTAACAAGAAGACCCAGCTGGCCTAAAAGTCTTCTCTCAGATCCTTACAAAGACAAACGTGGATAAAAAACAATACATGTAAGAAGAGTGCCAGCTTTAGTTCACCTGTTTTGCATGGCTGGAAAAGACTTGCTGTGACTATGGTGTAAAAGCAAATGTCAGAGTGTGAACAAGAAAAGGAGACAGAAAGATGAGGCAGTACACAACTTATTTACCTGAGTTTCCTATGCTTGAAGTGGTTCAAAATTTCCCAATAAGGCTTAATTAATTTTCTTGACTGCAGAATATGATGGCACATGTTTATAGCTAGCTGTACAACTTGCAATGATTATTTTGACCGTAATATTTATCAAGTTGAAGAACTACAAATTACATATAGTAGCTTTCCAGTATCTGAAGGGGGCCTACAGGAAGGCTGGGGAGGGACTATTTATAAGGTCTTGCAATGACAGGACGAGGGGCAATGGGTTTAAACTGGCAGAGGGAAGATTTAGACTAGATGTTAGGAGGAAGTTCTTTACAGTGAGGGTGGTGAGGCATTGGAACAGATTGCACAGGGAGGTTGTGGCTGCTCCCTCCCTGGAAGTGTTCAAGGCCAGGTTGGATGAGGCCTTGAGTAACCTGTACTAGCGGGAGGTGTCCCTGCCTATGGCAGGGGGTTGGAACTAGATGATCCTTGAGGTCCCTTCCAACCTTACCATTCTATGATACTGTGATCTGCAACACATTGTTCATTTATCATTCCAGGTCATATTGTCAGCTCCTTGCCAGTCCTGGGAGACCTTCCCTCATTTGAAAAGTGCTTTGATGAAACCACTTACACAAGGAACTGCTTAACACCAAGTTAAGTTTAACTTTCTATACAGAAATTAATTTCTTAATATTGTTTTTTAGTCCACATACACTTACTTTTCCTTCACAATTCATCTATGAATAAATGAAATGGTAATGGTCACACACAGATTTAATAGAAGTCCCTATACAGAATCAAGTAACTTGATTATATTAAATTAACAGTATCTTAAAAACATTACAGTGTATTTTGAGGCCATTCCAGTTAGCCCCTTCTTAAGTTTCTGCTTTTACTGGGAAAAAAACACCTTTATGTCACATACATTGCTTCATCTTCAAAACCTGCTAGCAAAAATGTCTTATTAATTGGAAAAGTAGAAAGAACACATGATCTTTTTTTTGTAGTTAAAACTCACTGTGCAACCAGTGAGAAAGACTTAAACGTCAACAGATCAAAGCCTGTGTATTGATAAGCTTCCTGCGAATTACTATTGTCTGTCATGATTACTTCAACTGCCAATGGACAAGATTGGTAGAAGCTGGAATCTATGTTAGCTCTATCACAAGTTATTGTTGAAGTTGCATCAAGAGCTGTAAAATGAGACAATATCCCAAGCCTATATATAGGCGGCATGAGTTCCTTTGAGTCTCAACCTCATTATGTTAGCAACATCATAAACATTTTCTTTAATTTTCTTCGGGAGCCCACAATAAGCAAAGATACAGAAGAAGAGCAGCAGACTCACATGACTACCACTAAATAAATTGCAAAGAATAGGGGAAATATGAACTGGATTTCTTCCCACCGAGCCGATGGAAAGTGGGCATGGAATGTGTCATTCCTTTGACACTGCAGGCCTGCAACAGCTTCTCACGGCAGCCTGCAGCACAAAGCTGGAAGCCAAAGTAAAGTTGAATCTGGACTTTACATAGCTATAGGAAGAAGATACATAAGCACAAACTCCATGTGGCAAACTCTGCACAACCTATTCACGACATGCCTCCTGTTCTTCTTCTATCCCAACCCACAGCTTCCCAGGCTTTATCCATGGGACGTGTAGAGATAAACAAACTCCCTCTGGCTGGGGAAGCCGGGAACAGACACGAAACATAACGAAAGTATCACCCAAGCCAGTGGGCATCGCCCACCCAAACTCCATCTAGATAAGGTTCTGCCTCAAGAAGCCAGTCTTAAATATTCCCTGTTCCATCCAACAGCTACAAGACGGAGCCAGGAACAAAACCTGCCCTTTCCCACACAGCGAGGAGCTCCTCCCCGCTCCGGGATAACCCCAAGAGCACATTCTCCTCTGGAAACCAGCTCGGGACCGCCGGGGAGAAGTGCTCCGCCTCACAGGGGCCCTGGTTTCAGCCGTCGCCCTGCTCCGTCCTTCCCGCCCCGCTCCTACGGCTCACAGTGAGGACCCCCACTGTGGCGGGGGGGACAGCGGTGCCTAGAACCGGACTTGCGCGATCCGCCGCCCATACCCGATACCTACGACATCGGAGCGCCTAGAGCCGCCGCCTTCCTTTGCAGATCTCCCGCCGCTGCCGCCTCCGTGCACCGGCCAAACGCCTCCGGCTGGAAACGGCGCCGAGAGGGCGGGACGCAGGCCCGGCGAGCAGAGGTGGCGGCCGGGTCGGGCGGGGGGCACACCGCACCCGTCACATTGCTGGCAGAGACCGGCCGGTTGGACCCCACTGGCCCCCGCCCTCGGTTCTGTGCAGCGGTAGGAGCCGGGCCGGCGGTACCCCCCCCCGCCCCCGCCTTGGGAAGATTCATGCGAGGCCGACTGCTGTGGGAGGTGAGGCCGAACCCGGAGTCCCCTCAGGGCTGCTGTGGGCGGCGGTATCTGACGGGCGGGCGGGAAAGTTGGTTCCTATCTAAGGCAGTGAGGGAGGGGGATTAGAGTGCCCTTTGCCTGCTAAATTATGTCCAAGAAGACTCCTGCGCCCACCGGAGAGGGAAGTAGTGAGAGTCATGTGGTAAAAGCTTCCTCATTTCAGCTTACAATGGATTCGGTGTATTTTTTTTGTCTACGTTTAGCCCGGATCTGGGGCTAACCCTGCGCTTGGGTGACTTTCCTTCGCTAGAGAGATTCCAAACCCACCTGGACATTGTGAATCCTGGGCAACCTGCTGTGGGTGACCTTGCTTAAGCAGGGGCTTGGACTAGGTGATCTTCAGAGGTCTTTTCCAGCCCCCACCAGTCTGTTTTTGTGTATGAACAAACTATAGAGCAACTGTAGCCAGTGTTCTGTCTGAGTGCTCTGTCACCCGAGCACCCCTATCCAGGAGAGGAAGGGAATCAGGAAAAGGAGAGAAGACCTAATGCCGGTATAAACTTATTATATTGAGCGTGGGTGTTATGGTCAGACCTGTAGCCACCTTGGCTCAGCAGCCCTAGCTGACTGCAAACCACTACGGGCCTGCAGCCATGTCTGGCCTGGATCCTAGCAGTCTTAAAGGTCTTTTATAACCCAAATGCTTCTGTGATTCAGGTCAGCAAGGCCTGAGCTCTTGGGCTCAGAAGCTTAAAAAACAGTGGTGTGAATGAAACTCACCTGCCTATGTGTGGAGGTGAACCTCAGCCTTAGACCTGTGGTGTGAAAGGTCACTATTGTCAAGTAGGGTGCAACTTAATTCTTGGTTGGAAGATGTTTTTTTGTTTGCTAGAATCCTAGCAACTCATTTTGAAAGTACAAGAGGGACAGGGAACTACTTGAGACAATTCGATGAAGAGCCACAAGGATGTTTAGGGAAGTGGAACATCACTCTTAGGAGGAGAAGCTGAGCTACCTGGGGCTGATTAGCCTGGAAAAGAGAAGACTGAGAGGGGATCTTATCAATGCATATAAATATCTAAAGAGCAGAGGTAATCAGGATGGGCCTGGGCTCTTTTCAGTGGTGATCAGTGGTAGGGCAAGGGGCAACAAGCACAAAGTGTAACCCAAGAAGTTCCATCTAAATGTGAGGAGAAACATTGCCAGAGTGCCAGGGTGCCAGAGCTCTAGAGTGGGCTAGCCAGAGAGGCTATAGAGTCTCCTCTGGAGAGATTCCAAACCCAGCTGGACATTGTGATCCTGGGCAACCTGCTGTGGGTGCCCCTGATTTAGCAGGAGGGTTAGACTGGATCATCCAGAGGCGTTTTCCAACTCTTACTATTCTGTAATGCAGTGATTCTATGAAAGCAATAGTTAAGCTGTGTCACCCACCCCATCTCACCAAGGCCAGATAGCTCCCTTCTGTCTGTTTTGTCTAAAGTGTCATTTGCCCAATAAAAAAGCCACAGCCTAAGCCGTGGGGCTGCAGACTGTGCTATCACTGAGCCATTGCTGCTCACTGGATTTCTGAGCAATGTGTTGGCAGCACGTCTTGGCCCACGTAAGAAATATCTCGGTAATGGGAAGTCGAAGGAGTGTAAACGAGAGTTCACATTTTATAAACTAGTTACTGGAAAATTAACATTTATTCTTCTTTTCCTCCTTGACTTTAAACCCCTTCCATTCTGTGTGTGTAACACTGGTGCTTAATTATAGTGACACCCGTTTGCAGTAACCAGACTGTATCACAGTGTCCCTATGGGGTCCTTCTAATGCCAGTGTAATATTAAAGTGTCAGGCAGGCGGTCTGTGTATTATAAATAGGGTACTTCATCCATGATAAGCGATTATTATCTTTCTTTCCCAAGTGTAAAAGACCTATATAACTCAACAAGGTGCAAGTGATTTAGGCCTCCTGAGGAAAAAATCCAATGAGTCCTGAAGGGGACCCTATGATGTCGTTGTCCTGTTGCCTGAACTCAAGATATTCAATCTATTATAGTGGAATATATTTTCTGAAGTCAACATTGGGTAACATAATATGAGAGGCTGTTAGACCAACAGTACAACACGATTTAGTGTCCCTCTGTGATGGCCTTCTAAAAACCTTAATCACCCTTGGTGAAAGCAGAAAACTGCTGTTAAAGTTCACTGGCCACTGGTGAGCGAACAGTATTAGTTACTACTCTGAGTTGTTTTAATGAGTTGGAAAAATGCATTTATTTTTTTTTCCCCCCCATTCATTTACAATTATATGGGTACAATTATTTGGGTTGTTGCACCTAAAAGGCTTAAATTCTGTGAAGTTTAAGTACATCAATTGTGTGAAGTTTAAGTATATCCTTAACTTCAGACTTATATATTTCTATTAATTTGTAGATTTACAGAATGGTTGGAAGGAAGTTTAAAGACCATCTGACTCCAACCACTTGCCATGGGGGACACCTTCCTCATCCAACCTGGTCTTGAACACCTTCAGGGAGGAGGCATCCACAAATTATCTGGGCAACTTGTTCCAGTGTCTCACCACCCTCTCTGTAAAAAATTTCTTCCTCCTATCCAGTCTAAAACTTCCTTTCTTTCAGTTTCAATTCACTCCCTCTTGTCCTAACACTTGAAACCCATGTAAAAAGCTTTCTTATACATGTGAAGTGTAAAAACAGAAAACAAAGCTCTACTGTGGGCTGGCAGCATAAAAAAAGCATGTAATCAATTTAATAATTATTATATCACGTTTTTAACATTGAATGTTATATGGTGTTTATGACATGACACAGTGTTTCTGCTGAAAGTGTATAAAGTTGTCCTCTTTTCTAGCCTTGGAAATATGAAAGTCAGCTTTTGAATTCCTGACACAATTTAGTGTGGTTTTCACTGGAAGACAAAGGTGGGGGTTTTACTCTGCTGTTAACTCTAGGAAATATAATGAAGAATCCAACATGACATGAGCCAGTTGTGAACTCTCTCCAATGACATAAGTGTTGCATCTATCCTTGATAGGATTAGTTCTTGCCCCCCACCCTTTAGCTCTTGCTGAGCATTGATCAGATCCCCTCTCAGGCTGCTCTTCTCCAGGCTCAACAGCCCCAGGTCTCTCAGCCTTTCAGATATGCTCCAGTCCTCTCAGTATCTCAGTAGCCTCCACCAGGCTCTCTGCAGTAGTTCCCTGTCTCTCTTGAAGGATAATTTGTGCTAGTCTGTGTTTTCAGAGGACAAAGCAGATGCGTTATTAAACACGTAAGGCAGTAACATATTAAACAGGTAAGGCAGTAACAAACTGTAACTGGAATTTTATTCTTCACAGGATGGCAAGCAGTCCTGAGAGTCACACATCCCTCTCTCTTCAGAAAACCACTCACTCAGAAAGTTCTCAAGTAAAGAAGTCCCAGCATGCAGAAGAAGCAATCTTCTACATGAACTGCCGAGCAGCTTATCTAGCTGTTTTCAAAAGCAGCTTAGAAAACATTAAATCAAAAGAACAACTCAGTTTAGGTAAGGATTAGGTTTTTTTTTCTCCATAACCTGTGCGTGATGGTTACAGTGGGTAGTTTGCAAACAGCACTCAGTGACCAAGTAGTAAGAGCATCCCACACCTGTAAACTCAGTAACTGATTGAATGAATTTACAGTAGTTTTAATAGAATCACAAGTGATGGTTTTAAACTAAAAGGGAGGAGATTTAGACTAAAACTAAGAAAAAATTTGATGTTGAAAGTGGTGAAACACTGGCCCATGTTGCCTTGAGGTAGTAGATGCCCCATCCCTGGAAAAATACCAGGTTAGTTTGGATGGGGCTCTGAGCAATCAGCTCTAGTTGCAGATGTCCCTGCCCGCTGCAGGAGGTTGGACTAGATGACCTTGAAAGATCCCTTCTGATCCAAAACATGGTGATTCTATGATTGCAGACCTCTAGTACATCTTCAATAAATTGTGGCAATCCTCAAATGAATGATGGCAGTATTTAAGCCTCCTTTGCTTCGCCATGTTTGACTGACATTCCACACCATAAAACACTCACTTGGAAACTGGCCTTGTGAAATATAATCTGTTGGAGTTTTGCTTATTCATATCCTTCATATCCTGTGTTGTAAAATTACCTAGGGAATTAACAGAATCAAGGTGCAGTCTAACTGAACTTTCAGAAATGCAAACTTGGGAGGCATGTAGGCTGTGGCAAATGCAGACTCTGCCATCTAAAAGGACAGAATTGTGTATTTGAAGGATGCTTTGTTAAATATAAGTGGACACTGTGCTACAGCCACATTTGCCAGCAGGTTTATAGGGATGTGATTGTCCCCCTGTACTTGGCTGTGGTGATGCCACACGTCAAGTACTGTGGTTGATTTTGAGCCCCTCACTCCAACAAAGCTATTGAGGAGCATGGCCTGGAGCATGTCCAAAGAAGAGCAACTAAGCTGGTGAGGGGCCTTGAACACAACTCTTAGGAGGAATGGCTAAGGGCATTGGAGTTGTTAAGTCTTCAGAAAAGGAGGCTGAGGGGAGACCTCATCTGCCTCTACAACTTCCTGAAAGAAGGTTGGAGTGAGGTGAGGCTTGGTCTCTTCTCTCAAGTAACAAGTGACAGGACTGTGCCAAGGGAGGTTTAGGGTGGATATTAAGAAAAAATTCCTCACAGAAAGGGTTCTTTAGCATTGGAACAGCCTGCCCAAGGAGTTGGTGGAGTCCTCACCCTTGGAGATATTTAAAAGATGTATGGATGTGGTTCTGAGTGACATAGTTTAAGGGTGGTAGCTTAGCAGCAGTGGTGAGATTGTGAGCAGTAGGTGAACAATTTGACTCTGTGATCTTGAGGGTCTCTTCCAGCCTCAATGGTTCTGTGATTCCAGGGAACTCTGCTATCAACATAAACAAGCACACAGAGTAACTGCCCTTCCTTGGCTGACCTTGACACTGAAATACTGAAACAATTACTCTGTGTTGAAGCCTGGCATAGATAAATATGTAAGCTTTGCTGTGTTCTGTGACTCTGCTCATAGAGGTGCCAGGGGAGAAGCCTTTATTTAGTCCTTGGCATTCAGATGGAGATTAGCAACAAAGGTGTCTGCTTCTGTTTGTTTGTTTTGATGGCAACACAGTTGCCTACTGAGAATTGTAATGATTGCCACCACCTCATTTCACAGATGCTCCTGAACTGCTCTCAGCTGCTATAGACTTGGTCAACTGGCTAGAAACCAAGCTGCCATCCTAGGTAGAGAGGAAGAATGGCTTTTTTTCTCTAAGATCGAGATTATATGGGAAGATATAAAAGATTCCATCCAGTCTCAGATAGGCTTTGCATTTGAATTTAATTTCAGTTTATGATAAAACCTTCACACTGGAAACCATTGAAAGAATGTTTTCAGTGAAGGCTTTTAAGGGCAGAATAGATTAAAAAAAAATAATTTTGAAGGATCTCAGGTGCAGGAGCAGTGCAACTGGTTCTGTGTGAGATGTTGGCTGTTTAGAAAAAACAATGTGTGTCTGTTGGTATAATTTCTCCTTTACATTTGATATCATATTGCATCATTTGGATTGACAAGTTTGAATGTATAGATGTGACACAAAATATTAAGATAAATTCTGTACAAGATCTCAGTCCAGGGCAAGACAGAATGATAGGTTGGACTCAATGATCTTGAAGGTCTTTTCCAATCCGATTAGTTCTGTGATCTATATGGATCACAATATAAACAAGTTCTAATAATGTGGAAGGTTACAAGTAATAGGTTCTTGATGTTAAGGTAGGGAATGGAGACACTGGGCTTAATTTTACACTTGTCACCTAAGGAAAGTGCATTAAGAACTGTGGACAGCAGGTTGAAGAAAGTTCTCTTCCTCATGTACTCTGCCTTGGTAAGGCTGACAGACCCGGGGCTGTTTAACCTGGAGAAGGGCAGCCTGAAAGGGGATCTTCTCAATGTTCAGCAAGAGCTAAAGTGTGAGGGACAAAAGGACTAGTCCAGACTCTTTGCAGTGGTGCCCAGTGACAGAACAAAGGGAACAGGCATAAATTAACCCAGAAGGTTCAGAGAAACTTCTTGGGTGTGAGGGTGCTGGAGTCCTGGAGCAGGCTGCCTGGAGAGGTTGTGCTGTCTCCTTTTGTGGAGAGATTCCAAATCCACATGGGTATTGTGATCCTGGGCAACCTGCTGAGGGTGCCTCTGCTTAACTAGGTTGGTTGGACTGCATCATCTCCAGAGATCCCTTCCAACCCCTACCGTGCTGGGATTTTTCTGTGAGAAGACTGAATTAATGGATATCTGGCTTAATTATACACTTGAACTCATTAAGTTTCTTTAAGGAAGATATCCCACTGGGTTTTGCGGAACAGTGCACATGATTGAGTAGAAGCTGTAGAGCCTTTAAACAAAACAATTCCCATTATATTGTGTTACAAGAAGTCCCAGAATGCTCTCTGGGTGTGGTTCTCAGCAGTGCAGCAGATGTCATCTCTGTGCTGGGTCATCATTTGTGAGGGATGATCTGGCATGCCACGCACTGCCTGTTTGATGTCTCCATGCAAGTGAGCTCATCTGCCCCTTAGGCTGTTTAAGCCTCTCTGCTACAAACCAGGGAATTCAAGGCTAGGGAAGGTCATGGTCAGGCTGTATTAGTCAAGTACAGGATTGAGACTATGGGCAAAGCTGTCCTTCAGTCCTCTTTCCCTGAGATTGATTTGGCTTTAAAAACAAAGTCCGAACATGGCAAGTGATTAAAGGATGTTCTTAGAGAAGTCCTTTACTGACAGCTGGAATATATAGTTAAGATTGTGGTTTATTGTTCAGTATTTCAGCAGGCTGGAAGGAGTCCGTCTCAGAAGACAGTTAATAAATATTGGACTTCACAAACAACCTCACTGAATTTTGATGATTTTTGTACTATTTTAAAACAAGAAAAAACAGCTACAAAAACTGAATTGCTTGAAGCATTTGGAAAACTAGACACAGATAACACTGGATATATCTTACATGATGAACTTTATCAAGTACTTACAATGGTAAGTGTCAGTAGAAACAATTATATATCCTTAACCATTAGGGATTTTTAGGTATCTGAATGTGTAAACACATATGCCTGATTAAAAAAAAAAAAAAAAAGAAAAAAGAAAAAAAGAAAAAAAAGTCAACAATTGTGGGTATTTAGTTTTTTTTGGTTTGGTTTGGTTTTGGGTTTTTTTGGGGGGGTGTGTGTTTGCAATTTTATGTCTAATTTTCTGTGGTTATCTGGTCTTTCTTCCATTTTTTCCCTTTACAGTCTTGCAGTTGATAACATCTGTCCATTCAAATTGCATAGAGATGCTTATCACAGATGATTATAATGATTTCCTTTCTCTGTTCTGTGGATTTTTGCTCTGTACAGCTGTCCCCTTCACAAAAGCCAAGTATACTGCACTAAGGAGCAGTAGCAATTAAAAATAGACTGGTAGTAGAATTTGAGTACAGTGCTCAAAAGTGAGAATAAACCCATTTTTTAAAGGAAATATAGAGGAGAGCAAACTGGGACAGAAGAAACGAACAGTTTTTATACTGTATTTGTGGTGGTTAACCCTGTTTACTTCACCGTGGCAGAACTTTCAACCTCCATTCTGCATGAACAAAAAGAACTGGTGGGGGAATCTTTGTATAACTTAAGGTAGAAGTAAGATGTGTTAAGTGCTACCATAGTTATGCCATGAAGAGCTATAAACTGTTGTTACATAAAGTCAGAGTATTGCTTCATATAGACCCAAACTGAAGACTTAGTTCCTGCGGTAGCAACTGGTGCTGTTGAAAGAGGGGAAGATCAGGATTTGATTTGTTACAATTCACTATGGCTCTGGGACAATAACATCCACATGACATGTTTACCCATTAGTTTTCAGTTAGCTCCAAGTTTACAACACAGTTAAAATCAATTAAAATTGATCCCAAGAGAAGATTCCCTGAAAGGATATTAAAGGAATCTTCCTTTGTGTTTTTATTAAACATGTGCTGTAAGTGAGCAGCATTCTTGATTAGGAATCCAAACTGAGTTGCAGGTGGGCAGCATTCTTGATCAGGATCCCCAACTAAGTTGTAGGTGAGTGGCATTCTTGATTAGGAATCCAAACTGAGTTGTTTTGTTATTGCAGAGAGGTGAAAGAATGAGTCGAGATGAAGTGAGCAGCATTCTTAAACAAGGTGACTTTAACTGCAGTGGCAAACTTGACTACAGCAAGGTATGGCAAACAGGGTAATGTTATTTGTTCTTGTGTTACTGGCTCGAGGTTCCTGGGAGTGTTAGCATTATCAAACACAACACATCCCACCTTACCCTAAGCCCCCTGCAACTGGCTGTGTGCTGGAACATGGGTTGTTTCCCTTACTTTATCTGACTACTGTCCTTGAAAAGGTCACTTGCTGCAAGTGAACTTAATGTATTAGGCATAGCCCATCAGTAAGCACAAAGCCAAACAGCATGTGTGAAGGTAGGAGTTAAAGGAATGGCAGGATAAAGGTGACAACTGACAGCAAGCATCTAGGCAGAGTTGCTGTGTCTGTGACTGTCAAGGGTTAGGGACAAGGGTTAGGACTGTCCACTAATGAGTGACAGAGGCTCTCTGTGAACCCTTCTGCTTTCCCAAAGGAAAGAAAAAGGGAATAAGGAAGGGAGACTGATGGGTTGGGAAAGAAAACGGAAGCTTTAATGAAAATAACAGTAACATGAAATAGATACAAGGAGATACAAACCAATATGGAACCCAGCTCCCTGGTGGCAATTAGTCACTGTGACCAGTAATGCTGGCGGCAGGCACTGGGGAAGTCTCAGACTGGACTCACTAGCCTATGGGAACCAGATTTAGGAGCTGGATTTGGGAAATGGATTCAGGAACACATGGATTGGGATCAAAGATGAAATAGACAGAGTCCTTGGATGCTGATAACTGAAGTTTGACCTTGGTGATCCCCTAACTTGATCCGGAAGATGCTGTCTATGGAATGGAATCCCTTGTTGGTCATTTAAGGTCATCTATTCTGTCTGCTTCTCCCCACAAGTGCCTTCTCTGACTTCCTACCCTTCAGCATGGGGCACAAGATTTAGCAGTGCTTTTGGCGTGTCCAAGATCGAGTCCAAAGCAAAGCCTTCAAGCCCAGCCCTTGTCAGTGACTCTCTCCATCACATTCTCACTACTAGAAGCAGCTCCTGTCTGTGAAAACATGCCCTGAACTGCAGAAAGTGCTGTCACTAAGCAGAAACTGAGCTGGGAACTAAAATCAATCTATCGGTTCTGTTCTTCTGGCTCAATCCAGAACAGTGATGTTTGGTAATTTCCTGCACATGGGACATTATTGTATATGTTAAACATCTAAATTTCAAGAAATCTAAAGATGCAAAACATTTCCCTTTTTTTTCAGACATCAGCATTGATAAGTTTTGAACTGAGTAAACAGTCCAAAAGATTTGGACATAAATACAGTTTCACAGGAGAAAACCAACCCCCTATTAAAATCATATGTTAAAAAAAAATAATGTTTTCAAATACCTAGAAAGAAATATGAATTACCTCTTGAGGTGAAAGTTGCACTTTATTTTCTTTCTAGATTGGACCTTTTTGTTGAATCATGGCTCCATTTTGCTGTGTCACTAGAGTGGTCACTTTTCATTCATTAAAATTAATATTGTGCTTTAAGGGAAGTCTCTTGACTTGTCCTTTCATTACTAATATTACATTGTAATCCTTAAAACTATGAGAAGATGTTTTCACTAACAGCTTACTTTTCTTCACCCAAAGTTTTGTGACTTCTACATGGCAACTAGTGAGCAGTGCTGCAAGATTGCACGAGAGAAACTGGAAGTTGATAGTCGACTGAGGCAGCAACAGTTTGGAAGTCAAACTGAAACTTCTTCCTCTGAAGGAATCACACTACCAGTGTCAAAACCATCACCAAGGATCTCAAGGAAAACTGATCACAAAGTGGCACCAACAAAAGGTATTTCTTTGTCATACTGGGAGTTTTCATTTGGTTGGAGTTCATGCAGTAGGTCAATGAACAGCTGAGGATGTAGTTAGTTCTCTTCCAGCTTAGTGAGGGTGTTATTGACTAATAGAAATTTCTACTGTGCCAGTCACATAAATATCTCAGTAGAATATCTGATCTTCATGTTCAAATGGACCTTGGCTACCTTTGTGATCTGAAGCTCTCAAATTCTTAAGGGTGAATTTTGTTGACTCGTGACACAGTTCATAGGGAAGACAGAAACTGAATGCTCATATGCTGCAAGATAGCAAATTATTTCCTTCCCAGATCAGAGATGAAACCTTAAACATTTATCAATGAGTGGTCTGGTTGTTTCAATCATCAAGGCTACTTTTCAAGCACAATCAGTATGAGAGTTTAATGTGCTTCCTGAAGTTACAAAGATGCTTCAAAACCTTCCCAGACTGGAAAAAGACTGCTTCAAAGGTACCATGCATGAAATACTCACATGGAGTGTGCACTGTTTAAGTTGCTTCAATTCCAAGCAATACTGAAGAGGTCCAAGGGTGACAAGACGGTGATGAAGGCTGAGTTTATGTAGCTAAGTCAACAGTTCTACCAGCAGAGGTGCCCTGTTGTAAGGAACTGGAAAGTAAAAGCTTGGAAGTAATTACATTGGGCCAGTTTATTGCAGCTGTTGCCTAAGTGATGCGGTGTCTGGCAAGGAAATACTAAAAAGAAACAACTTTAAATTAGAAGCAGGTTAAACTTATCCTCTTAGGAGGAATTTACCTTGATTCCAAGGTAAATGGAATCATGTGGTAACAATTTAATGTCCTTCAATCAGATTTGGTTCCAAAGTTCTGTCATTTCTGTGCTCTGCCCATTCACCTGGGGTGCACAGTTAAGGAAGTAAAGATGCTTGGTAAATGAATTATTGAATGCTACACAGTTACAGAGGAAGTCAGTTTATCTGACTGAAGTTCTTCTAGCTCAGTTTTTTTCTGTGTGCCTATAAATGTAAGACTTGGTGATAAATACCCACTAGAAGTGGGTAAAAGAATGAAATTCTAACAAAATATCTCTGTTTATAGGTGATAGCAGAACTCCTTCAAGACCCTCATCAGCTCAAACTTGCAAAGCAGCTGTATCTACCACCATCACCATGGGTGCCAGTAGCCACAGAAACACAAAGCTAATCGAACCCGACACAATGAAGGTATCACATAAGCTAGACCTATGGAAATGATTCTGTTTTGTTCTAGGAACATGTGTTGTTGCATTTTACATAAGGGATTGTTTTTCTCTGATTTTTAGCTTATGTTTTATTAATAGTTTGTCAAGGGCAGCCATAAACGATTCAAAGGTTTCTTGCTACGTATTATGATGAACGTTTTTATATATTGTTGGTTTTGCTGACACCTGGTTATTGCAAATAATTTTTCAGGTGTGAAGGCTTAATAGAACAAAGTGTGTGTTTTTTATAAATTAAACCACTGTTGGATAAAACATGTAATGACTTTTTGAGAAATTTTTAAATTAATTATTTATTAGGTTGGTGAGAACTTCAAATGCTACTTTCAGTAGCCTGAAAGATTGCATATCATAAACCTTTATATGAAAGGTAATTGGAGATAAATAACAAGAGCTGTGAGCATATTCAGTTTGGGCATTACTTTGTAAATACATGCTGTAGCCTGAAAATATTGATTTTTAGTTAGACTAATATGTCCTATCAGTATTTTCTTTTAAATAAATCACTCCTTCAATATAAATTCCTGTGGGAGAACGACAACAAAGTCACTTTGCTAAGTCAATATTTGTAGAGTGTTAATATTGATCTTTTTGCTTTGTTTTCTCTTTCTTGACTGAGCTTTTACTAGTTTTCTTTCAACAGAAAATAATAGCTGTAGGAATATAAAACATTAACTGGAAACTGCTGGGATACATTAAAAATGTGCACCTTGAGACTCCTGTATAAAAGGGAAAAAATGGTTATGACCACACAGCATAACTGCTGCTAGAAAACGGAACTGATTGTTCTCATGAGCTACATTTTTGTTTCAAATAACAACTCTGTGTTTGTTATTGAACTCTGAAGTCCTTTATATCTTCACCATTGCTATACAGTGACATTTGTTCTATATTAAAATTTAAAAACATAATCTCAAAGGGATTTTTTTTTGCAGTCTGTTTAGGTAGCTGGACCTTCATGCAATTTAACCTGCAGTTTCACCTTGTTCAAACATGATGTGTAGTGTAGAAAACCAGGACACAGTTTTCCAATATTGTTTTCCTCCTTTTGTAGAAGCTAGTAATAACTGATAGAAAAAAAGCAGCTGCACATATTAGCTACTATCTGTTAGCATCATACAAAACCTGGAATCAATAAGCAAACATGAATAGGTATAAATAAAATTGCTATTTTTTAAACAGTTTTTTATTAAGAGCACAATGCAGACTTTCAAAAGTCAATTAATAGATACACAGACATTAATTTGTGGTGTTGGTCAGAATCTAACATTCAGAAAATCTACTCATTATCTTATATTCAGAAATATTTCTTTTTTCCCTGCAATTCACCTCTCAGTAAGAAAATTTTGTCATCAGGAAGTTGGACTAATGCCAGCTTTACTTTTTTTGACAGAAGAAAATGGTGGAAGTCAAAATAAGTTAATTTAAAAAACTGTAGAAAACATGGAATATATTCATAGTACCTTCTTCCACATGATTGCTTTTTGCCATTGGAGTTTTGTGACATGTTTTGAGCCAGATAAATAAAATTGAGGAGGAAAAAAAAATGTTAATGAAGTGCTACAGATGTGCATAAATAACGTGCTAACCTGTTTAGCTTCAGCTGTAGCTGAATCAGAATTTGTTAGAAGATGGCTAATGGAGATCTTAAATTTCTGCAAAGCATTCTTTGTCTTGGGTTCAATCAAGATTTAACAGCAACAACAACAAAAGGCAGTGTGTATCATGTTTTAAGATCTTTGATCTCTCTGCTTTCAATGGCTAAATTATCTGACCTCTGCATTCTGCTCTACTGAAGTTGGTAGAAGACCTCTACACACAGTAGGCAGCAAAAGAAATAGCTGAGGCAAATCTTTTTCCTGAAAGAAACACCTGTTGCACAGCCTCATGGAATTGAGCTAGCAAGACTTTTGTGCACGTGGAACTGGTTTGTATGAGACAAAGAGCTGAAGTTCTTCCATCACAGGAACAGTTTCTCTCACTAGCATTGCTTTTTATTTGGAATTATACCTGACTGTGAGGGCAACTTCAATAACAGCTTAAATTGTAAAGCAGTGGAATACATTTTAGGAGAGTAAACAGCACTAGCAGCAGGTAGTCTATAACATTTTGCTTGGAAAAGACCTTTCGGATCATTCAGTCCAACCATTCTCTAACTCTACCAAGTCTGGTGCTAAACCATGTCCCTTAGCACCACATCTCTGCCTCTTTGAAATACCTTCAGGGCTGGGGATTCAACAACCTCCCTGGGTAGCCTGTTCCAGACTTTGAGAACCCTTTCAGTGAAAAAGATTCTTCTGATACCCAACCTAAACTTCCCCTGGTGCAAATCTTCTTTCAGGGAGTTGTAGAGAGACAGAAGGTCTCCCCTCATCCTCTTTTTCTGCAGGCTGAACAACCCCAAACCTGTTCTTGAGCTTTGATGACCTTCTCTGGACCTACTACATCACCTTAATGTGATTAGCATCAATCAGTAATCAATGTTATAATTAACCTTTCTAATACAAACATTTCCCAGCATGGTAGGAACTTCTGTTTGACAACTTTGACAACTTCTGTTATGCTTTGAAGTGACGTTTTAAAATGTCAGCGGAATTAGGTTCCCAAGTTTAGGTTTCTGTTGTCCTTCGACATGGACAATTCAGAGAATATAGCACCACCTTCTGCTCTCTGCGAGAATAACAGGGAAGGGTTTGATTCCGCAAGCACTGTCCAACTTAAGCTCACGATTTAACCTGCATATTGTTCCCTGAGAGAATTTCCCTGGTTACTTAGATCATTTGCTGTCCCGTTTATAACAATGCCCATCTGAATGCAAAACGGCAAAAACAGTTGGCTTGCATCTGAAATAACAGCTAGAGAAAGGTAAACAAACTGGTCAAAGCTACTCTATCTGTGAGGTGGTGGTCCAAAGACTACCTTGGTGAGAACAAGGGAATACAGTGTGGTGGTTAGGGTAATTTTTGTACAGGAAAATGGTCACAGTATCTTTTTGAATAGTTGTAGCGTATTTGGACTGCTGTTGAAACTTAGTATTATGTACTTCTGTTTGAAAGAACAGCCACATTGCTTCATTAATTGACCTTTGGACTTTGGTCTTTCTAAAATATCATTAATTCCTAAAACAGTTCTGTAAGGTGCTGAGCTTAGAGACTGAAGGAGGTAAAAAATACCTGTTACCTCGGACTAAACTATGTATTTGAATTCTAACCCTGACTTATGTTGACTCAAAGGTTAGCAGCACATGATCACTACGCTTGGAAAAGACCTTTGAGATCGAGTCCAACCATTATCTAACTCTGCAGGGCCACTCCCAATATTCACTTGTTTGCCTGGAAGAACTCTGTTGTTCAAGATGTGACAGTCACCTTGAAGTCCAATAATGTTTTATCTTTGTTAACTTATTTAATAAAATCATAGAATGGTTTGAGTTGGAAGGGACCTCTGAAGATCATCTAATCCAACCCCCCCTGCAGCTAGCAGGGATATCCTCCACCAGATCAGGTTGCTCAGAGCCCTGTCAAGCCTGACCTTTAATAAGTCCAGGGATGGGGCCTCAACTGCATCTACAAGCAACCTGTTCAAGTGTTCCACCATGCTCATGGTGCAGAAGTTGTTCCTAATATCCAGTCTAAGTCTCCTGTAATTTGAAACCATTGCCCCTCTTCCTATCATTTCAGGCATTGTAAACAGTCCCTCTGCCACCTTCTTCTAGGCCCCCTTCAGGTACTGGAAGGTTTCTATGGGGTCTTCCCAGAGCCTTCTCTTCCTCAGGCTGGACAACCCCAGCTCCCTCAGCCTGTGGTCATTAGGTGCTCCAGCCCCCTGATAATTTCCTAATTTTTTTTTTTTTTTTTTTGTGGTTGGACCCTTTTGCTTATCCCATCACTAAAAATCTTGTTTCATGGATAAAAAATGATATAAAATTTTTAGATGGCCTTGTTAATTAGGACTAGACAACTACATAAAAGGTGGCCAGGGACTGATCTTTGACTCTCTTGACCAAGTATCATAGGCAGCTTCCATCCACCAGGCTTATTTGTTTTTATGGGAGGGGAGAGACTTGGGTATTAGTTTCCATCAGGGATTGGATGTCCCACTTTATTTTATATATCTTCGTTGATCTTTGTCTTTTTGTGCTCTGAGGATGCATATTTACTTTTAAAGTCCCTTAGACCTCCCTCAGCAAAGTCTTCAAGTTGTGTAAAAATCCTAAACCTCCAAAGAACAGCTGAAAGTAAGTTGCGATGTGTTTGCACTTAAAAGTGCTCAATGTTGTCAGCTGTATGCAAATATAACTAGGAGAATTTGACTTCTAGACTGGGTATAGGACATTATGAAACCAAAATTGCTGGAGTACTGAGGACTGAGGATGAAGTAACTTGTCTTTAGATCAGCATCTTGGATGGGACAGTGGAGTCTTACATAATAATAAGTCATTTGAGATGAAGATAGTTTCCAGCCATGTAAAATTTGGAATTCTCAGTGTTTATCCACATTTATATTTTCAAGGTGATATATTTTTTATTCCTTTAGTGTAAGGATCTTTTTCTGTATCTGAGTTAGTGCTATTTGGGTGTAACTTAAAAGCAATTCAAAAGCACAAAATGCAGTGAGGGATAGTATTAGATTTGTCAGTCTTTCGGTGCCAATTTCTCAAAGTACATCTGCCTTTATTTTAATTAATTTTTACAGAGTTCTAAAAGCAGGAAGGAGTAGAATGAAAATTACTTTGGTAATGGCTAAATGAGAAATGTTTGGTGTGGAGGAGTCAATCTTGTTCTCACAGAAATCAATGGCAAAACTGGCACAGGACTGAATGCTCTTAAATCCATGAGTCCCTGAGTAATTTATATTCTTCGGAAAAGCAGAGCTCTGTTGGAGCAATCTAAACTTAAGATCAGACCTACATGTATTACCAAGTGTGTCACTTGCTATCCTGGGTGTGCAGGCACTAGCAAAGTCCACTTCTTGCCTGACACCTTTAGGCCACTGACTGTAAAGTAGCATCAACTGAACCAAAGTATGTGGTAAATAGAGCAGAAGTGAAATGTAGCACTCTGCTGAAGACCTCGCGGCCTTGCAGTTAGTAGTCAGCCTCCTTACTGGAAGTTTTATGCAGAGATTCTCCATTTTATAAAGCTCTCTTCTCAAGTCTGTGCTAGTTTACCTGTGACACTGAACAGTAAGCATAGGTACAGCCATCTGGACAGAGCTCTCTACACTGAAAGATTCCTTCTGCTAGGCTGTGCTCAAAAAAACCATCTTCCATTGCTGGGAGAGTGACTAGAAATCATGGATTTAATCCAGAGTAGGGAAAGTGTTGCTGTGCCTGGGGGGCAGCCTAGCTGCCGGGCTGCGGGTTTGATCCCCACAGCTGGATGGTGCAGCCCTGGGCCCGGAGCCTGCTGCAGAGTGTCACTGAGCAGGCCCAGTACCGCGGGGCCGTGGGAGAGCCCAGCCTCTGTCTTGCCGTGCTGGGCTGCGTCTTCGACATGGAGCGTGGCTGTAGGCATTACGGTCCCGGTGGTGCCTACAGTGGCCTTGCAGGGAGCATTTGCCATCGGTGACTTCTCCCAGGCTGGGCTGGTGGACAATGTCTCAGCACTGTCACCGAGTGAGATGCTCGCCATCCAGAGCTGGCTGTCCTTTTATAGTGACAACTGTGATCCTGTGGGGAAGCTGGTGGGCAGATTCTATGATGGAAATGGGGCACCAACAGAAGCCTTAAGGCAGGCTGAGGCTGCCATTGAGGAAGCTCTGAAGTTCCAAGCAGAAAGTGAGTAGAGGAAACAGCAGTTTCCATGCTGCAACTCTGAATGGAGCTCTGCGAAGGGCAGCCAGTTCTGGTGCTCCAGACAGAGTGGTGGAAAATGAGGGCAATGACAGAATGACACAGCAACAGGAAAGCAAATCAGGAATGTTTTTCATTCCTTGAGGTATTCAGTATTCATAGAATTGTTTGGCTTGGAAGGGACCCTAAAAATGATCTAGTTCCAACCCCTCTGTCAGGGACAGGGACACCTTCCACCAGACAAGGCTGCACAAGGCCTCATCCAACCTGGCCTTGAATACCTCCAGGGAGGGTTATATATCTATATAAGAACTCCTCTTTTTTGTTTTGTTAAAGAAATACTCAAATGGTTACTTGAAATTTCAGAATCAGGACTTGCTTTTTTAAAAACAACAACGCCAAAACTCTAAGCTGTTTTAAGACTCAGCAAAATCATGGTTTCTCTAGGAACCATGTCATCCACAAGTAGAGCAGTTTCCAGATTGTCTTTCCAATAGCTTTGCCAGAAGTCAAGAAGAATCGCTGATTTCGACTAGTATTTGTGCTTGTTATTTATCTGAGCAAATAACTCTTTGTTTTTCAGTATTCAGCTCTGGGTTTTGTTTCTTTGACCTGATGGAACTAATGGAGCAAAATTCCAGCCTTTCAGTGGTACATCACACAGGCCATATCTAATATCTGCTTGGTTTTCAGGAATGGCAATGGGCACAGTCCAAAGGATGTTTCTACTTGGAAGAAGATGGTGAAATCATTAGTCACAAGTACAAGCTGCACTTAGCTCAGAGGTCTGCAGTGTGTATTACCATCAAACCTTTGAACATTCGTCAGGTGGAAGGTAAGTGTATTTGTGTTTCTTTGGAGAATTTTCCTCTATAAAAAAATGTTTTCTGCTGATACATCTCTTTCTCACTCAGAGTACTTTGATATTGTGATGTAAGAAGATTTCTCTCTGTTGACAGGGCCCTATTACTTGTCACACCATGTTTTCTGCTTGGAATCATAGAATCACAGAATGCTTTTGGTTGGGAGGGAGCTTTAAATATCGTCTGGTTCCAATGCCCCTGCAGTCAGCAGAGACATCTGCAACTAAAGCAGGCTTCTCAGATCCCCAAACAACCTGGAATGGTTCCAGGGATGGGGCATCTACCACTTCTCTGGGCAACCTGGGCCAGTGCCTCACTACCCTCAGTGTCAAACACTTCTTCTTTTTCTCTAGCCTTAATCTCCCTCTTTTAGTTTAAACCATCACCCCTTGTCCTGTCACAACAGGTCCTGCTCAAAAATCTTTTGCAGCTTTCTGTTTGGCCCCTTTAAGTATTGAAAGGCCACCAGAAGGTCTCCCTGAAACCTTCTCTTCTCCACATCTGAACAACATCAACTCTCTCAGCCTGGCCTCACAGCAGAGGGATTCCAACACTTTCATCAATTTTGTGACCCATTTTTGGGCTTAGTCATTTTTTGTTCGCTGCCTGGGCAGTGCAAATTGTCAAAGTCCATTATCTTTATCCCTGTAGTCAGCCAATCTCTTACACTATTTTTGACTGTAAATTTGCTAATTTTTTTTATTACACAATTTAAATGTTGGCAGTGTTCACAGTGCCTCTCTTTAGGCTGTTAAGGTACTTTGTGGGAAACAACGATACAAACCAGCAAACAGTGTATTTTCCACCCCAAAGACTTCTGTAAATACTTACATGATGGGTTTTTATGGCATTATGTTATCTTGATGTCATGATTATGAATCTTGTCTGAGGGATCTGTAGCTTAGTTTGCCTATTTTAATGTCCATCTTCATTTAAGCCACTTGAAATTAGGCAGATTGATTAGCTTTGGATCAAAGAGATTCAGATGGCATTTGTTCAACAGGTCTGCATTTCAATCCAACCCAAGACAAACAGATCCTACATGATCAAAAAAATCCTAATTGATTCGTGCAGCCAGAGCTGTGGTAAGGAAAGCTAAGGCACAGCTCGAATTGAATCTGGCCAGGGACATTAAAGGGAACAAGAAGAACTTCTTCAGGTATATTAGTGAGAAGAGGAGAACTAGGGACAATGTGGGACCCTTACAGAAGGAAAATGGAGAGCTGCTGACAAAGGACATGGACAAGGCTGAGGTGCTCAATGACTTCTTTGCCTCAGTCTTTAACAGCAAGGGCTCCAACCACAATGTCCAAGTTGCAGAGGGTAAAAGTGAGGACTGGGAGCAGGCAAATCTACCTACTATAGTAGAAGATCACGTTTATGACCTCCTAAGAAACCTGAATGTGCACAAGTCCATGGGACCTGATGAGATCCACCCACGGGTCCTGAGGGAACTGGCAGATGAA
>VWZE01004000.1:278568-290386 GCA_013396675.1 Eubucco bourcierii
TGAGGACAGGCTGAGAGAGTTGTGGCTTTTCAGCCTGGAGAAGAGAAGGCTTCGAGGGGACCTGATAGTAGCCTTCCAGTATCTGAAGGGGACCTACAGGAAGGCTGGGGAAGGATTATTTTCAAGGTCCTGCAATGACAGGACAAGGGGCAATGGGCTTAAACTGGCAGAGGGGAGATTTAGACTGGATGTTAGGAGGAAGTTCTTTCCAGTAACGGTGGTGAGGCACTGGAACAGGTTGCCCAGGGAGGTTGTGGATGCTCCCTCCCTGGAGGGGTTCAAGGCCAGATTGGATGAGGCCTTGAGTAACCTGTACTAGTGGGAGGTGTCCCTGCCTATGGCAGGGGGTTGGAACTAGATGATCCTGGAGGTCCCTTCCAACCTTACCATTCTATGATTCTATGATGCCATGTGGGGGTATCTTGTATTTAAATATTATAAATAATTGAAATTTACTCCTCTGAGAGCCACATCTTCTGGTATCCCTAAGTGTTTGCAGTGTTTTTCCAGTCAAGATTAATTTAATAATATTCTACAGACCATCAGAGGAGAATATGATACAATTTTGCTAACATTCTTAATTACAAATATATAGGAGCGTTAGTGTAAAGGAAAGTAATACTATTTTACTAATAGAAAATAATGAAAATACCTTCTGTAGCTACCAAGAGTTTTAATATTAGACCTATTAATTGTGATCATTGTCTGTAAGACAACCACAAGACTGAACAATTAATCCCATCAGCCTAAATAGGAAGGAAATCCTGATAGCATATAATGGGTTATTTTCTTCCATCGTGCAATAGCAGACATCAATATTATAAATACCATAGAAATATCTACTTTGGGGTTCAAAGAATAACATTTTATGGCTTTTATTAAGTATTTGTGTTGGGAATGTTTTGTTTTTTAGGAAAGTCTTGTCCTTGGTTGTCAGTGGATACTGGTCTCTATATTCTCAGGGAAAATGAAACCCAAGAACATCTCCAGCTTGTGAGCTTTACTGAACAACAAACTAAAGAGGTTAGATATTTTTCTTAGATATCTATTTTAATTACTTCCTTTCAGGAAAGAACCTAGAATTAGTTCTGTTTTCAAGTAATTAATCACTTGTGTATCAATATTATAAGAAAAAAGAAAGATATCATTTGAGAAGTAACTTACAAACTGGCCTGTCTTCTTTTAAGAGTAGATGTTTGGATGGAAAGGGGAGCTTGGATCAGGAGTTTACTGGCTGCTCCCATTCACAACAGGCTGTAGGTTGAAGAAGGTAAAACAACAGATCACTGGAGAAGCAAAATTGGTGTACAGAGGTGAAGATGGAGACCTGGCTCTGACCAAAGAGTTCCGGTGAGTCATGTTCCCAAGCAGGCATGGTGACTGCTGTGAAAGTGTGGACTCCACAGAACAGCTGTTTAAAAGCTCCTGAAGTGCTTTTTGTACAGTGTTCTCAAACTGACCAAGCAGTTACTTACAGTGTGAGGAGACAGTAAAGGAAACAGGAGTATTTTGAAATAGTTCTGCTTTTTTAATCTTTCAGAACTGCTTTGTTGGATATATTTGAGACAATTGATTTGGATGGAAATGGTCTTCTGAGTTTGGAGGAATACAATTTCTTTGAACTGAGAACTAGTGGTGAGAAATGTGATGAGGAAGCGTGGGCTGTCTGTAAGGGTAAGTTCAGTGCTGTTCTTCATATAACTAATTAGGACTCTCCATCTACTTGCAAGCTGTTGTTTGTAACACCCTACTATGTATACAGTATAGAAAGTCTGAGCATTCTGTAGCCTATACCAAGAACACTTGAAAATATTGTTCTTTTCTCCCTTTGTTTTTCTTTTTTTCCTTTTCCAGTCTCCTGTCCTTTGCTTTTCTTCATTCTGGTTCATGTGGCACTGATCTTCTGCTACGACAATTCTTCCTGTTGCTAACTACAAAGTTTTGTAGGTGAAAGATTTTGTAGCTGCCAAAAACTACAGATTTTCTAGTCGTGGATCATGTGTTGAAGTAAACTGGAACAGGTATTTGTTTAATCAGTCACCTTTCTGCAGATTAAGCTGATGCTGCTTTAGTATCTCCCAGAGTGTTAAGGGAGACATTTAATTAATGTGCATATGTACTCATAGAATTGTTTAGGTTGGGAAAGACCTTTAAGATCGCAGAGTCCAACTGTTAATCCAGCACTGCTAGGTCATCAGTATACCATGTCCTTCAGCACCACATCTATGATTAAATCATCTATATTATGCTTTAAAAAGAAATCTATTTGATTTAAAGCACTTAAAGCATCTGTATAGTGCTTTAAAAATTACATTTACAGCTTACAATGATTGTTCAGAAAATTAGACTTAGAAAATGCATATTGCAATGATTTTTGTTTTTTTTTTTTCTTCAGGTGTCAACAGTTTTTTATTAAACACCTGTCTTTTGGGTGTTCTTACATGGTGTGTCAGTTTACCCATACTGTGCTATGTCACAGCCATAAGGTGTAATCATAGAATCTCAAACTGTTTGGGGTTGGAAGGGACCTTTCAAGGTCATCTAGTCCAACTCCCCCTGCAGTCAGCAGGGACATCTGATGTCTGTGAGATGAGGAAGCTGATGGTTTAGACCCTTCAAGCTGTGCTTTGTTTTCTGTCTGCTGATACATCTCACCAGTGTTACTCAATATCTTACTGGCTTGCAGGAGCAGTGCTGGGCCACAAATGTCAGTTTTGAAGAAAAGAATTCTGTGGCATTGCTTAAGCTTGAAAACACATGTACTGACCTCACAGCAGGGCTAGGAGAATTCAGCCACCGGTGAAAGCAGGCTGCTGTAATAAAGCAGTGCCTGATGCAGAAACTCCAAAGCATGAGACGAAGTTGAATGGACAAGCTTGAAATTTAGAAGCCGTTGTATGATAATTAGAAGTTTCCATAAGAAAGAGAGTTTTTCTGTAACTTTTATCTACCATACCAATATTGCATGTTGTTGTGTATCAACCCATATTGTGTTTGATTTAATTCCTTTGTAGGCTCTTGCACAATGTTTAATTACTTTCAGTCTGGCAGATCCTGCTAATTATTTCTCCTCTAAACACTCTTAAGATACTGGGTTTTTTTCCTAAATGATGGAAAGCTCATATAAGAATACTTTCTATAGATGAATTTCCTGTCCCTTTCATGCCTCTCCATGCTATTCCACACTTGATGACCTTGTTGGTGTGATGTCTCAGTGCACTGGTCTCACTGTGAGTAGAAGAGGTGTGTGAGTTGTGTAAGAGAGGAAAGGAGAGAATATGGTGAATGTTTTACCAGGTCATTAATCAATTGGAGAGTTCAGACAAATATCATAAATCTTGACACCGAAGTTCAAGCCATTTATTATAGCATCTGTACCCTTAGATAGAATTATTAGCTTGGTGATCCCTTTTTAATAATATATAGTAAAGATTTAGCATTGTTACGAAGATGAGAAAACCATTTCAAAACATTTCTGACACAAGGGCATTTCAATTATGTGTTTGCTGACATTAGAGTGGTTGATCTATGATATCCCATCTAGAAAGGGGTGTTGGGATTACTGGCATTTTACTGCTTTTTTAGGAACTAAGTAAATCATTTCTCTAGCAAGGACCTCAAACACTAAGGGTGTTTGCTCCAGCAGACTTTCATTTCCCATTCCTAATATACCCCATTCTGCAATTCTCAACCACAATACAACTGGGAAAGAAAAACATAAATCAGTATTAACTTTTTCTCAATCTCTTTTGGGTTATAGAAGGGGCAGCTGTTTCTAGTCATTATCTGAACTCCACAGGGAAGCTCTGCAAAGAACACATAGCTGGTCAAGGACATTCTTTCCCAAATAATACTGGAGAGCCTGAGGCTGCAAAAATGGCTCCATCTTTTAAACCTTGTTAGCCTAAGTGGGACTTTAGCTTTGGAAGGAAAAAGGGTATTTGCAGAGAGAACAGATGTTTAAGTTCTACTTTATCTTTCTTTTGAAACAGAGAATTTTGATATGAAGAAGAATGAACTAACAAGACAAGGATTTATGGATTTGAATCTCATGGAAGCCAATGACCGTGAAGGGGATCCTAGTGACCTTTGGGTCACTTTATTGTCTCTGGGCTACAATAAAGCATTAGAAATGACTGAGGTATGATAGCCACAGAGCAAAAATAACAGCTTCCCACAACTCACCACATATGTTTAACTGCAGCACTGTTTCTGTCTGTCACAAATTGAGTTTAGTAGGTCAGTGATCGAGTCCAAACACTGTTAGTACAGGGTTTATACCACAACTTTTAGTTGTTGCGGTGTCCTCTTTCTTAGGATAACACTGACATTGCTGAAAGAGGAAATTTGCCTTTTGTTTTGGAGAAAGCCAGTATTTTTTTGGCTTACAGAAGAAGAAATCTTGTGAGATCCTTGAAAGAACTCATGCACCTTGCTGAAGGAAACTGATAAGGAGACACTGATGGTAAGCTGTGACCTGTCAGCAAACATGTTCTATTTAAAAAAAGTTATTTTCCTGGCCCAAGTCACCACAGAAGGGGGTAGGGATAAGACAGTGGAATTTTCCCACACGATTCAGAATTCATGATTTTCAGACATGGCTGTCTCTGTTACTGTAACCTTTCATAACAGTGTCTGAAGGTGTTTATGTAAAATTTTAATGAAGGGGCTTTGGGTGATAGAGTTTTCTTCAGTCGACCAGGAATTATTTCTCTGGTTTCTGTGTTCTTCTACTTTTTAAAAAGAAGTTTGTTGGGGTTTTTTTTTGCAGAAACAGTATCAGTGTTGGTGTAAATAGCTCTCATAAAGAGGCTCTCTTTAATGAAGAAAAAAAATATTAAAAATTCAAGAAAAAAAAATTAGATAATTTAATAGCTTCAGTTTCATTCCCAAGAAAAGATTATTTCTTTAAAAAATATACTGTGATTATGTTATTTTTCCTGCATATTATTACACAGGTCAGTGTGTAGTCCCCATATAAAAAATAGACGTGTGGGAAACAACTATCTACAGAACCAAAAATACTCTTTAGAGTTGAGAGACATCAGTTGTCTCTAAATGAAAATCCTGAACTCATGGTGAATGGTTTCTTGTGATGAGCACTTTCTCCTTTTCCTGCCAGTAGGGTTAGCAGAGTAACTACAAAACTGTCTTTCTGCATTTCGGACGTCAGAGGGAGCTGGCCTATAAGAAAGAAGATTTTGGGGAGGTTTTTATTGAGTTGGACATTTCAGAAAGGCATTTGGTGCTTTATATTACCTGCGGTTTATGGCTGTAGTCTTTGCTTGCCAAAGGACAATGTAGCTCTTGGAACACTTTAGTTCTTGTCTCTGTAACTTAACCCTTTAATTCCTTGATTTCAGGTGATTTAGGAGATTGGTATTTCAGGATCATCGAGACTAACAAATTAAAGACAGAACTTGAGAAATCCCAGCAGATGCCAGTAGCCATCTGAAAGAAACCAAAGTGCTGTTACTGAGTCCAAGAAAATGCAGACTCTTGGTTGATATAAGTACTCAACCAAGGCTCTAAGAGCTGACTGCTTAATGCAGCATTACAGATCACAGAATCACAGAACATTAGAGGCTGAATGGGATCAACCTCCCTGCCAAAGCAGGGTCGATTAGGGTAGTCTGCACAGGAATGCACCCAACTGGGTTTTGAAAGTCTCCAGAGAAGGAGACTCCACAACCTCTCTGGTCAACCTGTCCCGGTGCTCCATTGCCCTCAATGTAAAGAAGTTTCTCCTCATATTGAAGAGACAGGGGCAGGGGAGTTGAACCTAGGTCAAGTTTAAGGTCCTCTCTAACCCAACCCATTCTGTGGTTCTGAATATGTATGAAGTGGTACAAATATCAGGAGTGTGACAGGTAAAGGAGACAGGTTTATTTCAGAGACTGAAATACATTCATACTTCATCTTAATTCTAATTCCTGTACATTTTGCTGTCCAAGGAAGGGATTGTTATATTGGAGCTGAATACACCAAACTGCATACTGAGTCTACTGTGACTGGTATGAAAAACATTTATTTGTCTCAAGTCTTCATTTGTTTCAAATGAATACCACAGCTTTCAGGTTTTGAATGTTTAGTATGTAGTGACCTGCTTGTAATTGGGTGGTTCTGCTTCAGAGCATGTCTGAAGATGTGGATGAAAATCTGAGAGGAAAAGCTACAGATAAAGTGTTGATGAAACTGATTTTGTCCATTGCAGGCATGCCCCTTTGTCATCGACGTCTACGCAGAAAAGTGCAAACCCAGAATTAAAGCCATGTATCTAGAGGCAGGGAGCTGGCAACTCAGCAGGGCTGTTTGCAAGTCTGTTGTTAATAAAGGAGAGGCCAAAGTAATGGATGGCTGTGAAAACATCATTGTCCACACCTACAAAGCAGGCAGAAGAATCACTTCTGTTATTGAAAATAAGGTATGACATCACATTTCTGCAAGGTACTTTGTGCTAAGGTCTGGTATTGTGGTGATTCTTCTCCTTTTGTCCCTAAATTTTTAATTTCTGATCTCAAGTTTCATTCTCTACTTCGTTTAAAAACCTAACGTACCTGATGCACTCAGACTTCAGAGCAGTCTGGATCGGTGTTGTTGCAAGGGGCAGCTTATTAAATGTGACAAGCAGTTATAGAATCATAGAATCATAGAATGGAAAGGTTGGAAGGGACCTCCAGGATCATCTAGTTCCAACCCCCTGTCATAGGCAGGGACATCTCCCACTAGTACAGGTTACTCAAGGCCTCATCCAACCTGGCCTTGAACACCTCCAGGGAGGGAGCAGCCACAACCTCCCTGGGCAACCTGTTCCAGTGCCTCACCACCCTCACTGGAAAGAGCTTCCTCCTAATACCCAGTTCTACGGATTGTATAGAATCTCACTACTTGTGCTCACATTCCAGTTTTTCAAGAATTTCCTAATTATTGGTGACATAATATGTTTGTAATACTAGAAAACTAATACTAAGAAAGAGGAAATACAATTACAGAGACAGCAAAGACTACAGCATTTCCACTGTTTGATGTTTTCACTGTGTCTAAGAAAGTAAAAGAGCATTGATTTGCATAATTGTGTTTTAGGATGAATTATTAACCGGTGAGGTTATTAATTACTAATCCAAGTTCACAATTACAAATCCAAGCAAAAGTGGTTGTGAGAAGCAAAGATCCTAAATCATTTTGCATTGAACCTAAAGAATGTGCTATTCATTCTCCATTTTTACCAGGAATTGAGAGTAAATAAATGGAGTGCAGTAAGATATTAAACTTAAGGTGCATTAAATCTTGGAAGATCCCAGCAAGAAGCATATTTTTAAATGGGCAAACATGCAAAAGGGGGTGTGTTGGTGGACTAATATTAGGACTGAATGCTAAGACTCCTTGGAACTAAAGGTTTAGCTCTGCACTTCGCCCTTTAGGGTGGGCATGCTGGAGTTATTTATATGTTTGGGGATATGTGAGAGGAGGAGACGAGGTCTGTACAGAGGCAACTGGATGCTGTCTGGTTAAAATCACTGACCACCGCCTTTTACACCATTTAGGTTTCATCCATACCTCTGTTCTGTGATGGAGCAAATAGTTGTACTTCCTTGTAAACCTCATTGGAGGCTTTTTGTTTGGTTTTGGTTTTTTTTTTGTTTGTTTGTTTGTTTTTGTGTGTGTGTGTGTGTGTGTTTTGGTTTTTTGTTTGTTTTGGGGTTTTTGGGGTTTTTTTGTTGTTGTTTGTTTTTTGTTATGTAAAAGCCTGGGGAGAAATAACAACAAAAAAAACCCAACAAAACAGTTTATGCATTTGTCATCTTCTAAACAGTGCAGTCTGATTAGATCTTCAGTTACTGTACTGATGATTTAAAATGGAAATAATTGTTTCTTTGTTATTTCTGTGATTAAGGAAATATGCCAGCTCCTGAGGGAGTCTTGCCTATGTACTTAATCAGTGGGTAGAGGAAGGTGTCTGTCTTCTAAACCTCTGTACTGAGGATGTGAGCTGTGGCTGGGGAGATTAAAAACCTTGCACACACAGCCACAAGTTTCTCAGGGACTAAGCAGTACCATGCCTATTCTCTGCCTATTTCTATGCCAAAATAAGCAGTTAATGGGACATTTCCTGTTAACCCAAAGCACAAAGTTACTGTTGCATACTGTGCTGGTTTGAGGCTAATTAGAATATTTTAATGAAAAAAAATTAGATTATAAAAGAAAACAATGGTGATGTCTGCTTCACTCATAGGCTTGCTGAGGTGTATAAAAACAAGGACACAAACACAGATAACACAGAAAGTCTCTCTCTCTCTGGGAGTCAGTGTGTCTTCTGGCCTTCTGCTGTGTAACCCAATTAACCACTCTGCTTCTAACCCCACTTGCCGATCCTCCAAACTCACCTTGCACATAAGGCAGACCCTGGGATAAGGTAGAGGGGTGGAAAGAAGGTGGAAGGGTGGTTGGGAGCCTCTCCTGGGGACTCAGATTTCTGGGAGGGGTGTTGTGTTTCTGTATTACCTTTAACTTGTATATTTCTGTAAATATTCATGTACATTGTATATATATCTGCTTGTATATTGTGCTGAGCTGTAAATAGAGCTTCATCCAGTCTAGTCTGGGTGATTTTACAAAGTGTGGGGGGGCTATGAAGGTATCACATATACCTTCTGTGCTAGGTGAATATCAGTGACCTTGTCCCTTTTGCCATAACTATCTTGCTATACAGCTAATTCTTCTGTTTGCCTTTAGCTCACTGCCTTGTAGAAGTGAGGACTTCACCAAAGTGATGCCAGAGCAGTAGATCAAAGCCATAAGCAGCTTAACAGTAGATTGTGATTATATTTCTGTGGTGATAGAAATTGCCTCTTGTCCTGTCCCTGGGGACCAATGAAAAGAGTCTGGTCCCAGCCTCTTGGCCTCCACCCTTTAGATATCAATGAGCATTGAGAAGATCCCCTCTTCTGGGGATCTCTGTTACCTGAGCTTTCAGATTTATATGTTGCATAGTTCTTGCATAACTTCAGTATGCATCTTTTCTTTATGTCACTATACTTCTATTAAGTTCATCAGATGGTTATTTTAAAATCTCAGTTAATGAATTCTTCAGAAATGGCTTGTTGGGGCTGTTGCAAACAGGAATTAGGCAAATATCCAGTGACACTTCTCCAGATTGCTGTCCTCACCTTTAGTGATTTGCAATTCAAAGACTATTTGAGAAATACCTGCTTTGTAATTAAAATCTAGCATGAATTTGTCCAGTCACCTCTTGAAACACTGTAAGCTGTTAGAATCTAAGCAGTTTGCTTACTAAATGGTATTCCCAAGTTAAATGTTTAGGTCATTTCAATGACTCTTATTAAATTACTTTTGCCAGTGATCTGGGCTCTGGTAATGTACATTTGAACCAGTCTACCAAGAGAATAGGCATCAGCATCCTTAAAGTGTTTCTACCTTATAAAATAACAAAGTCAGAGGAACTAAGAGCAATGTGGAGTTGTTATATAAAGAGCAACCACCTAACCAGTAAGACTAATGGGTTCCTTCATGTTTTTTCACTCACAGTCTGAAAACAAAGTGATTATTCATGTCAACAATGAGCAGAGTAAGAACTGCCTGAGTAATAGGGGGCTTACTGTTTTTGCTGTGGAGGTGGCACCAAAATCCATGATGGTAAGATGTTTATTGTTTAACCAACTAAAAATCTAAGCAAAAAGAAAAATAATTCATGTCACATCTTTATAGTTTCATCTTGCAGATCTTTTAGCATGGTAATGAGCATGTAGGGTCATGGCATCTTCATCACCTGTATGGATCAGATTGAGTTCTTGATGTTTCAAAGCTGGACATACACTTGATGTATCCATGTTTCCCTGAGCAGATAACTGTAAAAGTTCATAACTTCTCAGTTTTCCATCTGTGTCCCTGTTCCAGTTGTCCATTATTGTATTATTTACTAATATTTAAGGCCCAGCTTGACAGGGTTCTAGGCAATACATTTAAACCATGCTATTACCTAGAATGGTTGGATCATCTGATCCTTGATTCTATGACCCAATGAATATTTTAAATACTCATTTTCTAAAGCTGCTTTTTCTTTTTTAAATTGGTAGATTTTAATCAGATGGATTGACCTCTATGAGAAACAGACCAAGCATGTGCTAGTCAGAAACGAAAAGATAAATTTTCACTCTCTGTTCACAGTGGGATTTGCAGATGGCTAAGTTTTGTTAAACTCAACTTAACAGATCGTGTTTACCCGTGGGACTATTTGATCTGCTGGTCCTTGTTCCAGAGCTGGGCAGGCTTTAGTGATGAGTCTAAATGTGGCTTTTAAGGGCTAGAACAAGTTTCAAAAAAGCATTATAAATGCAGGTGATACTTTTTTTCTTATTTATTTAGGAGGAAAATCCAGTTTTTATTAGTTTAAAAGTGTGAGTTTCTCTTTAAAAGGAGAGGCATTCAAACTACTTTATATTTCACAGCTTTCCAGTGTGACTACATTCAAACTTGTAGTGAGCAGACAGTCCCATGATATGCGCAGGGTTAGAGCCTATTCTAATATTGCTGCTGATGCTTTAGATATCTACTGTATGATCCTGGAAGAATCATAGAATGGTAAGGTTGGAAGGGACCTCAAGGATCATCTAGTTCCAAACCCCTGCCATAGGCAGGGATCACCTCCCAACTAGTACAGGTCACAGTATCACAGTATCACCAAGGTTGGAAGAGACCTCAAAGCTCATTAAGTCCAACCCATTACCACAGCCCTCAAGACTAGACCATGGCACCAAGTGCCATGTCCAAACCCACCTTGAACACCTCCAGGGACGCTGACTCCACCACCTCCCTGGGCAGCCCATTCCAGTAGCCAATGACTCTCAGTGAAGAACTTTCTCCTCACCTCCAGCCTAAACTTCCCCTGGCACAGCTTGAGACTGTGTCCTCTTGTTCTGGTGCTGGTTGCCTGAGAGAAGAAAGTAACTTCCTCCTGGCTACAACCACCCTTCAGGTAGTTGTAGACAGCAAGAAGGTCTCCCCTGAGCCTCCTCTTCCCAAGGCCTCGTCCAACCTGGCCTTGAACACCTCCAGGGAAGGCGCAGCCACAACCTCCCTGGGCAACCTGTGCCAGTGCCTCACCACTCTCACTGGAAAGAACTTCCTCCTGACATCCAGTCTAAATCTTCCCTTTGCCAGTTTAAACCCATTGCCCCTAGTCCTGTCATTGCAAGACCTTGTAAATAGGTGTTTAATTAATGTTAGTTTCAGCTTCATTCAGTCTAAACTTCAGGCTCGGTGCCCCTTAGGGGTATTTTGCTGTCATGCAATCCAATTCAGAAGTAAGGTTTGAACACCAAATTAGAGATGCTGGATGTTCATTTAATGTTAGCAACATAAGTCGTGGAACTGTTTAGCTTCCATAGCACTTGAGGTTCTCAGTAATAAACAACAATTTCTCCTCTCTTTTCTCTTCTGTACACAGGTTTCTCAGCACGTGATGCCACTGAACGAGCAGGAGGAGTGTCTTTATAATTGTGTGCATTCCCTCGTACGTTAGACATTCCTGTGAGAAGACTTCTTCTTGGTAGCATTCAGAGTAAACCAGGAATTTTTTTCATTTAAATTTCTGATCTTATCCTTCTCAAACAGCAGGCATACCTTTGTACTTCACAGAGTTTGATTTGTTAAAGTAAATGAGTCACAGAAGTACTTATTGCTGCTATCACACTTCTGCTAAAGGCTTTTAAGAAACATTTAGAATCATAGAATCATAGAATGGTAAGGTTGGAAGAGACCTCAAGGATCATCTAGTTCCAACCCCCTGCCATAGGCAGGG
>VWZE01004000.1:290496-444956 GCA_013396675.1 Eubucco bourcierii
TGCTTCAGCCCTCTGATCATCTTTGTGGCCCTCCTCTGGACCCGCTCCAACACTTCCATGTCCTTCCTGTGCTGAGGGTTCCAGAACTGCACACAGTACTCCAGGTGGGGTCTGACAAGAGCAGAGTAAAGTGGCAGAATCCCCTCCCTTGCCCTGCTGGCCACGCTTCTCTTGATGCAGCCTAGGACTCGGTTGGCTGTCTGGGCTGCATGTGCACACTGCAGGCTCATGTTGAGCTTTTCATCAACCCAGACTCCAAGGTCCTTTTCCTCAGGGCTGCTCTCCAGCCATTCACCACCCAGCCTGTATTTGTGCTTGGGATAACTTAGGGGTGGGATAACTCTAAGTGTGTAAAAAATCCTTTAGCAGAGAATTTATTACATAGAGCCTAATGAAGTACACAGTCATGGAAACATTGAGGCATGATGAAAGTTAGTGCTGTTAAGTATCAGAGCTGGCACTTGTAATGTAATTGTGCTTTATAAAGGCTGGTTCCCCTGGATATGTTCTTGTTTTCTATGACATAATATAGTTTCATCACACCCTGGAGCTGCTTCACTGAGGAAAAACTTACTTTCATAAATAAGTTTGAAGGTTTCCTGGCTAAACATTCCTGTGGTTCTGCCATGAGGAATGGGGTTCATGAATTTATTTTGCTATCTGGTTAAGGATTTGGTTCTTTCCCTTTTATTTTGTCATTTGGTGACAATATCTTACATGTGTTCTGAGCAGTTACTGCCTGAATTCATACTCCTTTATATAAAATAAAGTCTACCATCTCATATTTAAGACAAGAGGAAACAGCCTCGAGTTGCATCAGGGGAGGTTTAGGTTGGATATTAGAACAAACTTCTTCACTGAAAGGGTTCTCAGATACTGGAACAGGCTCCCCAGGGTGGTGGTTGAATCCCCATTCCTGGAGGGGTTTGAAAGAGGCAGAGATGTAGTGCTGAAGGACATAGTTTAGCACCAGCCGTGGTAGAGTGAGAGAGTGGTTGGACTCAATGTTCTTAAAGGTATTTTCCAACCAAAACAATTCTGTGATTCTAAATGATAAGGAAATAAGATTATTTGAGGAAAATGAAGGTTTGTCTTGGGCTCTTGACTGTTACTAGCAATTATTTTCAGGGTAGCTGAAATAAGGAGCTGAAGCCCACCATGTTTAGGCTGCAATAGCAGTGAAAACCAGCTTCAAGGTACTAATTAGATATACTCACCCTATTAAGTTTTTCTGGCCCCTCTAAATGTCTGTTAATGCCAACCAAAAAAAAAAAAAAAAAAAAAAAAAACAAAAAANTAGTGTCTGAGTTTAAAATAGACATGAAATGTATGTGACCTCATGTGGAAGGGCAGCAAGCAGTCCTGAAAAGCTATATTTATCTGCCAGCAACTCCTGCACTCTGCTGTTGCCCTGCTGTAATCATACCCTGGGCGAGTAAATGTCAGTTACAAAATGAGAGCCCTGCTCGAGGCTGCTGGTGATTTACACGCCTCAGCAATTGCCACTCAGGCAGGTTTGATGGTGATTTTTCAGCTTTTTTTTCTTTTCTTCTTCTCTTAGCCAGTACAACAGGCATCATTTTCATTTTCAGAATTGTCTAGAAGGAGTAGAAGTTGTATTAAGATGCCCCAGAAATAGTTGGTAATTTCTAGCAGGCTCTCTAAAGGCTGCCTCAGGTGAGGTGTGTGTGGGTACATCAGTAGTTCTAGCTACATCTCTGAGGAGGTGCTGGGAATCATGAGGCACTCTGCCTGTACAGCACAACACTCCATTATTTACATTTCTTTTGTTTATAAAAGCAGCCTTGCTAGATGTGGCAGAAATCCCTACAAAACTGCATTTTAGGAAAGGAATGGTTAAAGCTGAAGTTCTTAGTTGAGAAATCATTGTGTGTGAACTGTTTTGTGTTTGCTGCAGGTAGGCTCTAGTAAGCATGACACAGCAATACTCAGTGGAACCTTTTTTTGGCCATTCTCTTACTACTAGGAAAAAATTAATTATCTGACTCTCTAGGTGGGAACATAAGCTAGCTCTCCATGGTAGGTTCTACTTTTTCTGCCATGAAGGAGTTAAGAGATCTGTTTTATCTGCAGAATCAGCCTCAGATTGCTCTAAGACCATGTACCACCAAGATGGAAAAATTTCTATCTTCTAAGAGTGAACACAGATGTCAATCTCTTCCGTGAGAGACATGGGGGAGAAAGTTTTTCTGGAATGTTGTCTTTCTTTTGAGAACTAGAGCTATAGTAACAAAATACAGCTTCTTCATGTTGTTGCTAAGACTGCCCTTCCCTGATCACACTTCTGGAAGCATTGGGTGGCTTTCCTGCTTGTGTTGAGTGGTCAGCTGAGGCTCAGGAGCCCAGAGCCTGTCTCTGAGGAGAGAGCTCCTCAATCCTCCATTCCCCACACAATGCTTGCCAGCATTGTGCACCAATGTGTGGCTTGGCAGGAAGGCTGGCATCGAGGCTGGCATCATCTAGGTGCCAGTGTGAAGCTGTGAATCCTAGATCATAGAATACCAGGCTGGAAGGGATCTCAAGGATCATCTGATCCAACCTTTCTTGTCAAAAGCATGGGCAACCTGGGACAGGGTCTCACCACCCTCTGTGTCAAACATTTCTTCCTTCTCTCCAGTCTGAATGTCCTTCACTGATTTCAAACCATCATCCCTTGGCCTGTCACAGCTGCCCATGCTCAAAACTCTGTCCTCAGCTTTCTGAGCAGCCCCTTGAAGTCCTGAAAGACCACCAGGTCTCTCTGCAGCCTTCTCTTGTGCAGGGTGAACAACCCCAACTCTCAGCCTGGCCTCACAACAGAGGGCTTTCAGCCCTCCCATCATTCTGTGGTCTCCTCTGGCTCCCGCTTCCACAGCTCCATGTGCTCCTTGTGGCGATTATGCTTTCCCAAGTGCAGCACTTGTCCTTGCTGAACTTCCTCAGGTTGCGGTTATCCTACTTTTCCAGCCTGGATAGTTTTTCCAGGTGGGACGGCAGGGCGGGGGGATCCCGCTGCCTCCGAGGCTGCCGGCGCCTTTAAGGGGCGGGCGGCAGGGCGGGAGCGGCGGCGGGGCCCGGGGCCGGCTCCCCCCTCTCGCCGTGGCCGCCCGGAACTCGCAGCGGGGACCGGCCATGGTGAAGATCGTGACGGTGAAGACCAAGCCGTACGGCGACCAGAAACCCGGTACCAGCGGGCTCCGCAAGCGGGTGACGGTCTTCCAGAGCAATGTGCACTACACCGAGAACTTCATCCAGAGCATCCTGGCCACCGTGCCGCCGGCCGAGCGGCAAGAGGCCACGCTGGTGGTGGGGGGGGACGGCCGCTTCTATATGAGGGACGCCATCCAGCTCATCGTTCGCATCGCCGCCGCCAACGGGGTAAGGTCCCTCGCCGCGCTCCCTCACGGCTCCCCGTAGCCGTCGGAGGGAAAACGGCGGCGCCCCGGGGCGGAGGCGGGTCCCAGGCCGTGGGGGTGCCCGGGGAACGGCGGCGGTGAGTAATTGCCCTCTGTGCGTGAAAGTAAAGCGGTGAATGACACACGAGGTGACGAGTCCCGGCGTGAGGGCAGCTGGGGCTCCGCGCACTGAAACCTACCTGGTGTCTCACCTCCCTGGGGTACCTGCAGGAGCAAGTGTGCGGGTGAGGAGTCGGGAAAGCCGAAGGAAAGAAGGAAGGACCTCAAGAGTGATCTGGTCCAACCTTTCTTGGTTAAACTGGGTCTAGATGAGATAGCCTAGCAGAGTGTCCAGACCAATCTTACAAGTGTCCATGCTGCGGACTATACCACTTCCCTGAGAAGATTATTCCAAAGGCTGATGGTTCTTGAGAAAAGCTTCCCTCTTGTGTCCAATGGGGATCTTCTCAGGGAGTAATTTGAACCCGTTACCGTTCTTTAACGTGAGTCTGCCTGTAAAAACAGAGGCTGGCATCTTCTTTTTAGCCACTTTTTAAATACAGGGACACGGTGATAAAGTCTCACCCTGAGCCGCCTTTTATCTGGGATGAATAAACCCAGTTCTCTCAGCCTCTTTTCTGGCAGCTTCCCAGTCCTTGGATCATCTTGGTTTCCCTTCTCTGTACCCTCTTCAGACTGTCCACATCTTTTTTTTTTGCATAGTGATGAATAAAACTGAACACAGAATTCCAGGTGTGGCCTGATCAGCACTGAGCACAGTGGTTTGATGGCTTCTTTATCTCCTCTGGTGGTGCCCTTGTTGACCATCATATTGAGCTTGTGTCTGCTAGGACTGGCAGGTCCCTGTCCACAGAGCTGTTCTGTAGCCAGGTACATCCCAGCCTATGCTGTGCTCCTGTGAAGTAAGTGCATCTTTCCTGTTGCTGCTTTTTCTTGCTTTGAGTGATGGTTGTGTTTTCCAGCTAACAGCACAAGCCAATGGCACAACATGCTGGTGGTGGGATGCTCTGGATAACATCTTGATGCTGGAGTCTTTATCGCTATGGATTTGTCTTGGTCCTGTCCCTTGGTCAGCCCAAGAGAAGCTGAGCAGTGAATGTGACGTTGGCAGGGATAGCTTAGTGGAAGCCAAATGTGTAGAGGGAGAATTTTCCCTCATTTGGTCTTTTCCAAATGAAAACATCCCCTTCCCTTAGGACACCTGATGCCTCCTTGGCAGCAGCAAACTGTCTTCCTCAGACCAACAAAAAGAGAGTGCTAGATGCCTAGAGCTAGGTGCCTAGAGCTAGGTGCCTAAGCCTTCAAATTAGGTTAAAACTTTGGAGTTACCCATGCCAGCTTCCCTGTGGCAGTTGGGTTCCTCAAAGCCTTTAAATGCCTGGATTCTTAGTTAAAAAATAATCAAAAAAATAATTCTTATGGCATAAATAAACAAAAACTCTTTAAGCTAGATAAAAATGCATATTCTGTGATTTGTGGTAGCTGTTCAACTCTCAGTGTCCCTCTGCAGCTCCAGCTGTGGTGTGTGGAAGTGATGGATTGTGTGGCCTTCACTGACAGAAAAAGCAACAGACACAGGCTTATTTATTTGTTCTGAGGAGGGGTTGGAGGTGAAACAGGCAGTGTTCACACCTTACCGCACACCCTTGGAGCCTTGTCAATAATCAGCCTGGGAGACTTGTTCTCTGGGAACAAAGCCTGAGTTTGTGCATGATTTTGGATGTGCGTCTAGAGCCTGGTGGGATGTGGCAACCTTCCAGGTGCTAAGCACATTTTTGTCATCTATGTCTCAGCTTAATCCTAGATGTAAGCGAAGACCTGAAAGTAAAACTATGCTGGGGGCTGAGTAGGTGTTTTCTTGGGAAGGGCTTGAGAGGCAGCCACAGCTCAAATCCACCCTGATCTTGCAGAGACTCGTGTATGTGTGGCTTTGCAGCACTGAGCTTTCTGCAGAGCCGCAGAAGCAGGTCCCAAGGGGTTCCCTTGCTAAGAGGCGTTTGCCTTGTAGTGTTTTGTCCATGTGAATTAAAATGATGGGACAGACTGGCTCTGAAGTCAGAAAAACGATCTGCAAAGGCAGGAAAGGAAATGAGGTAGAGAAAGGAAACAAGTGAAAGAATATATGGGTTAGGAACCAAGACACTATGAAAGGAAAAGTTTTACTTTAAAAGCTTTTCATTCTCAGTCATGATTTATAAACCAAGATAATGGCCATGTCCTGAGGCAAAATTTGCAGTATTACAGCATTACTAGTCATCTATTGATACAGGTTCTATATTCCTTTGCTGTAGCAGGACAGAGGTAGTGCTATAGACTTGCCAGAGTGCTGGAGAGTGGCCTGAAGCTGCCCCATTTTTTGCCTCCAGAGGTTCAAAGAGGACCGACAGATCAAAAGCACCACAAAATTGCTGATCTGAGTATCACACTTAAAAATGAGGGGGAAAAAGACCTCATAAGGGAACACTGAAGAGCAAAATATCCCCCAAATCCTCCAATAAACATCAGGCAAAGCCTAAATAACTAGAGGACAATACAGAGATCTACAGATTCCAGAGGCATTGAAAACTTGATACACAGCTGCTGGCGGTGTTTGAGTGGCACTGGCAGTGTAAGACAGGGCAAGGATTGCATTGCCAAACTCAAGAATGGCAAAACCATCAGGTCCTAAGAAATGAGGTGACTAAGAATAGAAAGTTCCATTAGTAAATGCAAAACCAGAATGGTTTGAGTTGGAAGGGACATTAAAGATCATCTAGCTTGAACGTCCCTGCCACAGGCAGGGATGCTTCCTACTAAACCAGCTTGCTCAGAGCCACATCCAAGCTGACTTTGGACACTTCCAGGATTGGATCCTCCACAACTTCTCTGGGCATGTTTAAAATGCTGGATTTTACTCAGTTTCCATGTACTTGTTTCCCTGTTTTGGAATGTTCAGGGGGTGCTTGCTTGGTGTTTTTTCTCTGCAACTGCCAAGTATTAGCTCCCAACCACAGGGTGGTTGAGTAAGAGTCTATCAAAATCCTGTTTTTTCATGATAAATGTGAAGTAACTGGAAGTTGCCTACTCTTCAGAGAGAAGGGTGGATTATTGCTGTTAACCAAGAGTAAGAGAGTGTAAGAGAGTGTGCTGCAGAACAGGCAGCAAGACATGGGATTTTTTTTTTCCCTGAAGAGTGTTTTTTCCCCAGTGCTCTGGGAGTCTGCTGACTGAACCTGATGATCCCAAGGGTCTTGTCCACTAGAATCACCTGAATGATTCTGTGATTCCAGTAGCTAGGTCTTGGAAAGACTTGACAATTTCATGATGTGTTTCTGGTCCTAAAGATGAAGAGGTGAGTGGATTAATACTTTAAATTCAGATCATTTTAAGATGTGCTTGAATGGTCCTCTTGAGCCACGGGAAAAACCCAGTTTGTGAGTCTCAGTTTTATAATTTAAAAGACAAAAAAATGTGGCTTAGTTTCGTTTCCATATGGAATGGTTAATGTGTAACTCAGTACTGGTGTTTGACTAGGAACAACTCAATTGAGTTGGACCAGATGATCCTTGGGGTGCCTTCCAACCTGGCATTCTGCTATTCTGTGTGATTCTGTGATTTGTAGTTGTGTAATTGAGAAATGTTTATGCTATTTATAACTTTGCATTTATACAAGGCAACTACAATAGATGCTGTTGGTTTTGCCATTCTCAATGCAGGCATCCAGTGCAACCTCCCCTGCTGTTTTGGTCTGTTGTGCCAGGCTGTTTTGGTCTGTTGTGCCAGGGTTCCTTGATGTTATTCCCACATAGTGAGCCTGACACTTAAATTACACAAATAAAAGCTGGTGTCAGAGCATCTGTCAGAGCAGAATTTGGGGGGGGGAATTCTGTCAAAACCAAGCAAAAATGACTGAATTGAAGCTGTAAATCTGGATCTGACCATACATCCAGCACCAGGTTGATTCACTAGCATAGTCACCTGCCATTCAACAAATTTACTGTGCCCCCAGTTCCTTCTTAAACAAACAGATTTCTAAGTGCTGCAAAGTAGCTACATTAAAATAAATGACTCGAAGGTGTTGTGAATGCCAGGCAGTGCTTTGCATGTTAAATACCACCCTGGTTTTGTTTTCCTGCTGCAGGACAAACAGTGCTTTCATTAGAAGCCCTGTTCCCTACTCTGGAAAGTTTGATTTCCTGGCTTGGTTGCGATTAAGCTTTTTCCCCCACTCCGTTACCCCAGGGAAGTGAAGTGTGTTTAAACTCTGTTGGATTGCTCAGCAGCTCTTAATTTGCCACTCTTCTCCTTTTGTAGCTCTGCTCCCTTTTACTTTGTGCTGTTCTGCCATAGCCTCCAGGGCAGTTCCCATTCTGACAGTGCCACTGAGCCCGGAATAAGCAACACAGTACAGTGCAGTGCAGTGCAGTGCAGTGTGGGCTTGAAGCGTCTCATCTGGAGCTTGCCCATGTTCCCAGCCTTGGCATCCCAGATGTGGAAGTGGCACAGTTGGACCTATCTGCTTTGGCCTACTGGTGGAAAGTTTGTTCCTTCTCATACCTCTCTCAGCATCACTCATTCTTCTTGTCTCATTTTTGGTTTTCTTGTCTCATTCTGCTTGTTCCTGGCTCCACACAACACTGTGTAGTCAACCTGAACCTTGTTGGTTTACAGACCTACATCCATTCAGCAATCAGCATCATTATCATAGAATCATAGAATGGTCTGAGTTGGAAGGGACCTTCAAAGGTCACCTAGTCCAACCCCCTCTGCATTTAGCAGAGGCATCCTCAGCTAAATCAGGTTGTCCAGAGCCCTGTGGAGCCTCACTTTGAGTATCTCCAGGGATGTGGCCTCAACTACTTTTCTGGGCACCCTGTTGTCCTGAAAAATAGATTCCCTCAGTCCTCAGGGTCAGATCTTTCCTTTAAGTAAAAGCTTCTGGTATAAGACCTATCAAATTAAAGTGATCATAAAGAAAGTTCCTCCAAAAAGCATTCCCTTTGTACAGAATTGGATGCAATGATGCTGGGGATCCTGCAGGCCGTTAAGAGAAACTTCTGTTTCTGATCTTTCTTACATTGCTGTTTTTCTCAGAAGCAGAAGGGGAAGTTGAGATGTGGTATCTGAAGTAAGGAAACAGATACCAGTTGTGCCATGAGCATTCATATGCAGAGAGACATCCTGGCTTCAGATTATGGTGGAGTTTAGAAGACAACCATGTCTGCAGCAGCTCCACAGCTTGGAGACTGCTCTTACAGTAACTTAGCTTCTTTCTGCCTGTAAAGTTAATTGGCTTAGACTAGTTTGCAGTTGAAGGTTATTAAGGCAGTGGTCAGGTTGTCCAGTTTAGTGGCTTTTTGGAATTTTAAAACCCTACAATAATGAGACTCCAGCTGAAGGGGAGAGCTAAGGTGCTTTGCAGTTAATCTCTGCAAAACCAGCAGACAGAGCTGAAATTCATACTAGCAGGAGTTTAGCTGTAAGCTCCTGGTACAATGACACTGCATAACCAGAAACCCCAGCTCTGCCTGTGCTGCTGGGGCAGTAGGACAGAGTCGGATTACTTCTCTTTCATAGAATCATAGAATGGTTTGGGTTGGAAGGGATGTTAAAGATCATTTAGTTCTAACCCACCTGCCATGGGAAGGGGCACCTCCCACTGGACCAGGTTGCTTAAGGCTTCATCCAACCTTGATCTGAAGGAGAGGATGTCCACAATCTCCTTGGGCAACCTGTTCCAGTGTCTCGCCACACTCACTGTAAAGAATTTCTTCGTAATACCCAGTCTAAATCTCCCCTCCTCAAGCTTAAGGCCTTTGCCCTTCATCCTATCACTGCAAACCCTTGCAAAACGTCCCTCCCAACCTTCTTGTAGGCCCCCTTCAGGTAGTGGAAGGCTGCTGTAATGTCTCTTTGGAGCCTTCTCCAGGCTGAACAGCCCCAACTCTCTCAGCCTATTCCCATACAGGGAAGTTTGCCAAGGCAAAGTTTAGGATGGGTGAACTGGGCTACCTTACACGTCTTATACCAAGATTGAGCTACACCAGGATCAGGAATTGCTCTGTGGTGTGTCTCTGTCATCCTCTCATGGTTCTTTCAGAGCTAGTTAATTTATCAGTTAAAGCTTCAAGGAATGAACTGGAGCCTATTTTAGAAATAAACAAAAAACCCTGCAGGATATTAGTAAGAAGAAGCACAAAGAAAGATGCACAGACAGATATGCAGATGTATAATCATAGGACAGGCTGCAGCAGATCTGGTGAGTAGACCATAAAGACTACTGGCAGTGCTATTCCATTATTCAGAAAAAATAGTCACCATTCCTAGATTTTTAAACAAGTTTGTTGTTAGTAAAACCCAGGAGAGAAGATTCTGACCAGGAGCTAAGTCCTGATCTGGAGTGTGACCCCTCAGAGAAGGAGACTCCAGCAGGAAGGACCTGGAGTTGAACAGATAAGGCCCTTCAGGAAGGAACGAAGCAGGCTGCAAGAGGTGGCTGTGGTGTTGTGGCAAGGAAGGTAACAAATTGTTCCCTGGCCTACTGGGGACAGGCCAAGAGTTAAAATTGCAGCAGGGGAGATTTAAGTTAGACATTAAAAAGCATTTGGGAAGCTTAAGGGTAATGAAAAGAAAATGTTGCCTGGGGAGATCATTGAATCTCTGCCTGGGAAAACCCCTGGTGAGAATGGTTTGGGGAAGATTGACCCTATCTAGGCCAGGGTCTAGGTGACATCTCCACAGGCCTTCCAGCTTGCTTTCCTGCTACTGTTCTTAGCCTCTTCGTACTGCAGGGTCCTCAAATGAAGCTTCCCCAGCACATCCTAGTGAGTCTGTGAGAAACCTTTGGTGTATTTCTGCCATTCTCCCTTCTAGCCATGCTGCCCCCTGCCACATACAGCCACCTCACCACCATGTATGCATACTGGGGGTTACTGGCTTGCTACCAGATAGCAACTTGGCTCTGTGCACATCAGATCAGAGTGTCTGTCCCTGACCCTGCAAAGTTTAACCAAATATAACCCTGCTCCTCACATTAACAACTGGTCAGTGCCCTCCACAACATTCTCTGTGTTTTGTAATTCAGTATTTTTTGAGTTCAGGCACCAGTTTCTAAGAGGATCCAGGGCCCTGGGCTGTCAGGGACTGTCAGGGGCTGGGGTCCAAAATCCTGGCACATTCCTGGGTCTACTGGAACCTGCTAGAATCCCTCTCCTGTTCCCCAGGACAGCAAACAGCAGGGCAGTCCAAGGTAACATACAGGTGTGGGTGTGCTTGGAAGAGCTGACCTTTGAACTGAAAATTTCTCAATCTCAGCTGCTGTGTAATTCCTTCCTGGGAAGGGGAGGATCAGCCCACACTGGGGTGACAAACCTGGAGCCCATCACTGTGTCTTCAGCAGCCCTGCAGATGGTGGTTTGATCCCCAGCCCTTTTCTGTCACCCATCTGTCTGGTGTCTTCATTTCCACCGTGGTGCAGTGTGGGTACAGAACATCTCCGTTGTAGGGTGGCTCATGTACGTGGCTGCTCTCATGTTGTTGGGATGCTGCCAGATATTTTGCCTCTCTGGAATCTTGACAGCGACTTCAAAATGTAGCTTTTTAAATTAATTCTTAGGGAAACAAACAAAGCTTGCAATTGGAGCCACACTCCTTGCATGACTAATAGGTTGGCAGTTGGTCCATTTGTTTTCCTTTGGCTCCATTCATCTTGACATTGCCAAATGTCACAGAGCAGTGGCTGACTGGACCTGAGTTGCACTCGAGCAGAAAGTGCCTGGTTTTGGCAGCTGGACAGCAAGGTTCTTCAAGGCTCTTGGCACCCTCTTATGGTGAGTGTGCAGGCAGCAGGGCAGGGACTAGAACTTTTCTGTGGGCAGGAGCTAGGGAAATAGGATTTCTGCCTTAAAGGAAAATCCCCAAATAAGTGCAACCCACCTGAGTTGCCTCTGTTTGTTCCTTGGTGTTTCACACAGTTTAACCTTCTGACTAACCACAGAACAAGAGCATAAGGAGATAACGCTTAGCACTGACTGCCTGCTGACAGAAAATTCCTGAGGAGCTGGAAAAGGAACACAACTAAACACAACTCCACAGCAGGTACATTGGCTCTATCTGCCCACTGAGCGAGGAGAAAGAAGTGTGTGAGAGAGGAGTGGGAAGAAGCTGAAAGGAAAGGAGAAGAAGGGCTGCTCAGAGAGGAAGGAGCATCCTGGACCTCAGAGAAGTCTGACCCAAGGGTGTTTGCAGGAGATAAGAAAAGATAATTACTGTTCAGTCTGGCTTTTGCACAGTGAGTTTTGCCTCCCACAACTATTTTGTTTGACTGAGTGTTGAAGCAGGAGGTGTAGCTTGGAGGAAAGTGTTGCTGGGTTGGATTAGTGTTGAAGTGGGAGACTGGGAGAGCCCAGCTGCCTGGACTCAGGCTTGGGGTTGGCTCCAGACAGCTAGAACCCCGAGGGGCTGGGATGAGGGAAGGAGATGGGNAACAATGTTTTGGTGAAGTTTAAATCATCTCAAAACAGCCTTGTTTGTCTTTTTATCATTAACCAGAATCAACAGATTGTTCATGACATTAACTCTATTCTTGTATGACAGCAAAAGGGGACCTAAGCTAGCAAATGTCTCAGCATACACCCGGAGATGGAAACACCTTCACCAGCCTCTGACTGCCATGAGGAGTAAAAGACTAGGAAACATGGCCACAAGGAAAAGTTAAGGAGGTTGGGGTTGTTTGCTGTACCAGAGAAAGGGCACTCAGAGTCTATATGCTGAAGGATTTTTTCTCATGTCTGAGAAGTTGTCAGGAAGAGGATTATGATCAATCTGTTCAGGAGGACTTAAACCACAGCAAGGAAGATGTGCAGCAGGTTGTAGGAAAACACTGCTAACTGCGAGGCTAATTGTGCACTGGCACAGCTTGCCTGGAGGAAAAGATTTCAAGAATAATTTACAGCAACTTTCTGGGGCATACACAAGGTGTATTTGATCCTGTGCCTGTCCTGGGCAGGGAGCAGATGACCTGCTGAATTACTTTTCAGCTTGTAAGTGATCTGTAATGATCACAGTCATCCAAGCAAAGCCTACCAGATCAAAAGATCCATCCCTAGTCTGCACTCCAGTCCTTAAGGTGGTCAGGATCCACCTTCGGTGAGCTTTCACAGATTGCATCGGGTTGGATGTGACCCTCAAGGACCATCTCATCCAACCTGCCTGCAGTTAAGAGAGACACCTCCAACTGGATCAGGCTACCCAGGGCCACATCAAGTCTGATTTTGAATGTCTCCAGGAATGGGGCCTCAACCATATCTCTGGGCAACTTGTTGCAGTTTTTCACCATTCTTCATAAAGAACTCCTTCCTAATGTGCAACCTAATTCTCCTCTGTTCCAGTTTCAAACCATTGCCCATCCTTCTATCACCACGGGCCCTTCTGAACAGTCCCTCCCCAGCCTTCCTGTAGGTCCCCTTCAATTGCTGAAATGCTGCTATAAGGTCTTGCTGGAGTCTTCACTTCTCCAAGCTGAACAGCCTCAATTCTTTCAGCCTGTCTTCACAGGAGAGGTACTTCAGCCCCCTGATCATCTTTATGGGTTCCTCTGGACCTGCTCCGGTAGGTTCATGTCCTTTTTGTGTTGGGGATCCCAGAGCTGGCCACAGTACTCCAGGTGAGGTCTCACTGGAGCAGAGCAGAGTGACAGAATCACCTCTCTTGACCTACTGACCATGCTGCTTTCTGATGCAGCTCAGGGTGCCATTGTCTCCCTGGACAGAGTTTTGGGCTCCCCAGAATGTGTTTCATCTGATGTACACAAGCACGGTGCTAATGATCAGCACCTTGCTCCCAGCTTACTTTAGTCTGATTCCTCTATCCAGTACAGTGAACTTAATCAGATAAATTCCTGACCCTCCATAAGCCTTCTTCCTGACAGTAAGTCTTCTCCAGGCAGTCTCCATAACTGGTAGGTCGCCTGTACCGTCCTCTTGTCACCTAATGCCACAGCATTTCACAGAGCAGTAAGTTTATCTCGCTGGGAATAAGGAGGAAAAAAGCTTGCCTAGGGTTTTTCTTGCCAGGGGACTGTGCTGTGAGGCTGCTCAGAGCTCATTTGAGGAGCTGGGTTTTGATTTCTGTGCCACTAGAGGGAAGCCTGTGTCTTTGCTTGGAAATAAAGGCCATTTCAGCTGCAGGATGCTGAGGTAGCATGGGGGTATAAAACACAAACCGGTTGTGTGTAACTGCATATCCCAGGCAGTCTCACTACTGGTGGGAAAGATGTGTTGGCCTAGTTCTGCAGTGCAGATACTTCAGTGTGGCTTGATGGGAAAAAGGGAAGAGTTAAGGAATCAGGTTCTAAATCCATGTAAAATATTTTTGGGGCACTGAGATGTGAGGGCTGTGGATGGATCAGGCAGCTTGGTTCTTGTGTGGTGTCAGCACCCCACAATGTCCTGGCTTTTGTCTAAGCCACAGCTTGGCCCTTGGGTAGGTGCTGCTTGGGCCAGCAGCTTTTGGGCTCTCCACAGATTGATCAAATAGCTTTGCTTGCTGAGAGCAAACCTGAATTAAATTCCCCTTCCTTGGGAATTAAATCTCCTCCTTAGGGAAGCTCACCTGCCTCCTTGGCACCCTTGAAGGTCTTGGCTGATGCATTCACAGAAGGTGAGGTCTTAGAGCCTTTCTCTCCAGAGGCATTTTTCTGCCTTCAGGTGTGAAGTTTCCCTTCAGTCTCATACAAATTACCCAGCTTGGTTTTTAACACGCTGATGCATATAACAGGATTCTTTTTACCCCTTGGAAGAAAATCTGGATTTGGAGCAATGACAGAATCAGCACCTCAGGAAACAGTCCCGTGAGCTCCTGCTTAAATGGTCCCAGTTCAGCTGTGTACACATCTCCTTTTTCCTTGCCTGCTTTTTAATAACAGGACAAACTGAGTCATTACAAAGTGTATGCTTTTTAATTGCTCCAGGAATATCTATAAATTGTTTCCAGCAGCTTGGGCAGAGGACTCTGAGTGTTACTGAAAAGGTCTGGAGGAAACTCTTGATTTCAATCTAGTGTTCAAAGTTAACTTTCCCATGTTCAGGACAATGACGTCTCTCACTACAAGAAGAATGTTGAAATGCTGAAGAGGGTCCAGAGAAGAGTGACATTAGCTGGTGGAGGGTCTGGAGAACAGGTCTGGTGAGGAGCAGTTGAGGGAACTCAAGATTGTTCAGTCTGGAGAAAAGGAGGCTGAGGGGAGACCTGGCTCTTTACAACTCCCTGAAAGGAGGTTCAAGGCAGGTGGATGCTGGACTCTCTCTCGAGCAGCAACTGATAGGACAAGAGGAAATGACTTCAAGTTGCAACAGGGCAGGTATTAGAAGAAATTTCTTCACTGCGGCTGTTCTCAACCACTGGAACAGGCTGCCCAGGGGGTGTTTGAATCATATCTCTCAAAGTGTTTCAGAGAAGTAGAGCTATGGTGCTGAATGACATAGTTTAACACTAGACTTGGTAGAGTTAAAGAATGATTGGGATTCAATGATCTGAAAGGTCTTTTCCAACCAAAACAGTTCTATAGATCTATAAAGAAAGTTTAAAGACTACCTGCTGCCAGTGCTGGTCACTCCCCAAAAATGTATTCCACTGCTTTTACAATTTAAGCTGTTATTGAAATTGTCCTCGTGCTTATGTGTAATTCCAAAGAAAAAGCAATGATTTGAAAGGTCTTTTCCAAACACAGTTCTGTGATTATCTATAAAAGTTTGTTGCTGTTAGAGTCTCTTCTGCCTGTGTTAAAGGTGATGTTGTTTTCCAAATGATTTATAGAATCACAGAATGCTTTCGGTTGGAAGGGACCTTTAAAGATCATCTAACCCAATCCCTCCACATTGAGCAGGGACATCTGCAACCAGAGCAGGTTGCTCAGAGACCCGTTGACAGGTTTTTGTGGTGTTGACCCACAGTTTGTCCCTGCGTTTGAGAGGGAGCCCGTGGAGAAGTCAGGTTGTCAGAGCAGGAGTCGTATGAGCAAACTGTAGGTAACAGATCTGTCGCCTTCCATTTTAAGAGTGACCTTTAGCACCCCAGACTTTGCAAAATACCTCCAGCAGAGCTGTGCCGTTCCCGCCGGAGCTCACCTCCCGGGGAGCCGCTGCCCAGGGGCGCGGCGTGAGGGCCTGGCGCTGCTGCACGGATCTGCTTGGCTGGCAAAACGCTGGGGCTGTGCCGAGCAGCACCTCGTCACATCCGAGCAGAGGGCTCTGAGCCGCTCCCCTGGTACCTCTGCAGTGGCTGACAGCACAGGATGGTGAGGAGCTGCTCCCATAGAGGACAAAAGATTATCGAGGAGACCAAAATGCCCTTTTCCTGTCCGTTTCGGTGAGGGGGGCAGCGTGGAATTGTGTGTTCTTCATGACAGTGATCCTCCACAGCAAGTGCAAGAAAACGTCTTCAGTTACAGAACCACATGCAGCTCAAGGTTCAAGGAGCTATTTTTGGGTGCCCAATGCCTTCACTGAACTTCTAGTAGGTGGACCATTGCTGGTGTCCAGACTGAATTTTGTGTTTTGACGTCATTTACTTTTTCAATGCATTTGTGTGAAAAAGGAACATGGAAAGTGCTCCTCTGCCTCTGGTGACCATGCCAACAGCTGCTTACGGTGATCAGAAACCAGGAACCAGTGGATTACGGAAGAAGACCTTTTATTTTGAATCCAAGATGAACTATTTGCAGAATTTTATCCAGAGTATCTTTTTTTCCATAGACTTAAGAGACCGACAAGGATCTTCTATGGTAGTTGGAGGTGATGGAAGATACCTTAATAAGTCTGCAGTGGAACTGATAGTCCAAATGGCTGCTGCCAATGGGGTTGGTAAACGTTAAATAGCTTCAATTCCTATAACTGTCTAGCTGATAAATGCAGGAAAACAGACTGCATTAGCCACTGGGAACTTTTCATTTCCCCCCCAAGGCTTTATTCAACTGCCAATAGTTAACTCGTTAATGAGGATCAGTTTGCTGGTAGAGAAATTACTGGAGGGCTTTGCTGTTTTGTGATGCAATTGGGCAGAAGTGTGTGGGAATATACAGGAAAATACCATGCTGCTTGCTTTTGTGTGTTCTCATTTTGTGTTTTGAGATGCCACAAGCTCTTGGCACCTGTGGATTTTGTAGCCTGTCCTTCAGATGATAAAGGCCTGGTGGTGTTCAGAAGCAATGTGACTGATAGAGCTGTGGCTCCCTGTTCAGTGGCAGCTTGGCAGAAACTCTACCAGCATCCACCTGAGCTGCTCAGCAGAGGCAAAAGGTGACTGTTTCTTTCCCAGCAGGTATAAATGGTAGCTGTGTGATAAGGACTTTGAGAACAGAAATAAGTTCAGAGTTAGCAAGTGAGTGGCAGCCTTTGGTTGTGCTGGAAATCTCCATTTTGGAAGCAGGAGTTTGCAGTAGAGGATGCTTGGTGCACTGCAAGACTCCTGGGCACTGGGGAGCTGTCTTGCTTTTTAGGAATTAAAAACTCTGCTAGGTGTCCTGGATCTCTTAGTACAGACCAAACTTGAAGCTGAAAGACCTGGCTTTTAGGAATCTGACAGGAAAAAAATCCTTGGTGACAGTGGGGTAATTAGTAGTGAATAGGCAAGTAGGAGGAGAGAGGGGTTTTTAATTTTAATATCAGGATCTTTTCCATCTTGGGGAAAACAGTCTTTTGGCATTGCAAATTGATGTATTCCCCTTAAATCAGTGTGTGGGCTGAGTAGAAGAGATGGAAAATGTACACAAAGAGCCAGGCTTGCTGCTTGCACTGCTTGACATCAGGATGAGTTTTCTACTGGTAGAGGTGGGAATAGCTTGGTCTTCACCAGTTGCGACTTCTCTTGTGCATGTTTTCCCAGCTCATTTCTAGTTTTGCCACTGGTTTTGGTATTTTGTATTGATTGGTTTTGTACAGTCTGGCTAGTATCTATCAGCATTGTGCTCATCTTGCTCTGTAGAACAGAAATGATAAGTCTAAGGATGTTTTCAGATGGAAAAAAACATGTGGAGGACATGCATATTGTGTTCCAAGTGTGCAAAAATCTCCTTGCTGGCCCTGGGCAGACACAGGCACTGTTACTTCTCCAGATGTGGCAGGGGGCCACAGGAGAGATGCAGAGAGACTTTGCACAAAGGCTTGGAGTGGCAGGATGAGGGCTGATGGATTCAAAAAGGAGCTGGATTTAGATTAGGTGTTAGGAGGAAATTCTTCCCCATGAAGGTGGCAGTGGAGCAGGTTGTCCAGGAAAGTTGTGAAGGCTCTAAGCCTGGAAGTGTTGGAGGTTTCCAAACTGCTGAGCACCCTTACTGTGTCAGTACCACCACCCTGTGTGTTTAATATGATTATTGTATTAAAGGAGATGACAGAGGTAATTTGTACACCTAACCTAGCTTATATAAACAGAAGTGTTTCTATTTAGATAGTGGATTTTGTGTATGGGATTGGCGCATCTTGTGCTGCATCCCATTTACAGAAGGAGGACTAGAAGCATGTGCCGATGACACGATGGAGCTGTAGACACCAGCTTTCTTGGCTTGGAAAACGTGTTTTTGCTGTGAGAGCATCAGCCTGCACTACTGGAGGGAGGAGAGAGACTGCAGGAGGTCTCCTTTATTGCATCTTAGTGGGGCTTTCAGTAAAACCAGGGTAGAATTGTTGCCTGGATTGCTTCAAAATGCTGTAACCCAAAATGACTGCACAAAGTGAGTCTGTTGGTGAATGGATGTCTTTGGAGCATTCTGTGAAAGGGATTTCTGCATCATTACAGCCCTGGATTTTTCTCATAAGAAATTCCAGGGCATGGAAAAAGATGAAGTGTGAATTGCTCAGCACAGTACTACTCTGAGCAACCTTTTCCAGTGGTTACTACAAAGGATTTGGCATGGGATGAACAGGGAATGAAAGCTAATAACTTCTGAGAGCCAAGGAGGACCCTAGATCAAAGAGCAGCTTCTATGGAAACAGGTTTTTTGCTTATTTGCTGGTTTATTCTTTTTCCCTTCCTTGCTGCAGGAGCAGCAATGCTCATGTAAAAGCAGCAGTTCAGGTGTGCAGAGGACAAGATGGGTAAGGACAGTGGATCTGATGTGTTCACCCAGCTCTCCTGCAGCTGCTGCATAGTTTGGGGGGGAAACTCCAATTTTGCCAGTTCTCTGAACCATCCCTTGAGCTTCACAAAGATGATCAAAGGGCTCGAGCATTTCTGCTGCGAGGACAGGCTGAGAGCTGAGGTTGTTCAACCTGGAGAAGAGAAGGTTTCGAGGAGACCTTATAGTATCTGAGGGGGCCTACAGCAGAGCTGGAGGACTTTTTACAAAGGCATGGAATGACAGGATGAGAGGTGATGCTTCAAACTGGAGAAGCTTGGTTTAGATTGGACATCAGGAAGAAATTCTTTCCCATGAGGATGGAGAGGCAGAGGAATAGGTTGCGTGGAGAAGCTGTGGATGCCCCATTCTTGGAAGTGTTCAAAACCAGGCTGGATGAGTTTTTGAGCAACCTGGTCTGGTGTCCCTGCTCATAACAGGGACAGATTGGAGGACAGGGTGGGTTGGACTAGATGATCTTTAAGGTCCCTTCTGACCCAAACCGTTCTATGATTATGATTCTATGATGCAAGCAGAGCACTGATGCTGAAGCGTGTTGTTGCTGAACCTGACCCTCAGATGGAAGCTGGGAAACATAAGATGAAGTTTTAGGGAGGAGATTCATGGAGACTGCACTGTCAGTGAAACTGAAGGAGCAAGACTTGGGAGAGTGGACTAAAACGTGAAGCAAGGTGTGCTGGCTTGGGCTGCAAATGGGCAAAGAAGCAATCCCATGTTGGTTGGGCTACTCCAAACTGAATGTGTGTCATGATAAACTAGTAAATAGACACTGGGAGGGCTGTGATGTCACATGCTGTGCTCAGCTGAAAGAAGGACCATATCATAAAGTGCTGGCTCATGTTTTTGCTCATCATTTGCTAGAGATGCAGTTCTTCCACATCCACCTCGCTTGCCTATCTGGACTGTGACAGCTGGAGCATGTAATAAGGGCTGGGCAGCAGAGTTGGGGCTTAGCACCAGGCAGTGCGAGGGCAGAGGAATCACAGCCATCCACTGCCTTTGGCTTAGCACTGAGCAGGCACCTTCAGACTGGCAAGACTGCCTTTTGTTTCCTGGCTCAGCTTATGTGGAATGAAAATCCTCCTGTTTTCTCTGTTTGATCTCCTCAGTTGATGATCTGGTATGTTTTTAAATCTCTAGCACCTCATTTGGGGCTATAGTAAGGAGCATGTTCTTCCAGAAAAATATTCATCTTCATCCAGGCCAATAGCATCCTGGCCTGGATCAGCAATACTGTGGCCAGCAGGAGCTGGGAAGGGATTGTCCCCCTGTCCTTGGCACTGGTGAGGCCACACCTTGAGCACTGGGTTCAGTTTTGGGGCCCTCACTTCGAGAAAGACATGGAAGTCCTAGAGTAGGTCCAGAGAAGGGCAACAAAGCTGGTGAAAGGTCTAGGGAACAAGTCCTATGAGCAGTGGCTGAGGGAACTGGGGTTGTTTAACCTGGAGAAAAGGACATTGAGGGGAGACAACCTGGCTCTCTACAGCTCTTTGAAAAGAGGTTGAAGCCAGATGGATGCTGGTCTCTCCTCCCTATTAACAAGTAACAGGATGAGAGGAAGTGGCCTGAAGTTTCACCAGGGGGGAGTTAGGATGGGTATTAGAAGGAACTTCTTTGCTGAAAAGGTTTTAAACCACTGGAACAGTCTCCCAAGGGATCAGGTGTTTTTAACGGAGGTACAGTGCTGAGGGACATGGTCTAGCACCGGTCTTGGAAGAGTTAGAGAATGGTTGGATTGGATGATCTGAAGGGTCTTTGCCATCTAAAGTGACCCTGTGATTCTGTTTCATTGCATGATCTCCAGCAAGCAGGTCCTGATTACCTTGCATTGTTAGCACATTGGTCTGGATTCACTCTGTAGCTGTGGAAAGGTTTGTTACGTGCTGTGAGTAAGAGGATGTGCAGCTGTTCCTGTGGGAGTAGTGATGAAGTTCAATTTTTGTTCTGTTTTGGCCTCTCTCAGTCCCATTGTGCCTTTTGAAAGCAAGTTCTACATTGTAGCCAGAAAGGTTTGGGATTATTTTTTAGGTTGTTGTTTAGATGCCTCTGGAAAGCTCAGCTCTTCAGTGCAAGCTGGCATGTCGAGTTGAGCTGCAGCGTTCACAAAGGAAAATGTTAAAAAGGCACAACAGAGCAGAGTCAGGTGCTGACCTTCATGGGACACAGTAAGGAGCTTTGGCAACCTCCCAGGAACAACGTGTTTGGCTACAGAGAAGCAGCACTTCTGCCCTCAGTGCACCTCTGCCTTAGCTGCATTTGGGGGTTGGCAGTTTTGCTGGTTCTAGGATTTGGACCTCACTGTAGATTTGTTTTGCTCTTTAATCATCAGATTGGCCGCTTGGTCATCGGGCAGAACGGGATTCTCTCCACCCCAGCGGTGTCCTGCATCATCAGGAAGATCAAAGCCATTGGTGGCATCATTCTGACAGCCAGCCACAACCCTGGGGGGCCCAATGGGGACTTTGGCATTAAATTTAATATTGCAAATGGAGGTAAGGTCATTCTTGTTCACTCCTGCTTGGCCATTTCTTCTGCTGACCCCAAGGAACCTAATTTAACTGTCACGGTTCAGCGCCCTCAGCAGTGGGTTTCCCTAAACAGAGCAGATGATTGATCTGACACCACTTCATACCTTGATAGCCCTCTTCAAGGGAGATAATGCCAGTTCCAGATCTCTTCCTCTACTTCTGAAGCACACTCTTCTTACAGTCTGATTCCTTAACATCTTTCCCCTTGCCTGTTTTATCTTTCAGGTCCTGCTCCAGAAGGTATCACAGACAAAATTTTCCAGATCAGCAAGAAGATTGAAGAATATGCAATCTGTCCAGATCTCCAGGTGGACCTAAGCACTATTGGAAAACAGCAGTTTGACCTGGAGAACAAATTTAAACCATTCACAGGTAAATGACTCTTCTTCCTTTTGGAGAGCTTCCTTTCTGCTGGAGTTACTGTGGACTTGCCACAAGCAGGCAAGGACATTTGATGTGTCTGAAGGACAGATATGACCATTCTGGCCTTTCCTCATTTCCTGGACAAGCCAAGCAAGGACATCACTCTTGGTCACCCTGGCATCCTAGCTTTGCTTTTTCCTTTAACCTGCATCTTATCTTGTGTAGATATCTCAATTATGTCATTGCTTATGTCCTGCAAAAGGTTGTTTTTCAGGAGGTAATTCTAATCCATTGAAGTGCTTTAAAGTCATAGAATTGTTTCAGTTGGAAGAGGCCATTAAGCTCATCAAGTCCAACTTTCAGAGACTTATTTTGTCTGTAAGGTTGCCATTTATGTGTATTTGCAAACGAGCCAGCTCTGCAGTTAAAGGGCATTTCCCTGAGGAAAAATCCCAGTGTTAGTGTTTACTCTTTGTAACTGATATTGTTTCCCCAGTGGTTTGCCATGAGGAGTGGGGAACTCCCACTGCTGCGGAGTGGGAAACCCATTACATTTCACACATGACTTTTGTCAGCAGTGAAATATGAAAATGCATTAAAAAAGGCTGGAAAAACACTTACAGCAAGAATGTTTTTGCCATCTTCATGTGCCCTGAGCTGGGAATTTAAAAAAGTATAAATAAAAGATGATAAAAGTTGGTATTTTTCTTAGGCCCCGTTTCTGTTTCAACATTCATAGAATGTATCAGGTTGGAAGAGACCCTCGAAGGTCATCTTGTGCAACCTTTCTGCAGTGAGCAGGGACAGCTCCAACTAGATCATGTTAATGAGGTCTTCATGGCTCTGTCTTTGTGTTGTCTGTTAGTTGCAAGATGCAACTTTTTCAGGCTCTTAGATGCACGCTTTCTGTTGACTTTGGTGGAAAATGGATCTGGTTTTATATTTCTATCTATTTTTTTTGGCCCCCTTTTCCTTAGTCTCATTAGTAAACAGAGTGGGACTGAACCATCTCAAAAGAAACTGGAATAGGGAACAGTGTTTGCTCTAAGGATTTTGTTGGTCCATTCGTTTTCTAGCCCCATTAGCAGTGACAGCCCCTAATTAAATTCTTCAAATGGAGAGGTTGCCCAGGGAAGTTATGAAGTCACCTTGCCTGAAAGTGTTCCAGAAACGAGTGGACGTGGCATTTCAGGACATGGTTTAATGGTCATGGTGGTCTCAGGTTGAAATTTGGACTCAATGATCTTAAGAGGGCTTTTCTAACTGAAACAATTCTATGACTATATGATATGGGACCGTAATGAAATGATTCTCTGGGGTGTTTAAAGGGTTTGTGCTGAGTCCTGGCCATTTGCACTAAGATCTGTCATCATCCTGCCATGAGCAGCAACATTTCTATAGTAATTTCAGACTCTGAGAGTTGGTCTCTGTTGACTTTTTTTCTCCAGTGGAGATTGTGGACTCAGTGGAAGCTTATGCAAATATGCTGAGGAACATCTTTGACTTCAATGCCTTAAAGGAACTGCTTTCAGGGAAGAACCACCTGAAGATTCGCATAGATGCTATGCATGGAGGTATGGGTGGACTTGGGTTCTGGGCGCTGTGCTGGGCCAAGCATCCTCAGGGCTTTAGCATCTGCTTCAGAGAGAAAGCTTTTTTCTGGAGTTTATATCCATCACTTGGATATTTATTGCCTGTTTCGTAAAATAATTGCTTTTTCCTATTTGCAGGTAAACTTTGTATGGCTTTACATTGGGGTTTTTTGTGAAATGTTTAGACTTGGGGAAATATTTGGGGTCTGGGGAGGGTGCTCCCACAATCTGCACCTGAGAGTCAGCTTATTCTGTTGGATGGGGCCCTTATACCTCAGTGCTCAAGCTCTTCACAGTGGGATCCTGGCTCACATGCTGAGTCCCTGGCACAGGCTCCTCCTCATCTGAAGCCGTGAGTGGTCTTATTTAGTGGGACAGCCCCTCAGCTGAAGAGCTTACTTTGGCAAGAGCTTGTGTCTCTAGGTGGATCAGACTGAGGCACACCTGTGCATCCCTTGGGGCTTTTAATGCGAGTGCTTGGGCTTTAGCACAGTAAAACTTTAAAACTGACCCAAAGTGAGCAGACTGGAGGCCTGGGTGGTTCTGTGGCAGCTGCAGAGCTGCTTGAGAGCAGGGACTGACCTGTGTCCTCTCCTTGTTTTGCTGTCATAGTTGTGGGCCCTTATGTAAAAAAGATCCTGTGTGAGGAGCTCGGAGCCCCAGCAAATTCAGCTGTGAACTGCACCCCACTAGAGGACTTTGGTGGCCACCATCCTGACCCAAACTTAACCTATGCTGCTGACCTGGTCCAGACCATGAAGACGGGAGAGTATGACTTTGGAGCTGCCTTTGACGGAGATGGGGTAAATGAGCTACTCTGTTTTGATGAGATAAGAGGAAATGGCCTCAGGTTGCACCAGGGAGGTTTAGGTTGGAGATGAGGAACAATTTCACCCCCAGAAAGGTTGTCAAACCCTGGCCCAGCCTGTCCAGGGCAGTGATGGAGTCCCCATCCCTGGAGGGATTGAAAAGCCATGGAGATGTGGTACTGAGGGACGTGATTTACTGATTTAATGGCAGGACTCCATGATCTTAAAGATCTTCTCCAACCAAAACAATTCTATGATTGTGACTCTTTGACTGCTCAGCTGCTTTTAAGCTGAGGAGGAGGAAGGTGAAGGTCTTTATTCTCCCTCTCTCCTTTCTGTAATTGCAAATAGAAGCAATCCACTTGTTGCAGCTCACCACCACAGCAATGGCTGGCTGCTGTGGTAGTAATGAAGTCCAAAGTGTGTTTAAGTAGCTTTAAAAGCTGTGAAAACTCAGCAGGAAGGTGAAATACTGTACAGGTGCTGCTGGTTAGCTGTCTCACAACTATTTGTTCCAGTCAAAAGCCTCTCTGAGCTGTGGGTTTATGGGCTGCGCCTGGCAAGCAGCACGGCCTCTGCCGCCGCAGCCTTTTCACAGTGAGCAGGGCTGAGCATTGCCTTCTCCCGCTGGCCAGGACCGCAACATGATCCTGGGGAAGCACGGCTTCTTCGTCAACCCCTCCGACTCCGTCGCCGTCATCGCTGCCAACATCTTCAGCATCCCCTACTTCCAGCAGACTGGAGTCCGCGGCTTTGCCCGCAGCATGCCCACCAGCGGCGCTCTCGACAGGTACCACCTAACCTCTGTGCCTGGTGCTGGGAGAGGGGAGAGGACCATCCCTTTTTGGTGTCTGCTGTGGGGAGTCAGTGCATGGGGGAAGCAGTGCCAGGGCTGCTGTGGGCTGGCTGCCAGGGGAGTTTAGTGAATTAAACCTCTTTGGGGCCTGAGCTGGGCTCTGCTCTTGGCTCTTCTCTGCAGAGAAGCCCAAACAAATGATCCTCCCCACCCTTTTTTTTTGTTGCAAATTTGGTACTGAGGCTTTGCTAAATGCTTTGAGGTAATGGTTAGACACGAGGAGGAAGTTCTTAGCAATCAGAGTGGTGCAACACAGGAAGAGATTGCCCAGGGATGTGGTTAAGGACCCGTCCCTGGAGACATTCAAGACCAGACTTGCTGTGGCCCTGGGCAGCTTGATCTAGTTGAAGGTGTCCCTGCTGACTGCAGGAGGGTTGGACAAGAAGATGACTTTTGAGAGTTCCTTCCAACCCAATGCAGTATGTGAATCTTTGAGATTGTCAAGGGGTAGGGCTGGGCTGGCTGATAAATGAGTAACAGCCTCTCTCTCTTAAGCCTCTCTGCCTTGTTCCCTTTCTTTTCCCCTTTGGGAAGGGACAGGTGTTCATAGAGAGTGTCTGCCGCTCGTTTAGTGTCTTTAGAAGATCTGTGTGTTTATATGTGCCCTTTAGTTATGCATCCCACCCGTTCCCCAGATATTAAACTGGGATGAAGTAGAGGATTCCTGTACACAGAATAGTTACAAAACCAAAGAGTGGCAAGACCTGTCTTCAGTGTTTCCCCAAAATCACTGCTTGGTAGCAACCACAGCTCCTGCTGCAGTATTTCACATGAGAGTGCCAAGAGTCCAGCTGGGATGTGACTTGACCTTCTTACCTTTGAAGGGTGGCCCATGCTACCAAGATTGCTTTATACGAAACTCCAACTGGCTGGAAATTCTTTGGAAACTTGATGGATGCAAACAAGCTGTCTCTGTGTGGGGAGGAAAGTTTTGGTACTGGTAAGTCAGTGTTCCTGAGTTCACCAAGGATGGGATTGTTCCTCTTCTTCTTTCCTATTATTCCATCATTTGTGCTGGGCAGCTCGGGATTTACCTTTCACATGGAGTTGTTAATGCTTCTGAAAGCATAAAACTAAATAAAAGTTTGTAAGGATCATTGGTGGGAACAAACACAATGCTAAAAGTTTTGTCAGGCAAGAGCTAGTTCTCCTCTCAGTTACTTAGGATGGCATCTGTAGATAGGCAGGAAGTCTAAGGGCCTCTTTACTAGCCCAGTCATTGGGTCTGTGGGGATTAAGTGCAGTGTTAAATGTATTTTTCAACTCTTGGTGGCCAGGAAAACGTTCTAAATGTTTTCATTTCTGGAAAGAAATATGGTTTGGAGCATGCAGTTTTATTAGGGAAGGTTTCAGGTCACTATTAAATCTCTGAGCTTTAATAGGGCCCTCATTTTCCTGTTCTGAAAACAAGGTATGATTTATAAAGTTTAAATTAACACTTGCCTTTGAACAGTCTGAGCCAGTTATTAGGTTACTAAAAAACAAAGTGAACATCACAAGGAATTTACTGGGGGTTGCACGTGACACAAAACTGCTATTTGTGCAGGGAAGTTCAAGTGAGCAGAGTTTGCTCCATGTTGGAGTGGTGTGCCCAAAACACTAACTGCTCCCAGGAGGCCTTAGCAGCTTTTGACTTCTTCCATGGCATCTACCACTATGGTTTTGTTGTCCTCACTGTAGAACCAGAACCTTCTCTGCATGCATCTAATTAATACCTAATTCGTTTATGAGTTTTATCTGGTCTGAAGTCTTCCTGAGGTCTTAGTTTCCTTGTTTTCTGAAGGCTGGGGACAGCTGGAAGAATACACAAGGCACAAGCTCTTGAGGGATTGTAGGTTGGATGATTTCAGGGTCAGACCTTGCATGCTTTCGTTCCACCACTCCATATTTCAGAAGAACATTTTAGCCCATGCATGGGTGCCTTGCAGAGCATGGATGGCCTTAAATCCCCAGGTGTCTAAAATTAAGTGCTTTGTGGAACTGAGGTGTGCAGTTGTGTGAAAGGATCATCCCAGATCTCCTGCAGCTGAGGAAATGCAAGCTGGCAAGAGCAGGCACATGAAGGTTGGATCCTCGAGGTCCCCTCCAGCCTGGAATTCTATGATGATGATGATGAAATGGCATCACATTGACACGCTCTGGTGAAAGCAGAGGGGCTGTAGGGCTGAAGCAGTCTTCTAGTGGCAATATTTTCTCAGTCAGCTGCTACTCTGATACATGGGATTTGGCCTCAGGTTTGAAGGAAAAGGGAACTTCAGCAAACATGGCATCTCTGTAAAGAAATCTTCAAGCAATTGGTGAGTAAAGAAAGCTGTTGGAGCTTTGCCCCAGGTGATTTCAGCGTGCATTAAGTAGATGTTGTGGACTTTGGCCAATGAGAGGGCATTTCGCTAAGCAGATACAAACAAAAAGCATCAAGTGATTCATGAGGCTGCTGATGGAAGATGGACTCTAATGAGCAGCTCTAAAACAGTTTCCATCTTTTACTGTATGAACAATTAGCTCATAGTTCCTCTCCACCCCCAGAAGGTGACTACATTACAAATAAAAGTGACTGATTCTGTTTGCAGCAGGGTCTGGGAGAGTTTGGCCATACAGTGTATCGCAGATGGCTGGGACTGAAGCAGTTTTAGGGGAGGGGGGACAGATTAAGAAAGGGCTCAGGAGTGCTAGACTTTCCTGTACTGCAAAAGGGGTTTGCCCCTCTGGTAAATGCATTTTAAGGAATGAACAAGGGGTGAGAAAGGTTGGTTGATAGCAAGTTAATGAGGAGCTGTTTGGAGCTGGACAGAGTGTGAGTGGTGACAGGAAGAGAGGTGAAGGAGCAGCCAAATAGACCCTAGTAAAAACTGAAACAAACTGTGACCTGGTGGGGCTTGAGTCCAGGAGCAATTAGAGTAATGCAACATGACAGAATTCCTGCTTGCTTTCTTGGCTGTTTCATTCCAGCCATAAGTTGATACATCACAGGGGACCTGTGTTTATTTAGCATTCCTCTCCATCACCTCCCTGCAGCTCTCCCCACCGTAAAGGACCCCAAGGAGAATTTATCGCTGCGCCCACAATGGTGGGATTTGTGCAGAGAGCCTGGTAACCCCTGCACCAGCCCCCAGCTCTTTTCCCCAGGTGATTGCCTACTCTGGCAGTTCTTGAGAGGGTAAAATGGCAGCTCCAGAGTGCTCTCTCCATTGGCAGGCATTCCCTGGCTCTCTGGGATTTCATTAATACCTGTTTGGAAGTTTTCCAGACCTCAGAAGACAAAAACTCAGGAGCTGTGCATCGGTGCATGACACTAAACTCACAAGCCAGAAGCATGGAGTCTGGGCAGGATGTATTCTGGGCTGCCACCTGACCCCTTGTTTAATTTGGGTGTTGGGGTGCTGTCTAAGCTGCAGTACCCTCCTAGGTTTCCTGGGGGCCTTGGGTGCTGTGCAGTCCCTGCTCTGTTGCTGTCAGCCCCACTCCCATGTGTTCTAAGGCAAGGCTGGGCTGTGAGGGTGTCCTGCTCTCCATGCAGTGCTCACTTTGGAGGAACCTTTCCTAGCCAAACCAGCCTGTGTGTCACTGAGAGCAGGCATGAGGTGCTCTTCTGGTTTCCACATGAGTGAAGTCCCTCCTGGAACAGTTTGCTGTCCGTCAAGCTGCTTCTCTCCATTGCAGTGTCATTTTGGGGCTGTTAGGCTCTGGTTTGAGAGCCAGGGTTGTAATTTTTCTTGATGCTCTGCCAGGATCTGTGCTGATCAGAGCAGGCTGGCTTGGCTGATGGTTCGAGACAGCTGCTTGAAGAGTTTGATGTTAGTCCTTCTTGAGCTGTTCTGTTGTCTTGGCCTTTTGTTTGGTTTTTGGGTGATCACCTTTTTTACTGTGCATTCCCCATTACTTCCTTGGGAACAGAGTTAAGATCTGTGAACAGTGAGAGTGTGTGTGTGTGTGTGTGTATGTTAAAAGGGGCCGAATGTTTTATTTGAACTCCAGCTAAAAGCAGATATCTTGAACAGTTTACAGCAGGGATGGAGCTCACCAAATGCCTTCCATTTGTGAGTTTGTATGGCTGCCAGTTGGATGGAGAAGACAAGGTAGGGCCCTCTCACAGACTCTGCGTGAAAGGAGGTGGGAAATGTATTTCTGCTCCCTGTAGGCTCCGACCACATCCGTGAGAAGGACGGGCTGTGGGCTGTCCTGGCTTGGCTGTCCATCCTAGCCACCCGCAAGCAGAGTGTGGAGGACATCATGAAGGATCACTGGCAGAAATATGGCAGGAACTTCTTCACCAGGTGGGGAAAGCACTCCTGACACCTCATGCTTACCTCCACCCTGTGTTCCACCCTCCAGGGCCAGAGCCCCAAGCACTGATGACACCAGCACTTGCTGCCACGCTGCTGTTTCTGCCGCCTTACACCTGGCCTGCAGGAACTTAAAACTCCCTGGGGGACTGAGATACTGTGGAGATGTGGTGCTAAGGGGACATGGTTTTGTGGTGAACTGGCAATGCTGGGTTCATGGTTGGACTTGATGATCTTAAAGGTCTCTTCCAAGCAAAAAGTGTTCCTGTGATTCTGTATCTGGGTTAAATAACTAGTGCCCAGTTTAGGATTTGTTACTCTAAACATAAATCGAACAAGTGCCTGAGGCTGCACATTTCATACATGAGCAGGAGATTTTTTTCTTCTAATGGAGATTATTTTTTCTTGCAAGAGTCTCTTTTGCCATTGGAATAGCATGTTTCTTGAGATCATAAATTCCAAAATCCCAGCACTATAGGGATTGGAAGGGACTTCTGGGCATCATCCAGTATAACCCCTCTGCTAAAGCAAGGTCACCCCCAGCAGCTTGCTCATGATCACAATGTCCATCAAGGTTTGGAATTTCTCCAGAGAAGGAGACTCTGCAACCTCTCACAGCAGCCTGCTCCAGGACTCAAGCACCCTCACAACAGTGTCTCCTCCTATTCAGATGGAACCTTCTGGGTTCCAATTTGTGCCCATTGCTTCTTGTCCTGTCTCTGGGTGCCACTGAGAAAAGTTTGGCCCTATCCTCTTTCCCCGCAACATGTCCTTTAGCTCTTGCTGAGCATTGATCAGATCCTGCTTGGACTGCTCTTCTCCAGGCTCAACAGCCCCAGGTCTCTCAGCCTTTTCTCCTTACAGAGGTGCTGCAGGCCTCTCATAATCTTTATAGACTCCAGTGGAGTCTCTCCAGTAGTTCTCTCTCTCTCTTGAACTGAGGAGCCCTGAACTGGTCTAGTACTCCAGCTATGGCCTCAAGAGTGGAGGCAGAGTGAATAGGAAGGAGAACTTGCCTTGGCATTGTGGCTGTGCTGCTCTGCTTGGTGCACCACAGGAGACCACTGGCCACAAGAGCACATCACTTGCTCATGGTGAACATGCCCACCAGCACTCCCAGGTCCTTCTCTGTGGATCTGCTTGCCAGTTCACAAGCTGATCTTCAGTGATGACGATGCCTTACTGGATGGATGCCCAGTTCCCACCCCATGTGGTGCAATCATACTCACACTTTGGTGTGGGTGAAGCTGTTACTTTGAGGAAGCTGCTGAGATCCTGTCAGCAGAATTAGAATGAACTCTTCGCAGCTCTCACCCTTTGCCTTCAATATGCCTAGTGCAGAAGAGTCAAATTTGAGGTGTAATCTCTCCTTATGCCCGTTGCCTGTGAGATGGCGCAGCACATGCCATGGGTTTGTGTTGGATTCTGGCTGTATTGCTGCTCACAAATCTCTCCTGTCTTCTCCTCCAGGGAGGGAGTGAAGAACTTCTATGAAGCAGACCACAGAGTTCAAATCATGAAACACTGGCACTCATTGCTCATCTTTATTTTGTGGTGACTGCTTGTAGGTATGACTACGAAGAGGTGGATGCAGATGCAGCTAACAAAATGATGAAGGATCTGGAGACCTTGATGTTTGACCGCTCTTTTGTGGGGAAGCAGCTGTCAAGTGGAGACAAAGTCTACACAGTTGAGAAAGCTGATAATTTTGAGTACAATGATCCCGTGGATGGAAGTGTCTCCAGAAACCAGGTGGGCAGAGCCTTGCCTGGGCTGAATGTGACCACAGAGGGGTATTTGGCTCTATATTTTGGACTTAATCTTTGCCTGTTTGATTTATGCCTACTTTTTAAAGTCAAATGTTGTGTTTGTATCTTGGAAAAAATATTTCTGCCCTGTGTTTGTTGGTGGGATCTTGCCCTACATGTCGGAGGGCTGTAAGGGCAGCAGAGCCCTCCTTGCAGTCACCCTAAAGGGGAAGGAGAGATGGGATTGATTGATAAGGGAATCCTTTGAGCTATCAGCAGCCAAGATGTGGGTTGTGCTGAAGAAAGAGTCAAAGCTGAACCATGAGGTACAACCCTTCCCATTCAGGTAGAATCTTGTCTCTATTACCAGACCTCCAGGTTGCTTTAGGTGAGTCCTTCCTAGATGCCCTTATCCCTGAGGTGATGGCACTGGGAGGATGGGCAGCAGGGCAGAGTGACTGTGCCAGGAGATTGAGTTCCAGGCTCCAGAAGTCATGGGGGTATTAAATCCATGAGAGATGAGAAACCTGTCACCAGAGATTACTGAAATAAAAATGTCCTGTGGATAGACTGCTTTAACAGCAGGATGTGGAAGCACAGGAATTGGGGAAGAATAATGGAGAAGTTCTGCAGGAATGACTGGCTTGCCTGTAGGGTGACAGAGCATTGTCCTAATGTCCTGTTTGGCTGCAAGAGCAGTGGGTTGGTAATGCTATGTCTGACAGAGTCAGTCCCTGGCACTTGTTTACAAGCTAGCACTGGGGTGAGGGGCCTTACAGCAGCAATGTGCGTCATGTTCAAGAGCTCTGGCAGGTTCTTCAGGGTGGGCTGGGAGGGATGGTAGCTCCTCTAGAAGTAGGGAGAGATATCAAGGAAGCTTTCTGTGGCTCTGTGAAGAGTTTGGAGTTTGGGGATTGTGCAGGTTAGGCGGAGCAATGCTGGGTCTCAGGGGGATTCCTTGGGTCCCCAAGAGGCACATAGCTGAGAGACTCTTCTCATCCCTTCTCTCTTACCAGGGCTTGCGGCTCATCTTCTCCGATGGCTCCCGCATCATCTTCAGACTAAGTGGTACCGGCAGTGCTGGGGCAACCGTGCGGCTCTACATCGACAGCTACGAGAAGGATGCTCAGAAGATACATCAAGACCCACAAGTAGGTGTCACATCTCCCTTGTGGCACTACTGGCTCCCAGCCTGCCCGAAACACTGAAATCTTTGCTTAGCACTGCTGTGCTTGGAGCTGTGTGGAAGTGCTCTGGGAGCAAGGACTTTGGTGTCTTTATCCCAGAATAAACAGATATTATTATCAGTGAAGCCCTGTATGGAACAAGTGCAGTTTCACACGAGTTTTCTTGTTGGCTTGGGGGGCATTCATGGCTGGATTCAGGTGTGGACCTGCATTTAGTCCTGCCCTCACATTCTCCCTAGTAACAGGTGATAGGACAAGAGGAAATGGCTTCAAGTTGCACTAGGGGAAGTTTAATGTGGACATTAGAAGAAACTTCTTCTCTGAAAGGGCTCTCAAAACACTGGAACAGGCTTCCCAGGGAGATGGTTGAATCCTCATCCCTGGAGGTGTTTGAAAAAGGCAGAGATGTCATGCTGAGGGAACATGGTTTAGCACCAGACTTAGTGGAGTTAGATAAGGATTGGACTTGATGATCTTAAAGGTGTTTTCCAAATAAAACCATTCTATGATTCGGGTAGAAATGTTGCCTCACTAGGGATAAATGAGCTCACTCCTAGACCAAATTTGGACAACAACTGTTTAGAACAAAAAAAAGTGTGAGAAAAAAGATGTGTCTGTGTGTAAGATATTACTGACCTGTCCTGTACTAAGTCCTAGCTGTTCTTCACAGCATCAGTTAAAAACACTGCTGATGTCTCTTGTAGCCACAGGAGGAAAAGAAGCATTTTATAGTTCACAACAACCAACCTCAGAGCTCTTTATACATGAATTCCTGTGCCATTATTGACAAATAATACTGGAAAAATCCTATGAACTAAAGCAGGGATTTCAGTGTCGTGTGCCAGTGGTGCAGCTGGGTTTGGAATACGGCACAGTGAAGGTGGCAGCAGCAGCAGCAGAGCTGTGTTACTGGTGTAACAGAGCATCCCTCACTGCACCATCCCTTTTGCTGGTCCCACTGGAACAGTTCCTCCAATAGCAGCACTGAGCTGTGGGTGCCCAGGGATGACACCAGACTCTGGTGAGGGAAGGGTGGACGTGGCTGTGCGTGCCTGGTGAATCTGAGCCATCTCTTTCCTTTCTGCAGGTCATGTTGGCACCGCTTATTTCCATTGCACTGAAACTCTCCCAGCTCCACGAGAGAACCGGCCGCAACGGTCCCACCGTCATAACATAAAGGCTCGGTCAGCCAGTGTGTCGGAATGCTCCTGAGTGAAGGAAGTTAGTCTCTCTGCCCTTTTCCTGTCACATCTCTCACTGACAGAGCAATAGTAATTTAATTTCTGTATTTAAGAACACTGCTGAACTGCTAAGGATAGGCATAAACCCAGCCTCTATCAACACAATGTGCACGTGGCTGTGCTGTTGCCCTGCATCACCCAGTGCTACTGCCAGGCGGTGTAGGGTGCTCCTTAGAACAGCCTTTGTTTCAGCTACCTGCTGGGGTTTTTTTCTTAAACAGATGGCTCTGGAAACAACAGAGAGACTCAAATCTTCAGTAATTCAGAAGCTTTTTTTCTAACTTGGAAAGTTTCCTGGCAAAGAAACACAACTACTTGATGCTTGTTAAAACACAGTCTCTAAAAGGGTGAGGTCCGAGTGAGCAGTGGCTGTGTGTCAGGGCTGAGGATCTGTCACTTCTCTGGAGTTTTCCCTATCAAAACTAAATTCTGGAAATTGGCCCCCGCTTGCCTTCTGTATAAGGAAAAAACCTCACAACAAAATCTTCCACGCAGTGATGAGCAGTAACAAAGATTGCAGGACATTAAAGTGATCTGGGCTACAATTACTGTTCATGTTCTTGTATTTTCTTACACCATGTGAGGCTCCTTTCTGGAGAAGGAAAGATGGTTTTGGTGAGCTCTTGTTTGGTTGTGTGTGATTGCTAAGATCCTTGGCATAGTCAGATGTGCAGGTGTTTACATGCAGTAATGGCCACAGAAGTCATCTGAGGGTTGGAGCACCTCCACTCTGAGGACAGGCTGAGAGAGTTGGGGTTGTTCAGCCTGGAGAAAAGAAGGCTTTAGGGAGACCTGGTAGCCTTTCAATGCTTAAAGTGGTCAGTAAGAAAGCTGGAGCAGAGCCTGTTGTGACAAGTACTAAACTAAAAGGAGATTCAGACTGGACAGAAGGAAGATATTTTTTACACTGAGAGTGGTGAGAGCCTGGCCCAGATTACCCAGAGACATGGCAGATGTCCCATGCCTGGAACCATTTCCAGTTAGGTTGTTTGAGGGTCTGAGCAACTTGGTCTAGTTGCAGGTGTCCCTGCTGACTGTAGGGGCTTTGGACTAGATGAGTTTTAAATGTCCCTTCCAACCCAGTTTGTCATTCTATGGTCATGTCCAAGGGCACAGAGAGGAGGGTCATTTGGGACATAATTGTAGCTGGTCAGTGCTAGGGCCTACAGCTGCACCTTCATGCCTTTTTCTGGAACTTATGTCCTTGGACCTGAGACATGCTCCTGCTCCTGATTTGACTGCTGACTTGACCTTCCTCAGCCTGCTGAGCACCTTCTTCCTGATGCATCCCAGGAGACTAACCACTGGCCACCTTGGTGACAAGGACACATTGCTGGTTCATGGTAAATTTTTTGCCCACCAGGTTCTTCTCTGCAGAGCCACTTCTCATGGAGAAGATAAAAGTCACCTTCTCTTTGCTGCTGCTCCGCAGCATGCAGCCAGCTCTCTCTTCCCTCCCTGATGCATAGAGGAGTTTTGCAGCTGTTTCTGTGGAGCACATCTGGAGTGTTTGGGGCTGCAATGAAGGGCTCCCATACCAGTGTCAGGCAGTGTTAGCACCCAGCCTCCTCTGCCTTCCGGAAGCGAGAGCCACATGGCCCAGAAAGGGCAGGTGCAGTCATCAAGGAAGCTTCCAAATAGATCTGGGGAGTCTCCTTTCTTGTGAGCACTTGAAAGACCAAGCCTAAATCTGCTTGACAGCTTCTTCTGTAGGGACATGCATGGCATGGAAACATTTGAGCAAGTAACAAACCTGGCAACAAGGTAAAGTGCTGATTATGAAATACACTGAGAGACAAAAGAATTTGCACTTGGCCACAGAGCTTTAGCCTGATTTGGTTATAAAAAAGAAGAGTCATAAGTAACACATTTGGTAAATTGAGTTAACACCCTAAGAGCTGCTTAATGAAATTACCTTAATGAAATGGAGATACTCAGAGGGCTGCAGCACCTCTTCTGTGGGAATAGGCTGCAACAGTTGCAGCTTCTCAGCCTGGAGAAGAGAGGCTGAGAGCTCCAGAGAGATCTTAGAGTAGCCTTGCAGTACCTGAAGTGGGCTACAGGAAAGCTGGGGAGGGACTTTTTACAAGGGCTTGTAGTGATAGGATGAGAGGGAATGGATTGAAGCTGGAAGAGGGGAGATTAAGACTGGAAATTAGGAAGAAATTCTTTACAGTGAGGGTGGTGAGACACCGGAACAGGAGGTGGTGGATGCCTCCTCCCTGGAGGTGTTCAAGGCCAGGCTGGATGAGACCTTGAGCAACCTGGTCAAGTGGAAGGTGTCCCTGCCCATGGCAGGGAGATAGGAACTAGATGATCTTTAAGATTCCCCAAACCAAATCATTCTATGGATCTATGAATCTTGCTCAGTCTGGGGGTAAACGGAAGAAAGGCTGAAAGCCATGGTAGGATCCACTGCTGCCCACAGGCAGGTGTGCAGCAGAACCCATGGGCTGCATTCTGCAAGCATGGGTGCTGTGCAACACCATCACCCAGTGCCATGGCAGCAACTGACCCTGGGCAAGGCTGTGCCTGAGTTTGGGAGAGCCACAGGTTTGGTGCCATGCGAGTGAGCTCAGCACTTCCTTCCACAAGGTCAGGGCTCAGGGGCTTTGCTCGCTGCCAGCTGCAAAGCTTTAAACCAGAAAGCTGGGATTAGTGGGGGGGGAAAGCAATTTGGCTGCTCTAATTTGCCTTTGAAGTGTTGCAGGAGCAAGTGACCCCATAGTTTATGGTTGGCCTCTTTTATAAAGCAGGTCAGCCCTGAGTTCCTTCTAATGGAACCCTGAGCATTTTTCAGTCAGGCTCTGTACCAGGACCTACTCTCATGCCCACTGCTGACAGAATCTCACAGTTCTCCTCTGCTGGGCTCCTGCCTTAATTCAGCATCCTCAGAGTGAGATGGAAAGCTTCCTGAGCTGGTGAAGCACTGGGACAGGTTGCCCAGAGAAGTTGGGGGGGCTCTAAGCCTGAATGTGTTCAAGGCCAGGTTGGATGGGGCCTTGAGCAGCCTGGTCTAGTGGGAGGTGTCCCTGCACATGGAAGGGGGTTGGAACCAGGTGGTCTTGAAGGTCTCTTCCAACACAGACCAGTCTGTGAGTCTATGATTCCTGCAATGTCACAGGTTAATTTCAGCTACAGTTCCTCCAACTGTTATTTCCAGTGCACCTACAAGTGCAGTACACTAGAGCTCAAGCAGAAATAGAAGTGACTGGTGGCTGAGGATAACCACAGAAAGAGTGGTCAGGCATTGGAACAGGTTGCCCAGGGAGGTGGTGGAGCCCTGGAGCCAGCATCCCTGGAGATATTCAAGAAATGTGTGGACAGGGCACGTGGGGACATAGCTTACTGACCATAGTGGTGTTAGGTTGATAGTTGGACTTGATGATCTTAGAACTGTTTTCCAACTGAAACAATTCTGTGATTCTACGATCCTATAACTGGTGCAACTCCTCCAGGAGGCTTTGTTGTACATGTCTAGGGTCAGTTAGTCATCATTTTCTCAGGAAATTCACTTTTACCCCTGGGCTGCATTACAGCAGATCCCTTCCAAGTCAGCAACTGTGCAGCAAGAGGGGAACATGCTCAGCCCATGTGGCACTTCATGGGCCACCTTTGCCAGACTGTGGCCATGGAGGTTCACCAAGACTTGGTCCCTCTGCACAGATGGAGATTTGCATGAAAAATTACTCCTGCTCTTTTTTGCTTCTCCTCAGGCTTGAGCTATAGGCTGCTGTCCCAGAGGAGCCCAATGAGATCCAGATGTCTCAGCAGCCAAATGTGTTTTAATCTTTACCCTGAGTTTGTGTAATGCAGGCTCTGATTTAGAATCATAGAATCATAGAATCATAGAATAGTAAGGTTGGAAGGGACCTCAAGGATCATCTAGTTCCAACCCCCTGCCATAGGCAGGGACACCTCCCACTAGTACAGGTTACTCAAGGCCTCATCCAATCTGGCCTTGAACACATCCAGGGAGGGAGCATCCACAACCTCCCTGGGCAACCTGTTCCAGTGCCTCACCACCCTCACTGCAAACAACTTCCTCCTAACACCCAGTTTCAATCTCCCCTCTGCCAGTTTAAACCCNCAAGTCGACTGTGCCACACAGCTTGGTGTCATCTGCAAACTTGCTGAGGGTGCACTCCATTCCTCTCTCCATTTCTACCTGCAGTTTCCCTTACGCTGAAATGAAAACACATCACAAGAGCTCAGCCACAAAACAAGCGCAGCCATGCACGGAGCGGAAATCAGCGTGGCCACCCAACTGCCCCTCGGTGATTCCTGGTCCCACTCTGGTGGGACTTGCAGAGGTGCCATTAGTGTTAGTGAGCAGCAGCAGCAGCTGGGGTGACTCTCAGCACATGGGGTGATAGTTTTACAAGCTGGTGTCAGTGAGTGTGTGCACCAGAGACTGAACCTTTGTGCTAGAGGCTGAAAAGCTCTGAAATCTTTCTGTGGAATCTTCTTCTGCTGATGAAAGACTGTTCCTCTCTAGGTGGTAGCACAGGTAGAGTCTCAGGGTAGTCTCTGATGGAATCAGTGTCTTGCTACACCTCACTGTGGTGTGATTTGACCATCTGAGTCACTCACAGTTCTGAGTTGCTGTGTCTTTCAAGTCCTTAGGCAGTACAGACACCACCAAAGCTGATTCCTAAGTGGGCTCCTGAGCATGAGTCTTGGCACAAAGCTGAAACCCAGCTTCCTAAAGCAAAGCTGCCTTTGGGACTGGCTGAAACAATTCAGGCAAATGCTGCTCAGTGCTGTTTTTTTTTTCTGTGAGGTGTTTCTATGTGATAAATACAAAGTTTAATCCCCACATCTTCAGCACGCAGAGTCTGGAGTAAAATTGCCAGTTGCCATCAAAGAAAAACTGTTCCCGCAGCTTTGGTGAGAAGAACACATTTCATTCAGCCTGTTTCCACCTCAGCACTGACAGCTGTGCCCAGGGTCAGGCAGGGGAAGTGGCTGCAAATGAAATAAACCAATTAGCAAATCAAATAAACCAGTTCTCATTTTTCCCCCCAGTGTTTTCATGCGCTGCCAAGGCGTGTGGGACCACCAGCACGTCCTGGTGTTCTTGTGCACTTCTACTATCAGATGAGCTTCTCATCTCTTCTCTTAGTGCCTCCTTGCACTCCCTGGCTCTGGGAGGATCCCAGAAACAATGATCTGGGACCAGAGAAGACCAGGCTGGGTCCAAGGTGTGTGAGTGAAGAACAGGGTCAGGGAAGTGTGGCAAGAATGAAACCAGATCAGCAGCAGCACTGGGGTGGCGCTGGGAGTTGTGGGGTTATCTGTGCAGAGGCTGAAGGGATGAAAGCTTCAGAGCAGTGCTGGGTTTGGGTTTACTGCCTTTGTTTTCACAGGCAGTGGTTCCAAGCCAGAATTAACAGAGGTAAGTGCCCAGTTTCCTGTTATGGGATATGGCTTTATGTGCCAGGACCTGCTGCTTACAGCATCCCACCTGCACTTCAATTCTGTAAGCTCACATCTTCCTCTGTGGCTGAATGCTCAGATACAGTCACATAGAGGTTGATTACAGGGAGCAAATTAATTTTTAATTAGGAAGAGGAATCCCATTGAGGAGCAACAGTCCTGATCCGAAACTCATCCAGGCTTGTGTGAGAGGAGCCAAAGCTTCAGCCATTGGGATGGACTCATACAGCATCTGAAGTCATTGCTAAACATCTTTCCTCCCATTTGTGATGGCACAGGTTATGATTTGTATCATTTGGGTGAACAAACCCCAGCACAACAGCCCTCTGTGCACAGGGACTAGGGTAACATCTCCCAGCATCTCGCCAGCTCCTGGACAATCAGCAATGCTGTGCACCTCACCAGTGAACCTACGGTGAGGCAAAAGCTGCTCAAGAAAACCTGCCCATGGTACATTTCATTTGCCATCATTTCGACCTCTCTTATCCATTCCTAGGAGTGTTCCTCCCAGAAAGGGAGGTGAAAATAAAAAGGTAAGTTATGGAGGGGATAACTAAGCAAAGAAAGTGCCTGTGTGACAGGGGCGGATGTGTGGAGCTTTGAATCATTTGACTCTGTGTTTATCCAGTGCTCCTCCTGGGAGAGGGGGGAGCTGGAGGGAAGCGGAGGAGTTTAGGAAGTTGGCAAGCAGAGTGCTTGTGTTGTTTCTGGCACAGAATTACTGGCCCTGGGTGTCTCTTCACAATGCCATTAGCCTCCTGTGATGAGGCCAGGAGACCTTCAGAAATGATCAGCTCCAGTGCTTCCATGAAGAATGACTTAGGCATTGGTTCCTGGCAGCAGTGAATCTTGGACTGCTGGTAGGAGCCAGGAGCAAGGTGTGGCAGGATCCAGTACTGCAGAACGAGTCTAATGCACACAGATTAAAGCTGTTATGGAAACAAGCAGCAGCCTTTGCCTCTGAGTGGTGCAGAGGACTTGCTTGGAGGAAGGTTCCTGATCCAGCCAGCAGAAGGTGAAGACCTGCTCTGACCTCACATGAGGAAGCACTGATTAGGTGGAGCAGCACATGGGGCTTTGCATTCTCCTTCGGGGGCAGCTGCCTGCAAGGGCCTTTACCAAGAGACAGAACTACCCTGACTTTAAGGCTTGTCTCAATGTCTGTGAGGTTAGTTTGGATATTAGGGGATATTCTTCCCCAAAAGGGTTGTCAAGCCCTGAAACAGGCTGCCCTGGCAATGGTGGAGTCCTCATCTCTGGAGGGATTGAAAAACTGTCTAGATGTGGTGCTGAAGGACATGGTTTAGTGATGACCTGGTAGTGCCAGGTTAATAGTTGGACTCAGTGATCTTAAAGGTCTCTTCCAACCAAAATGATTCTACAATTCCATAAGCATTTTCCTGCTCAGTTCAGTAATGTTGCTCCCTCCCTGGACTGAGTGTATCACGCAGTCTGGATTTGGCTCTGCTAACCCTACACACTCCTCCAGAGGTAGGGGAAGGAGAAAGCTTTCTGTATTTCTTCCTTCTGACAGTACAAAACTGTGTGGAACAGGAGACAGAGACAACTCTGTCCTGTCCCAGGGTAGCCCAAAGATAAAAGGATTAAAATGCTCTGTAATTATAGACAGCCTCAAAGTTGAAATTTTATGAGGGCAGTAATCAGATGCTCAGCTCTTGCAGTCCATGGCACAAAATGAAAGAATGTGATTTTTAAACAATGCTGGGGTTTCATTTGGCTCAGCAACAGTTCTGAGGTGTTTCTCCCTTCGTAAGCAATTCAAATTGTTTTAAGAGCCTGACTACTTGGATGACAAAGAAAATATAGATATTTAAATATGTCTAGTTCCAGATGTCTGCATCTTTCAGAGTGAAGCATGGCCTTTAACGAAGCACCGTGAAAGCATCTAAGGTCTATGCAGCTTAGGCTGAAGAAGTGAAGCAGCAAGTGTTATTCAAATGTCTAAATTGGAGTTCCACAGAACCCCAGCATGGTGGTGGGTTGGAAGGGACCTTTGTAGATTATCCAGTCCAACCCCCCTGCTAAAGCAGGGGCACTCACAGAAGCTTGACCAGGATCACAGGATGTGAGGGGTTGGAAGGGACCCAAAGAGACCATCAAGTCCAATGCCTCTGCCAGAGCAGGACCAGACAATCTAGCTCAGGTCACAGAGGAAGACATCCAGACAAGCCTTGAAAGTCTCCAGGGGAGACTCTACAACCCCTTTGGGAAGCCTGTTTCAGTGTTCTGTGGCCCTTACAGTAATGAAGTTCCCTCTTGTGTTGAGGTGGAACCTCCTGTGCTGCAGCTTATATCCATTGCTCCTTGTCCTATCACAGGGAGCAAGTGAGCAGAACCTGTCCACCCACTCCTGACCCCCAGCCCTCAGGTATTTATAAACATGTATTAAATCCTCTCTCAGTCTTCTCTTCTCCGGACTAAAAATCCCCAGGTCCCTCAGCCTCTCCTCCTAAGGCAGTGCTCCAGTCCCCTAATCATCCTCATAGCCCTCTGCTGGACTTTATCCAGCAGATCCTTGTCCCTCTTAAACTGGATAACAATGGTCATGTGGCTTTGGAATGTCTCCAGAGAAGGAGACTCCACAACCTCTCTGGGCAGCCTGTATGAGTACTCCATCAAATAACTTTCAGATGGAACCTCCTGGGTTCCACTTTGTGCCCATTGCCCCTTGTCCTATTTCTTGGCACCACTGAGAAGAGTCTGGCCTCATCCTCTTCCCCCCACACCCTTTAGCTCTTGCTGAGCATTGACAAGATTGCCCTCTCAGTCTTCTCCAGGCTGAGTCTGTGTGTTACTGGAATCTCTGTGGTGAGTGCACAAAGACACCAACCTCATAAAGCCAGGTGAGTACTCTGCAGAGCCATGCGGCGCTGGGGACTGATGCACAGCCAGGAGCTGGTGGGTGCTCAGGCCAGATAGGGGTTGGTCTCTTCCCCCCCAAAAAAAACAAGCTATAGGACAAAGAAGTGGTTTTAAGCTGGACCAAAGGAGGTTTAGGTTGGACATGAGGAACAATTTCTTCCCTGATAGGATTGTTACTGCCCAGGGCAGTGGTGGAATCCCAATTCCTAGAGGGATTTAAAATCTGTGTAGATGTGGTGCTGAAGGGCATGGTCTAGTGGTGACTTGGCAGTGTTGGGTTAATGATTTGATTTGGTGATCTTAAAGGTGTCTTCCAACTAAAATAATTCCAGGATTCTATGAGGTGGGGCTGCTCTCCTCGATAACTGCACCTTGATGAAGACAGATCATGGTTTGTGATGCTCTAGATACTTGTTTGCTTCAGCAGATTGTTTTGATTTGAGAAAAAACAGAGAGGCATTTTAAAGAAGCTCATCTCTGCTTCTGTACTGGCAGAACAAACTTACTCAGTTTTGTACCTTTCATCTTGAGCAAAATGTTTAATGTAAGTTGAAGCCATTTCTATTTCGCTTCATAGCAAAGCAAAACTGCAAGCAAAGACGTGCTACAAGTAGAGGGCTATTAATTAGTACCTCAGTGGCAGTAGCAGGTGGGACAACAGAGCTTCTGGCAACATTTCAAGCATTTCCTCCCTATAACATTTATAGCAGCACCAGCAGTGTAACACATTTTTCTGCTTTTACACATGCAAAAAGGGATAGAATCATAGAATTATACAATGGGTTGGGTTGGAAGGGACCTCTGGGTTGATGAAAAGCTCAACATGAGTCTGCAGTGTGCACATGCAGCCCAGACAGCCAACCGAGTCCTAGGCTGCATCAAGAGCAGCGTGGCCAGCAGGGCAAGGGAGGGGATTCTGCCCCTTTACTCTGCTCTCGTCAGACCCCACCTGGAGTACTGTGTGCAGTTCTGGAACCCTCAGCACAGGAAGGACATGGAAGTGTTGGAGCGGGTCCAGAGGAGGGCCACAAAGATGATCAGAGGGCTGGAGCAGCTCTCCTATGAGGGCAGGCTGAGAGAGTTGGGGCTCTTCAGCCTGGAGAAGAGAAGGCTTTGAGGGGACCTGATAGTAGCCTTCCAGTATCTGAAGAGGGCCTACAGGAAGGCTGGGGAAGGATTATTTACAAGGTCCTGCAATAACAGGACAAGGGGCAATGGGTTTAAACTGGCAGAGGGGAGATTTAGACTAGATGTTAGGAGGAAGTTCTTTCCAGTGAGGGTGGTGAGGCACTGGAACAGGTTGCCCAGGGAGGTTGTGGCTGCTCCCTCCCTGGATATGTTCAAGGCCAGATTGGATGAGGCCTTGAGTGACCTGTACTAGTGGGAGGTGTCCCTGCCTATGGCAGGGTGTTGGAACTAGATGATCCTTGAGGTCCCTTCCAACCTTACCATTCTATGATTCTATGATTCTAAAGATCATCCAAGCCCCTGCCATGTACAGAGACTCCTACTAGACCAGGTTGCCCAGCCAACCTGGCTTTGAACCCTTCCAGGCTTGGAACGGTTTCTCCCAGCAGCCTGTTTCAGTGCCTCACCACCCTCATGGGGAAGAATTTCATCCTAATGACTAATCTAAATCCACCTTCTTGCAGTCTGAAGCCATCACCCCTCATCCTGTCACTCCATGCCTTTGTAAGAAGTCCCTCTCCAGCTCTCCTGTATGCCTCTTCAAATACTGCAAGGCTGCTCTAAGCTCTCCCCAGAGCCTTCTCTTCATGCGTGGAACAGATCCATGCAAATTAAACAGCAGCAAAAGCTAAACCAGACATTAGTGGTTTCCTATGCCCAGGCTGTACTGGTGAGCTCTATCATAGAGGGACTCTTACGTCAATTTTTAAGTAGCTGTTGTGTGTTCTGCTTTGAACTGGTTCTTGTAAGTGTCTTAGAGAAAGCAGCTGAGCTGCAATTTTCAATTTTAGATGCAGGCCTTGAAAACCCACCAAGCAGCTGAACGCCCCCCTGTGTGTGGGTTAGGCTTGCTGTGCATTGGAGAGAAGGTACAGAATACATCCCAGCTGCTATCTATCTGCTATCTATCTGTCTATAGTACTTTTTGCCCTCTAGATTTCTTTTCTCTTCTGTAGTAGTGTGTGGGAATGCAAGACTTCAAGATTAATATTTAACATCAACATCTGCAAACCCTCCTCTGCTCTGTCCTTTCATCACTGACTAAAATCCTCTGTGTGGAACTCCAGCCTGGATGTCTGAGGAGTTCCTGTATGATCAGGTGAGCGTGCAGAAAAGGCAGATAGGACATCTTTGATAACATCCCCATGGGAGAAAAGCAAGGCAGTGGTTCTTCTTGTCTGTCTCACCTTGGCTGTGATGGCTCCTGGGCTGGCTGAAGGTAGCTGGGGACCTGGGATTTTTGGCCACGTAGCCTGAGCTGTGCAGGTTTGTCCTACTCCAAGATGTAACACAGCACTGGGACAGGTTGCCCAGAGAAGTTGTGGAGTCTAACCCTGGAAGTGTTGCAAGCCAGGCTGGATGGGGTCTTGAGCAACCTGCTCTAGTAAGCATCCCTGCTTACCCAGCCCAGAACATGGCAAAGCCCCTGGTGTGCATGCACAAGGCCACACCAGCATCACTGGATAAATGGGAATATTCAACCCAAAAGCAGAAGCAAGGATGTTTGTGGTGTGTGTGTTGTCTTATTCTCTGAGCTCCAGCGTTCCTGCATGGGTCAGCAAAACCTGGTGCCAATGCAAACCTTGAAGGTCTTAGAAGTGAGTTTTGTTGAGGGAGGCACCTCACTCAGGACAACATTTAAAAGCATATGAAATGCCCTTTTAAAACAAGTTGTCTTTATTTGGGCCTCATTTTTTTTTCTCCATTAACGACTAGACATACTTTAAATCTCTGTTGAGAGACCTTGAGTGATGGCCATACATGGAAGATGCTGATGTGGATGCCAAAGCCAGGGAGAACAGCAGGAGAAGGAGATAACACAGGGAAGCAGAGGCTACCTTTTGAAAGAATTTTGTTAACAGTAAGTGATTTTACTAAGGTTTATGTGATGGAATTTGTGGTGAACACTGAAAAACATCTCTAATTTTTAAGCACTTAAAGCTCTGTGGATTTTCAATTTCACTTACTTGATATAAATGTAAAGAATGTTTCGGTCAACATCTTCTAGCATAAATTATATGCTAGAATTATCACAAAATATGAAGCATTTGGTTACATCCCAGGATCCCATCGTTTTCACTCCCCACACAATGAAATGCTCGAGTCCTGAGGCAGCCTGAGTGGTAAAGGTTAAATTATGGAGATGTATTCAGCATTTTAAAAGTCTAAGAAGCTGTCAAGCTCTGCAGGCCCTTTGACATGAAAGGCTTGTCAGCACGTGTTGCTGAGATCGGTGGGAGATCTGCATTGGCAACCCAGAGGAGGCAAACCATCATGTCATGAGCTGAAAGGACAAAGAATAGGACTAGCAGAAGTCTGTAAAACCAATATAACTTGTGTTTGTTCCTTTGGCATTGCAGCACCACCCCAAAACAGAGGCCGACTGTTAACAGAGGCAAAGCCAACTTCATCTTTTGCAGGCTGACAAGTGGTCATGTAAGGTACCAAATAACCCAAGACCTCGGGATTCAACTTCTCCAATTGTTTTCACATGATGCAACTTTAAATCTCTCTTTTGAGGAGTATTAAATTTCCTTTCATTCCCATAAACTTCAGAAAAAGTTGACTGCTCTCACATTTCAGACTGTGACCCAGCTAACTTGCACTTTTCCCCTCTCCTAGTCTGGAGAAGGGAGTAATGAAATTCAGACAACAGTGACCAAATCTTGCTCTGTAGAACTTTTCCTTTTACAAAACAGATGAATACTCCTGGGCTCCAAAACATTGCAGGGAACAAAACTTCCAAACCTTATGGAAATAAAATTGTAAGCCTAGGCAGTGACTTCATCTCCTTTATCAGATCAGAGGCATTTTCACTGGAATTGAGCTAGATTTAAAAAAAAAAAAAAAAGAGGAAAAAAAACCCCAACAAACTCTTCTAAATAGAGTGAAGGAATTAAAAAATCCCACTGTAGCCATTATTGAAATACTGCTTTATTTTAAATACCCACACCCAAGTGAATGAAAACTAAATTTCACAGTCCTAGAAGAAAAAAAAACAACCAAAAAACCAACCCAACAACCTCCATCAGCCTCATAATTCACATAATTCTTTGTTGCAGATAGAAATGTGCTTTATAAAAGCCAGGACAAGAAATATTTTAGCTCTGGTGTCTGTGATGAAAAAGAAGATAAGCAAAGGCATTGTGTGCTCTGGCTGGGACAAAGAGCTATAGAAAGTGACCACAGACATGCTGGGTGGAGATTCAGTTGCAGCAGGGTCTGGAATTTATCCCTGGAGGTGCTGAGCACTCTCGGATCACACAGAGACCCAACCAAGTTCGTCCACTCAGCATCTTGCCAGATGAGGCCCCGTGTTTGTACAAGAAGCAATACCCACTGTGCTGCAGGTTTGCAGTGGTGGAATTGCATTCACTTAAAGCCCAGCGCAAATTTAGCCACCAGAGTCAAAATAAAAGGAGCCAAAATATATAAATCCTGCAGACCAAGTTTACGGGGGGATCTAAACCAAACATTCAACATCAAGATTTAGTGTAGGCAAACCCTTGTAACTAAATGGGGTACCTTACATCATCTCATGTCCTAGGGGCATAGTCTCCACTTTAGTGGTGTGCTAAACTCACGCTGATATCAATAAAAGTTTTACATGCAAAGGGAGGAGAAAATAGGAGATGTCAGGTAGCACAAGTCTATAAACCTGATCCCTCAAACCCTGCTGTCAGGGCTCTGCCAACCCCCTGCCAACTTCCATGCAAATCCCACCGATGGATCTCCAGCTCAGTTTGTCTTAATTGAAAGTCTTAAAGGTGAATTGAAATGTTGTTGGAATAAAAACCTGTTTAAGATGCCAAATCCCTGACAAAATCCCTGTGTAGGCTTACGAGTAAATAAATTGTAAAGGCAAAAGTCCAGCCCTTCTTACTAACCTGTCAGACCACGAACTCTGGAATCCATTTTTCTCCTGCAGAAATGGTGACATTCTCCATCCTCTGAGGACTGAAGTGTTTTACTGCTTTACATGCCTGGCAACAAAGATGATATTGTTCAGGAAGGTGCTGAAATCTCTCTTGTTCATGCTGATGATTGCCACAGCCCTTCCCAGCAGGATTGCTGATGACAAGCTGGGCTGAGACTTACCTGCAAGTGGTGTGAAGTCATGGATTAAGGCAGTTGAGTGTGATATCAGTTGGGTTTTCCAAACTATTGCCTTAATAACCTCCTCCCTGAATCAGATTAACGAAGATTAACTAAGATGTGAGGGAGTGTTGATCTGCTTGAGGGTAGGGAGGCTCTACAGGGAGATGTAGCCAGGCTGGCTATATGGACCGAGGTCGATGGGATGAGGTTAGAATCATAGAATAGAATCATAGAATCAGTCAGGGTTGGAAGGGACCACGAGGATCATCTAGTTCCAACCCCCCTGCCACAGGCAGGGACACCCTACCCTACATCAGACTGGCTAGAGTCTCATCCAGTCTAGCCTTAAACACCTCCAGGGATGGGGTCTCAACCACCTCCCTGGGCAACCCATTCCAGTGTCTCACCACTCTCATGGTGAAGAACTTCCTCCTCAGTTGCCCTATCCAGGTTCAACAAGGCCAAATGCTAGGGCCTGCACTTGGGTCAAAACAACTCCAGGCTTGGAGAAGAGTGGCTGGAAAGCTGCCCAGTAGAGAAAGACCTTGGGGTCTTGGTCAACAGCTGGCCAAATGTGAGCCAGTTTGTGTCTAGGTAGCCAAAAAGGCCAACAGCATTCTGCCCTGGATCTGGAATTGTGTGGTCAGCAGGAGCAGGGAAGGGAGTGTTCCCCTGTACTCAGCACTGGAGATGCCACACCTCAAATACTGGGTTCAGTGTTGGGGGCTTCACTACAATAAAGGCATTGAGGGGCTGGAGTGGGTCCAGAGGAGGGTAATGAAGCTGGTGAAGGGTCTAGGGAACAAGTCTTGTGAGGAGTTGAAGGGACTGAAGTTACTCAGCCTAGAGAAAAGGAGGCTGCAGGGAGGCCTCTGGCTCTCTACAACTCCTTTAAAGGAGGTTGGAGACAGGGAAGGGTTGATGTCTTCTTCCTAGTAGCAAGTGATAGATACGACAAGAGGAAATGGCCTCAAGATGCCCCAGGGGAGATTTAGATTGGACACCAGAAGAACCTTCTTTAATGAAAGGCTCTCAAATACTGCAACGGGCTCCCCAAGGAGGTGGCTGAATCCACATGCCTGGAGGTGTTTAAAAGATGTAGATGTGGTGCTGAGGGACACGGATTAGCACCAGACTTGCTGGAGTTAGACAATGGTTGGACCCAATGATCGTAAAGGTGTTTTCCAACCAAAGCAAGTCTACGATTTTTCTGAGGACTGGATTTCAATTGATTCCTTTTTGAAAAAGCAAACAGAGTCTGGAAGAGGACTCGTGGCCCCTTTGAAGTTAACAAGGAGTTTCACCTTAAATCACCTGAGATATTTTGCAAAATGACAACCTGGTCATGCCTGAACTAAGCTGTCAATCCACTGCCTTCCCTTCGAGACTCACTTATGGGGCTAAGGAGAAAGTCAGAGATAAAACAATTGCAACTCTTTCCTCCTGAAGGACAACTACAGAGCTCAGCATCTGCAATGTAAATAACTGCCCTGCCAGGCTGTTTGCTAGCATCGCTGTTACATGCTTCCCCCATTGACTCCCTGCTCTGCGCCACGCCTGCTTGTTAAATCAATGCTTTGGAAGTGCTCAGCACAATGAATATCAAATGCAATGAAATGCTGGGATGCCAACACGCGGTTACATAAACAGAGTAATAACAACAGCACAAATGATGCGTAACGAGTCTGCCAATATTTGCATATGGTATGAAGCAGTTGCTGGTGTCTCTGTCCCAGGCTATCACCCTCATTTTCCCAGCAGGGTAACATTACATGTTATGGAGGTATGTAATTCCAGGATATAAAGAACAGAATCCTTCTGATATATATATAAAATTCCAGTGTAATGCACATATGAAATGGAAAGAATTGTGGTCTATTTCAAGGCTTCTCCTTTCATCTTTTCCATAGTATTCTGCCAGTTTGCAAAGTACTCCCAGATCACAGATGGAACAAGATCTTACTGAGTGTCCCGGCTTTAACTTAGCTGGCAACTGAGTCCCGGCAGTTCGGTTGCGACAGAGGGGTTTTCTCCTTCCCCCCGCCCCTCCCTCTGGGTAGGCAAGGAGGAAAGGGGCCCAGAAATCTGAAATGTCAGTTGAGATAAGGACAATTCACTCTTCTGTTGCAGGATATCAGATTATACAAAGGGATAATTGACAAGAAACCTGGAGAAAAGGTACCACCATACATCGAAGACGAAACCGCAAAAAATGCTGTGTGCAAAATGAAACCAGAACGAAAATGATGAATCCCATCCTGAAAACCAGGGAACAAACACCAAAAAAACCACAATAGGATACTTCACAAACTATGGAATATATTACAAGTCCCACAGACTCAGGCCAACACCTTTCCTGGCATACAGTGAGCATGACATGAGCATGGCACACAATATAAGCTTGCTCTATTGCTCTGTGCCACTGTGGGGTGGGGTAGTCCTATCCCCCTGCCCATCATTCTTCCTAGAGGTGCCAGTCAGCTTCAACCAATACATTCTACACCCCTTCTATACCACCTACATCATGCTCACCAGCAATTAACATCATACAACATACATAATTTACTGTCTATTCTCACCCAAAATCAGATCCACATTGCTGCACACAATAAACTTCTCCATCCTCCTGCATTATCCACCAGGTAAACCCAGGTCCCTGGGCAAAAGCAGTCTCATGAGTGGGTTTGCCTTTAATTGAAGAGGGACTAACTCAGGCACTTTTCCCTAACCCTATCCCTAACCCTAAACTGACCTAAATCCTAGCCCTAACCCTAATTCCCTAACCCATGTTAAGGTTTTCAGGGCTGTGTCCACTCTAGTTCCTTTGTTCTTCCCTTTCCATTTTTAGTTTTTCCACTGTGCTATGAGAGGCTACAGCCTGCTGAAGGAAAAGCAGGGAAAGTACCTTTATCAGTTTTGAAACACTGCAGACTGAGAGCAGATGTACCCCATGGACTCCCTAGATGTCTGTTTTAACTTTCTGTGCTCTGCTGAAGAGTCTTCAAGCCAGGAAGTGATATATGTTTGCTAATTGCAGGCACTTTGGTAGAGCTCCTGCTAAAAAGAAATGGTTTGGGTTTTAATTAGAAATTATTTATCTTTTCATACTGTATTAGAAAGAAATTCTTTACAGTGAGGGTGGTGAGACACTAGAACAGGTTGCTCAGGGAGACTGTGGATGCCCCCTCCCTGGAGGTGTTCAAGGCCAGGTTGGATGAAACCTTGAGCAACCTGGGTTAGTGGACAGTGTCCCTGCCAATGCCAGGAAGATTGGAATGAAATTGTCTTTAAGGTCCCTTCCAACCCAAACTATTTTATGAATCTAGCCCAGCTCAGTGGTTTCTGGACCTTGTGGATATCTTGCTTTGCTGCACAACAAACAGATTAAGGAAACAGTTTTGTTTTACAGCTAAACAAGCCCAATGCCAGGTTGCTGCCAAAAGCAGTGGTTCAACCCCTCAACCAGGGCCCCGCTTGCCTTTGCTGGATGCAGCACCCCAGCAGCTCTCGGGAGAGTGACCCAGCTGGCTGATCTGGAGGAACATTTCTTTGCTCTCATCAGAGGTTTAGTCTTCCACAGGCCCAGCTGGCTGACTGGACTTGCCCGGGTGAACATACCAGGAGACAAAAGAGATTTTTGTACTGTGGGCAGCTTGCTGTTAGGGCAGCATAGATGTAACTTGAAATGTCACCTCAGAGGGTCAGGGCAGGCAAGTCTGGGCTGGTGCTGCAGAAATTCTATCCCAGCTGTACAGCCTGACCTCACTGGCATTAGCTCCAGTATTCCTGTATCTAGATGATAAGTGTCAGGACCCTGAGGGCACTCACAGTTGTTAATGACTGGCCAGCCTTACCCTTGCCCAGGGGCTCTATTTAAACTCAGCTCTGGCCATCCCTTAGCCCCCGTCTAGGCTATGGTGGAGGACTGTAACTCCAGCATCCCTGGGCCTGGTTATGGACCCTGTTGGTCTGGTGCCTGACATGTGGACTGACCTTGCTGCTTGACCACAGACTTGTCTTATCACTGTCAATCTTCCTGGGAAGCACTGGGTTGTGTCCCAGTAACCATTGATGGAATGGACTCTGACCTGTGGTTATTTCTTAGCTTGATCTCAGACCTGCCTCACCAAGATGTTCTAGTCTCTTGTTTGGACCTGGCCCTTGCTTAGGGGTAGTGGGTCTGGATGGTGGGTCAGATTCTGGATGGTGACACCCCTGTTCTGCTGGCTTTGATACCCTTTCAACTACCTGTCCCTTAGGAACCAAAAAACATTTTGCTGTGCCCTGAGATAAAGTTGGTTCAAGGACCAAAATTGTCAGAAACATCTCCACTTTGAGGAGGTAATCTGTCAGCTTAACTCTTGAACTGTCTCAGCTCCTGGGACTTTGTGTCACAAACAGTGTGCAGGACTAGGAAAAGCAGGGAGCTTCCTGGGGAAGCAAATGGTGTAGGTTGTTTCTACCCTTGGTTTGAAACGTCTCTGATTGGTATGGAAAGGCTTGGCTTTGTGGTTAGTTTAAGATGACCTGAGTTCATGCTGCTGCCGAAAGGACAGGTCCTGTGTGGCATCATTGGGAAAGGGGTGGGGAGGTGGCAGCATGGCTATGAAACTGCATCCTAAAGCATCTTGAAGCAAGGTGGAAAAAGGTCGTGCACCTTGAATGAGGAGCTGTTTCGTCTGCTGTTGAAGAATTTGCAATCACCTGGCTGCAAACAGCCACCCAAGCCCCAGCAGCAGATAGCCCCTTCTATGTGTCACACTGAGGTATCATCCCAGATCTTGCAGCATCAAGCTTGCCTTGTCTCTTCCATTTAACCTGTCTGTGTATATTGGACTATTCTTACTAGGAAGGGGATAATCTCTTGTCATTGTCCTCTTTGGTCTGAGGAGGAATATGTGCATGCTTGTATATATGAGAAGGTCTTTTCAGACCTCAATCTCCTTCCCTGACACAACAGCCAGATGCTTATCTGCGTTTGTTCCTCCTCTTGAAACTCTATTAGTGTCTGACAAGAAATACAAGATTCATATGGCAGAAAGCAAGCCTAAGAGGGGGTGGGATCTGATCTAGCAGGAAGTGAGGAGGAAATTCCTTTAATCTTGTCCTTGTTTCCACTCTGCTTATGAACTTTTTATTAAACAGTTGCTGACTTGAAATCCTAAACCCCATCGAAGCATCCCAGGAATGTGATCATTCTCCTGAATGGAAAGTAGTTATCACTCTTAGTAGCTTCACCCAGCTTTGGCGGTGTCCTGCAGTTAACATCTGTGATAGAATGAATCGGTATTTTGTGCTGGCAGGAGGGAACTGCAATCCTTCTGCCCACAGAGCTCACCTTCCTACCACCAGGGAGAAGGACTCTGGTTGTAAGGACCATGTCACGGGCTGATCAAGCCACAGCTGTATAGAAGCTGGGGATGGTCCTCAACCCGGGATGAAATGTGCTGGGGGCAATGAAAGCCAGACCACTTATGCCAGGCAGCAGCTATACCTGACCACTTATCGGGAAGGGCAACTCATTTTTAAAGGAAAAGCTAAATTGAGAGAAATCAGTGTATAAAATATTGATTTCACTAAGGGCAGAGAGGGCTGAAAATGCATCTTAAAGCACCAGCTGGATTTCTACTTTTCTTGACTGACAAGAAAAGTAGGAAATATTCAGTAAATGTGAAATGTTGTGAGGAGAAAATTCCAATCTGTCAACTATCAGCTGATGTATGAAGAGGAGTGGAGAAATCACTTTTCTACCCCACTCAGATGTGCACTGTAGCGTCTGAGCACTGCCCACTGTCACTGTGAGCCCTGTGGGAGGCTTTGGCGTGTGGGGAAGGTGCTGGCTGACCTGCACTTGCTCTTGTGAGTTGGATGCCCTAAGAAAATGACTTCAGCACCTCGGCAGTGACATGGAGTCCTTCATGGCTGGGGAGCTTCCTCACAGGGAAGTTTCCTGACAAGGTATTCCAGCTCTTGTGCACAATAGGGGAAGACTGGGAAGAGACCCAAGCAAGATTGTTTGGGTTGTTTAGCCTACAGAAGGCTCTGGGGGACCTTTTGTGGCCGTTCAGTACTTAAAGGATAAGAAAGATGGGGAAGGACTTTTTAGCAGGGCTTATTTTGACAGGACAAGGGGTTTGAACTAAAAAAAGAGATTCAGACTTGATATAAGAAGTAATTTTTTTCACAGAGTGGTGAGACCTCAGCCCAGGTTGCCCAGAACGGTGGCAGATGTTTGATTCCTGGAACCACTGCCGGTCAGGTTGTTTGGGCTCTGAGCAACCTGCTCTGACTGCAGCTGTCCCTGCTGACTACAGTGGGGTTGGACTGGATGACCTTTACGTGTCCCTTCCAGGCTTAACCACGCCATGCTTCTATGAAGAGACCTGGGAAGATGAGGAATAGAGGTAGCAAGTAACAGAACTGGATTCTGTCTGGAAAAGAGGTTTTCCTCTTCAGTGCCACAGATCACGTTTACTGGGTGAGTGGCAGATGCTTGGAAAGTAAAATGGAGAGGGGAAGGGATGGTAACCCCAACTGCTGCCCTCATAAATCCACCTGTTCTGAAAAGGAAGGCATTAGGTGGGCTGTGAAGGAAAAATACCTCAGGCATGGGGCACTGTGGCTGGCCCCTCTCATCTGTAGGGCCCGAGGCTCATCGGTCAAGGGGTACCTCAGCAGCCGCCAAGAAAATGGCGCTGGGCGGGCAGAGGCAAGGAGAGGCGAGCGCCCTCATGCGGCGCGCAGCCGCGGGGCTGGGCGCGAGCGGGCGGGAGGCGGCGGCGGGAACAGTGGCGCTGAATTGGGCAGCAGGGGGCGCTGCGCGGCCGGTGTGCGGCGGCGGAGCCTGCGTGAGGGGGGGTTGGCTCGGCCGGGGCCGGGCCGAGCTGGGAGCGGAGCTGGCGCAAAGTGACAAGTGAGGGGCTGAGGGCGGCGGAGGCAGCGGTTGCTTGTGCTCTCGCTTCCCCGCCCGTCAGGACAGCTCAGCCCCGAGGGCGCGGCGTGGGACGCTCCTAGACGAGACGCGGCCCCGTTGGCCGTACGCGGGACCGGCCCGGGACGCCGGCGCTGCGCGGTGGATGTGGGAGTAAGCGGCGCCGGCTCAGGAATGCAGCAGCCGGGCGGCGGGGACGGGAGCCTCTTGCTGCTCCCGCTGCTCCTGCTGCTGCGGGCGGGCAGCCGGGCAGAGCCTGTGGACGCCACGCAAGGTAAGGGGTGTGCGTGGTCGCGGCCCGGGTCTGGTTCCGCGGGAGCCTACCCCTGCCCGCGGCGGGATAGCCGGGGTTGGAGGGGCGGTATATGTGTGTCTCTGAGGGCGGCCGGACCGTTGCCGCCGCCTCGCGTGGGGTCAGGCGCGGCCGGGGCCCTGCGCCGGGTGTGCGGGCGAGCGGAGCCGGCTGCAGGACGCCGGCGCGCTGCGGGGCTGCGCGGCTCTTCTGCCCTCTGGGGAGCCCGGCGGCTCCAGCACTCTTGCCCCGCAGCTTCCCGTTAACGAACTCCCGAGTTTTATACTCGAACTGTGTTTAATTGCTTCGTAAAAAGCCCTTCCAAGTGTTGGGCCGAGTTATTAGCCAAGTGTAACTATTCCCAGGCGATCTGGCTCTCGTTACGTGATGGATGGTTCCCGAGATGCTGTTATCAATGATGACTTGTCCTTTAGCTCCAGCTTTGGGGGAAGCTTTGCCTTCTCATCGCCCTTGTGGTCTTCAAAGAAGGTTTTAAACTTTTTTTTTTTAGGTATATATACTTAAAAAAAACCCAAAAATCTTAAATCCTCTTTGGTTCGGTTTTAACAAGTAATATTTATTTTGCGACTCTTCTGTTTTATTAGCGTTTTGATTTCAGCCTTTTGCAGATGATTTGGGTTTAAAGAGTAGCATAGCACATGCATAAAGGGACCTCGATGGAATGAAGCAAGAAGGGCTGATTTCTGAGGCCAAGGCATTAAAAAAGTGAGCGGTGCTTTTGGGTGCTTGCATGAGAATTTCAGTAAGAGGTGGATAGTTCCAACTGCAGTTCCTTCAAGGTATTTTATGGTGGGTACTTAAATCAGAAACCACTTCTGGAAAGTCCTGCTTGGTAATATGGCCATATTTTATATTTAAAGAAGGGGCAAAAGTGAGCACTGACGAGATAAAAACTGATGAGTTTAAATTCTTAGCAGTTCAGACCTGGAAAAGCTGCGGCTGTAAAACCTCTAAGCCAAATTGCAGATACTGGTGGATAACTGCCTTTGAAAAGACCCAGCCAACAGATACAACACTCTTGTCGTGTGCCTGTGCCAGAATTTCTCTCTGTGTTTCAGCGTGTCCCTAATGATGCCATTACCTGGCTTTGTGTGTTCTGTAGTGGATCTGTTTGAATGACTTTTCAGATAATCACAGTGTGAGTGTTGGACACGGGAGTCTGCTGGTGCAGAGTCAGTGTCTGCATGATGTTCTGGCTTAGGGTGGGATTGCTCCGTGACATCTCAGTGGAAAAATGTTCAAGTGCTGTTTCCTAGTGTCTCCAGGGAGTGCTGGATGCGCTCAACAAATAACTGTGTTCTTAAAAAGTGGATTGGAGGGGCAAGGCCATCTCTTATCCTGTTTTTCAGATATTTTAAAACTTTAGAGTTTTAATAGGAAATTTTCTGAGTTTTGAAAGAGCCTGTAGGAGAGAAAAAAAACCAAACCCAAACTATGAACATAAAGCAGCTGATCACATTGGGTCCAAAACAGGCCACTTTTTATTTACTGTGAATTCTCCTGGGAAGTATCTTTCATGATGAATTCTACTGGGAGGCATCTTTCTATATGAAATCACTTTTATTACCACCACTATCCCCACTGTTAATATAGTCATGCACACTTGCTTTCCACAGTGAAATATTTTCTCTGTTTTAAGTAATATCTTTGGCAAAACTTTGCAGTGTTGACTCGGGGGTAGATCAAATGATTGATTTTTTTTTTTTTAATGGATAAATAGCTATCACATGTATTACAACCTCTTTAACACCTTGTTAAAGATCTAGGTTTTGTAGAGGAGTAAGGGATCCTGAACATCTGACAATAATTAAAACAAACAAACAACTTTACTATAAATTGTTTTATAGATTTCTTTAATGGTAGCTGTTGTGACTGGGTGAACAGATTTTGCTTAATGAGAAACCCAGCCACACCTGTATATAACCCCTCAGTCTTTACCCTTTTGCCCTCACATTTTTCAAAAAGATAGAATATGGACCATTAAATAAGTAAAAGACTTCTTTTTTTCTCTCCAAGCATGTCAAATAAGGACTACAAAGAGAGTCCATCTCTGATAGTAGCCTAGCTTCTACTACCAGAAATAATGGGCTGGGCGTCCAACATCTGACAGTGTAACACAATGAAAATATTGAAGAGTAGTTTGGGCTCCCTGAGGTCCAGAAGGATCAGAGCCTTATTGTGCTGTACTTGGTCCAAACATCTGTGAAGAGATGATTCCCACTCTAGAGGCTTCCCAGTTTGACACTCGGATCCCGTAAACATATACAGATGTGCACAAACGGCCTCGTGTGGATAGGCTGATGCAGCTCAGTAGGACATGTCAGAGATGTGTCTGCTTGGAGGCCAGGAACCTGCACAGCTATTGTCACATCTCTTTTTTGGGGGGATTATTAGCAGGTCATCCATTTAGTTGAGATATTGTTAAGCGACTAAAACTGTTTTGCCTTCCAAAAGCTCTTTTTTGCCTTTTCCCCTTCGCTTTCCCCCCTGTCTCCTGCTGCTTCCTTTTTGTCAATGACCTTTCCTTGTAGAGAGCAAAACAAAACCAAAAAGCTCCTTTTCCTTTGTACATTCATGCTGTCTTTAGTGCATGCTCTTCCCGAGGGTGTGCATGGGCTGGCCGAATGCTCTGAGTAAAACCACATAGTTAATAACATTATAAATAACAGGAACTCTCCAACTTGGATGTTGTTTATTCTTTGCAATATCTGACCGTGGATGTTACCACTTTGTCCTGATTATTATTCCCTATCACATAACTTTTTGAGGAGTCACAATGGAAGAAATATTTTTAAAGCATGTAATAAACACCCAGATCTCTAGATTATGGTTTCGATTAGGGGAGATACTGTTGATTTCTTTGGAAGTTGCCCCTTGTCAGATAAAGTTCCACAGCTCTTGATTAGTCCCTTTAATACCCCAGTGGTTAATTGTTTCATCCATAGGTCAACAGGCTGCAGTTTCGGGCAGTATCCACTTATGCGTTCACAAACAAACAAAATGCTTTTGTTGCCTTAAGCCTGTAAGAGGATGAGTGTACATGTCACTATTTGGCTTACCGTGATTGTGGTCTTGCATTTCTTGAACAGAAGTTGCTTGAAGTATCAACAAATTGTCTTCAGGACATTCTTTGTTCCTATAATTAACGCCTACTGAAACTGCCGAGTTGATTATCTACACAGAGGACCTTTAAGTTAAAAGGTCTCCCTGAGATCTGGGCAGGGGAGTGTTTTAAAGCTTGTGTATGGATTTTAAATACAAATACCTAAATGTAAGAGGGGGAAAAAAAATCCTTCCCTGAGGTGTGACACAAGATACCACTCTTTGGAAACACATGTAGAAATGCAGAAGCCTTTTGAGACTCAAAAGAGCACCTCGGAGTTGAAAATTCTTTTTAAAAGTCTCTAACTAAAGGCAGCTGCTTTCCACATAGCCTTGCAAGCCAGAAATACGTAGAAAGTTAACTAATGCAAAAGTGTAAACTTCCCACCCCCCCAAGCCTTGCAAAAAACTTCAGTCATCCTCAGTTGCAGATTTTCTATTTGCACACCTGGGTGTGTCTTAGAGATTTTCTGTCTTAAGAAACAGTTTTTAGTAAGCTGGCAGAGTTAGCTGTGGTTATTTTTTGGCTGCAAAATCATGTTTTATCTCCTGTTTCAGTGTGAGGTTCTCACCTTGCTGTAGCTCTGGTGCTGGTACTTCCCAGGTGAAGTTTCTCTCTGAACCTGAAGATATGAGGCAGCCTCTGTGAGGCAAAGCTGGAAAGTCTCACACTCAGCCCTGCGTAGGCAGAGGTGTGACTGTGATTGATAGCACAGCTTGGATTGTGATAGTGACTCCTACGGTCTGAAACACTGACATGAATATCAAATGAATTTATTTTATTGATAAGATGCTATCTCTGATCTGAGTTTCTGCTTTTAAAAATCAACAAACTCTTGCCTTACAATATTCTCTTGCACTTGAAAGCAGAGGGAAGGTTTATGTGAAATCTGAATCTGATTGTATGATAGGAAACAGTTTCTAGTGCAGCACTGGGAAGGCTGTGGAATCAACTCCCTAAATCACAGCTTAAAGAAATTTTGGGTCGATTGAGAATGAGGCAGCAGTTAGTAGTTAAGTGACTTTGTAAGGTTTCTTCCATCCTGGTTTCCGTTTCATTCTATTCATAAAGATCATAGAATCATAGAATGGTAAGGTTGGAAGGGACCTCAAGGATCATCTAGTTCCAACCCCCTGCCATAGGCAGGGACACCTCCCACTAGTACAGGTTACTCAAGGCCTCAGATACAGAAAGTTGATGAATCTGCTTGTTGCTAAATGAAACAACAGTGAAACGAGTAAATGAGAGCAGTTGTCTGTGAGTCTTTGGAAATACTAACAAAATCTTGGTGTTGGCTGGAGGATGGCTCTGTAGGTTTGGTGAGTGCAGTTTTACATACTTTGTGGTGAATGAAAACCTCCTGAAATTCCTGATATTTTACATTTGGTGTAAAATTTCTTTTGGTGAGGTGCTGCAGAAGTTACAAATTCATCTCTCTGTCTACAAGCAAAATGACATCTCCCACCCCCTCCCCAGGAGCGTGGTTTGTGAGAGATTTGGTCATGTTCAATGTCTTTTAATTAAACTGGAATGACAGAATGCACAGAAAGGCTGTGAAGTTTGCTAAGGCAGAATAATTTCAGCTTAAATAGATACCATTAGTGTGTTATGTAGAAGTAAAACTCTAGATAACACCATTAGTTAGTAACAAAGTTCTTTTAGGTCTTCTGGGGAGTATAATGTAAATGAAAAGAACTTGCATGTATTTGGAATCTAATGCAATATGATACTGAAAATGGTGCTCTGCCAAAATCAGGCAGCTTGGGAAAAGAAGTAGCTTTAGAAAGGAACCCGTTGGTGAGGAAAAGCAATAATGCAGGCTTCTCAGCATACTTCCCTGCCAGCATCCCGTAGTGAGGAAGATTGCTTTCCAGGATCTCCCCCTGAAGTGGAGACATCGCAGTGCCACTGTTTGCAAGCAAAGCTGCAGAGCAGGGTATGAAAGGAAATAGCTAGTGACGTGTGAAAAGAATCCCATGGTGCAGATTGCTGGGCTGGACACAGATCTGGAAGATGATTAGTTAGATAAGATTCCTGAAAAACTAATGCAGAATGGTCACCAGCAGGAGCAGAAAGCCACATCAGTCCTGGTGAGGAGAAGCTGACCAGTGTAAATTAATTGTGGGGCCAGTAGTGTGCTGTGTACAACGCTAGGCTTTTTCTAATATATTTCAGCAAGTCATTAGCTGGAGTTCATGCTGGAGGCATGAAATAGGCTCTGAAGCAGAAGAAAGCCTAGGTCAAGTCTGCTTTGTTACTTCCACTGAGTTCCACGGAGTAATTGTACTTGATATCCTCTTTTAACAAAATCCCTTCAGTCAGCTGCACAGAGGCTCTGCTTGTGTTTGATCAGCGAGGTGCGGCAGTGCCACCTTCACAGCAGATTGAAGAACAACAAAAAATGGTCTCTTGTGGGAAGTATTCTGCATCGCTGATGTTGGCAGGGTCTGGGCAGCATCTCCCTGTCCACTGGGTTGTGACAATTACCTGCTGGTTCTGTACTGCTGGTCCAGGCATACCCTCACCAATTTGGGCCTTTCTGTTGTGGTGTTCGAGGCAGAGAGACTGGGTATACTCATGGTGCTTTGGGACGGTTGAAGGGAAAGGGGATCTGCACTTTAAAATAAAAGCAGTCCCCATTTATAGAGGGAAGACACACATCTCCTGAAGAGCTGGAGCAGAAGTGCTGGTAACCTTGTGCAGGCCTTCCATGGCTTTTATGACTGCTGCTGCCCTGCTCTGAGTTGTGTTGTACAAAGACATGCTTTCACTCAGTAACAGATATTTGGGCTTACATTAGGACTTAGCCATCCCAATATGTGATGGCAAAGTTTTGTAACTGCCTGAGTTCTTCAGAAAACAGTGGAGGGCCCTAGTGGAGGCCTGCATTTTATTAAAAGTTTTGGTGTTTTTTTCAAAATGCCCGGGTCACATGTTGAAACTGATACTTCATGATGGCTTCCTGTGACCTTCTGCTCCTTTCCTCCAAGGGGTGTCAGTTGTGTGTACTCGTGTCCCGTTCCCAGATGCTCCATTCTGTCTGCAGCAGAGTTCTGAACATCTGCTCCAGGCAGATCTGGGAAAGAGATGGGAGTGGTGAAGCTCTGTGTCGGAGCACAGCAGCAGGCCATGGGAAATGGAAAGATGAGAGATAAGCAAGGAAAAATTTTCAGCAACTTCATAACCTCATCACACATTCCCTCCAGAGACTGAAAAAATATGAGACTGTGCTTTTCTTACCCTTAGAACTTGAGATTATCTTTGGAAGGATGTGCACTTCCAGTTTCACAGCGTGAGCGTTCCTCTTCAGAATAGGACAGAGTCTCGTAAGGAGATGGCACAGGCTCTCCTGAAGACGTAAAGCTATACTTTAAAGGATCGACGGTGCAGAGACAGCTATGCTGTCCTCCTCTGAAGGAAGTGGTAGCACCTTAAGGTGCTAAGCCATGCTTTAAAGGGTTGATGGTGCAAATGTAATGTGCAGCCTGAGAATGACCACAGTGTGGCTTGTCAACACAGAACATCATGGCTACACATTCAGAGAAACTGGATGCTGTACTGCTCAGAGTCCATGGTGGAGAAGGAGGAATTTTGTGGTCTATGTGGCTTTATTTTCAAAACTCACATGGACTTTTAACTCTTACCACGTTTACTTGGAAGAGTTGAGCACTTATCAAAGTCTCATCCGAAAAGATACAGAGCACAGGTCAGTCCAAAGGCTTCAGAAGCCTGGTCAGAAGAAATAAAACTTGCTTGAGATATTGCAGTGAGTGAGAAGTTTTAGTAGGGCCCTTTTAAAATCATGCCTGGTACTTCATACCTTCTTGTGGGGCCAGTACATCTTTGAAAAGAAACTGGTTTTCTGCTTCAGTCTCTAACCATATGTAGGTAAAAGGCAGGAATGACATTCATAGGGAAAAGTGCTACCTTTCATTAGCACAGCTGATGAGTTTGAGTCCAGAATGTGGGCTTATATCTGAGAGTGGACCTTAGTAAGTCTTAACACCATTGTTTGAAAGGCATTGACAGCACTTCCAGTAGTACATAGAATAATTTGTGCTGTTCTGCTTTTGTCTAAGCATTTCCTTTAGCACTAGTGCTGCAGAAAAGTTACAACACTTGCTATGCAAAAGTATTTTCAGTTGAAGTGACTTTCCCACCATCTTCCAGAGAACTTTTGTCTGATTTTGAACAGAATATGAGTATCTGATGATAGGAATCTTCTTCCTGAAGGCTTTGGTTTAAAAACAGGGGTGTAAAGGTGGTAACATATGTACAAAGACTCTTAGGTAACCAGTGAAATACCAGGGTGGTAGAATGAATTGCAGAATGTGGTGCCAAGGCTGGGCTGATGGACATCTGGAAAGTCTGAAGCATATACAACAGGGCCATTGAAGTCTTGATGGTCTCCTAGGATAGTCTGTTGGTTGTGGTGAGCATTTCTCTGTTATTTTTTCTTTGATTTGGTACCATCTTTTGTTACACAACAGTATGCACTGGGTATGTTTGGATAATATAAACCAGCTTGCCAGAGACATTTTGTTGCAAATATGAGCATTTTATGGAACTGCTAATTGTTGAAGTACTTGAGATAGTCAGACATCTGGAAGAAACCAGAAGGGCTTAGTCCAGACTCAGTACACCCCTGAGGTCAGGTGGGTGTGTTCCTGATCTTCTCTCAGTACAAACTGAAAGGGATTTTGAATTATTTCAGGTAATTCTTGTGTTTGATAAAGCTTTTAAAAAAAATGTTTAAGTAAAAATTAACGATGCCTGTGCTGTTTACTGCTCTGAGCTACGAAGTGACCTTTTTGATTTGATTGGAGGAAGAAAAATGCAGTGTCATAATGCTCTCACCATGTAGCACCAACCTGTCTCACCACCTCAGCATCCATCCCTCTGAACATCTGTGGAATATGTCACTTGGAGAGAGGAGTTTGTTTTCGTTTTCTTTCTCTTGAATTCAGTTGCAGTAATTCTATCCTGGAAGATAAGTGTGGTTGTGGACACAGAGCAGTCTCTAGCAGAAGCACAAACTTGGCCAAATAACAAAACCAAAAAATCACTTTTTAGAACTAGGGTTAGATCTGGTTTTGATCAAGTGAGATCCTCTTTTCAAAGCTTGTGTTTCCTCACCTTTCTCTGCACAGAGAGGTGTTGTCTTTATTGTACAGTGAGTCTGTGACACTTGTATAGAGTTATTATATGAGTCTACTCTGTATTTACAACAGCTTGTGCCTCTCCCAGTTTTTCCTGTAAGAGGTCAGTTATCATGGTTGAACATCTCTTCTCCAAAATGAACTTGGCTTCAAATAAAAGGAGAGTATCTTTGTAATTGCTTTGTTTACTCTGAAATATTTGATGTGCTCTAAGTAACAAGCATTCTGTGTGTTTTGGGGTTTAATTTTATATGTTAATTATTCATTCCATATGTTTGGATTTATTTTTTTCCTCTTGTTAAAAGGCATTATCTTCAGTGAAAATCTGTAGCATGATAGAGACATCTCTTTATGCAGAACAAGCTCAGCATAGAGAGCATCACATTGAGCTCTACTGTCAGTGTGTTTCAGCCAGAATGACAAAAAGTCATTTAATGCCCAGCTGATTGTCAGGGAAATGTCATTAAATGCTTTCCAAAGGCAGCAGAATAGAGGTATATAGATCCTTGCTTATGACCATTGACTTATTGTTCTAGTATTGAATATTTTCTTTACTGAATTGTTTTCACAAATTCACAGATTGCATGGGATTGGAAGGGGGACCCTCAAAAATCATCTTGTTCAACTACCCCGCAGTCAGCAGGGACCCCTCCAACTAGATCAGGATGCCCTGGGCCACATCCTCAACTACATCCCTGGTGTTTCACCACTCTCACTGTAAAGAACTTCCTTATGTCCAACCTAAATCTCCTCTGCTCCAGTTTCAAACCATTGCTCCTCATTCTGTTACTGCAAGCCCTTTTAAACAGTCCTTCCCCAGTCTTCTTGTAGTTCCCCCGTAGATACTGAAACGTAGATCAAAGGTGTCCCTGAACTTCTCTTCAGGCTAAACAGCCACATTTCTCCTAGCCTGTCTTCATAGGAGAGGTATTCCAGCCCTCTGATCATGTCTGCGACTCTCCTCATGTGCTTCTTGTGTTGGGGGCCCCAGAGCTGGACACAGCATTCCAGGTGAGGTCTCACTAGAGCAGAGCAGTGGGGCAGAATCACCTCTTTCAACCTATATTTAAAGCTTCTCTCCAAATGAAACAGTGATTCTCAGTTTTTATTTGTGTGGCCTTTGCTTTTTAATGAAGAGTAGAAGCACAGAGCTCCTCTAAGAGCTGAGTAGCTGTGAAGGGCTGGTAAGATCCTACATCTGAGAAGCTGGCAGCAAGAGGAAATGACCTGAAATGGTGCCAGGGGAGCATATTAGGAACAGTGTCTTTCCTGCAAGAGTGGTCAGCCATTGGAACAGGCTGCCCAGGGAGGTTGTGGAGTCACTGTTCCTGGAGGTGTTCAAAAACCATGTGGACATGGCACTTTGGTACATGGTTTAATGGCCTTGGTGGTCTTTGGTTGACCGCTGAGTTGGTTCCTGATCTTAGAGGTCTCTTGCAACTAAAACAGTTCTAGGATTCTAAGAGGGAAGCTGATCAGTAGCAGTGAAGATGTTTAAAAGTAACTATCAGACAGTAATTAAATCTGAAATTCCAAATGGGTTCTTCCTTTGCTCAGGCCCTATATGGGCATTTGATGCATTTTGCTACTGCTGGACAGAATTGCTTTTGCTCTGTTAGCAAGTCCTGCTGGAAGCTCCACCTGGTTCAAAGCTGGCCCCCTTCTAGCTGGTAGATGCTCATGATGAGGTTTGAGGGCATGGTCTTTTTGCCCAGTATTGTTATTAAGCAACTGTGATTAACTGGGGAATCCCAGGCTGCTGGCATCTCTGAGGTGGCAAACTTCATGGCCATGAGAGGACATCCTTGAACTGAGGGCCCCTTACTTTTCAATTTACTTTTCTTGGCAGCCAGTCAGAGCCCAAGCCTGGCAACCTTTGTAAGTGAGATGCAACTAGCCTCATTTACTTCAGCTATTGGTCTGTCACTGTGGTTTTAATTTACTGTAATTTAATAACTGACACAATGCTGGAATAAATAAATGGGCTGTGAACATTCCTCACAGACTTTGGAAGTCCAGCTCAGGGCAAGACTTAGCTTTTAATTATTGCTGTCCAGGAGATTTATTGTTAAAGTTGTGTCCTTTAAAATAAGTAAATCTGAAATTGAGTAAGAGATGAATAATTGAAACCTGGTGTGGGGTAACAGAATGTGTTCTAGTGCAGGCAGCAGTGGAGCACAGCCCCCTTCCCCAGCAGAGTGAGAGTGGGACCATCATTTCTCTAGCCACTGCTTCTCTGAAGTTATGGGTCATTCTGATAGTGAGATGTAAGCTAGATTCTCTCCCTTTGTTTCCTATGTGGGATATGTTGTAAAATACGTGTTCTTTGTGGCATTAAGAACAGCAGTGAGACTGCACTTTGAATCTTGTGTCCAGTTTTGGACGCCTCTCTAGAGGAAAGACAATGAGGTGCTGGAACTGGTTGGCAGAGTGGCTAAAAAGCTGGTGAAGGGTCTGGAGAACAGGTCTGGTAAGGAGCAGCTGAGGGAACTGGGGAGGCTGAGGGGAGACTTTCTGGCTCTCTTCAACTCCCTGAAAGGAAGTTGGAGCCAGGTAGGGACTGGTCTCTTCTCCCAGGTACCAGTTGATAGGAAATGGCCTTGAGCTCAACCAAGGGAGATTTAGATTGGGCATAAGGAACGCCCCCAAAGGGTTGTCAAGCCCTGGAACAGGCTGCCCAGGGAAGTGGTAGAGGATACCTGGAGGAGTTTAAAAGATGGCTAGATGTGATGCTGAAGGACATGATTTAATGGTGACCTGGAAGTGCTGGGTTAACTGTTGGGCTTGATCTAAAAGCTCTTTTCCAAAACAATTCCATGACTCTGATTTTACAATGTTCATAAACCAGATTTTTGGTACAGCCAAGAGTTTTAGGAAGATGCCTTTGGATGCCCAGCTAAAAAGAACTGTTGAAGTTTTTTTTTTTTGTTTTGTTTTGGTTTTTTTTTTTTGTTTTTGTTTTGTTTTTTGCTTTTAGGCTATTCTAATAGATACATTCTCCAGAAAGAGGCCCAAGCAGGGGAAGAAGCTGCAAGGGCATCCTCACACTATAGAGGAATCTTAGTCATTAACAAAATTCTAATTCATCAAGGATCAAAAGAAAATATTCTTGTGATTTTCTTCCATAATACAGTAGGGAGATAATATCTGATTTGCCATTTTTCCTTTGAGAGTCTGTTTATAGGATGTGATTTATGCTCTTACATTCTGGATTTGTGATATATATATATATTTTAACACATGATCTTCTTTTAAATCCTAATGAGTATCTCTGACTTTTATGACTGGTTGTGTAGTGAACCCTGAGCACTTGTAAAAGTTTCACAGAACTTGAGAATATTTTATGTGCAGAAATTTAATGTTCCATATGGACTGCTGTTAAGATCTGTGGTCTCCTACTTTTTGTAGCTGCAAATATGGTCCAGATAAGAGGAGCTTTGAGTTCAACCATCTTCATTTTGGGCTGAAACTCTACAGGGAATGTCAGAGGTGTTGCTTTTGGTTTGTTGGTGGTGTTGTTTAGGGTAAGGCAGATGAGGTTGGGCATTAAGTTAACTATCCCATTCCTTTCTTCCTGAAAACTCCAGGAGGGTTGTCAAGCCCTGGTACAGACTGCTCAGGGCAGTGGTGGAATCATTATCCCGGGAGGAATTTAAAAGCTCTGGAGATGTGGTGCTGAGTGGAACATGGCTTAGTGGTGACCTGGCAGTGATGGGTTAATGGTCAGGCTTGATCTTAAAGATCTTTTCCAACCAAAACAATTCTGTAGTTCTGTGATGGCTCTTTCTGTTCTGTCAGTAAATGACTGAAGCTGTTGTCTGGAACAACTCAGACCATACAGACCATACAGGTCATAACAGAGAGAATATTGCTCTTGCTACCTTTGGTTTAGGAGGATTGCAGAGCTCTGTACAGTCCTTTACATGGATACTAATTTTTGTCAGCTCTACAGAAATCGTAAAATGGTCTGGGTTGGAAGTGACCTCCAAAGGTCATCTAGTCCAACCCCTGCCCCAACCCTGTAACTGTCAGATGTTCTGTTACACTATTCCTGCTGCTACTAATTATCTGCTAAGATTATCAAGGAGAACTTCACATAGACTCATTGTAATAACTGAAAAGGCCTGAGGGGAAGAACTGTGTCTCGATGCTGCAAGTAGGGGATTAAGTATGCGTATAGTCAGTGTAATTCCCTGAGAGGTGTCTGTGTACCCATCTGTCAGGAGAACTGTAACATCAGTTGAAATACTGCAAAAGATAGATATGTGATGATATGGAGGCTCAACTTCCTTTTGCTTTTGTTACATTATCCCACTGAAGCTAATTTTCTACACTTTTATCCTCCCCTTGCCTGTATAAGCCAGTGTCGGGCTCCTGGAGAGGGCACTTACGTTCTTGAAGGATTATGGTGCTAATTTAGCTTTCATTTCATCAGGTATCAAAGCTTGATATTATCCTGCTATTTGTTACTGTACTGTTACTGTAAATTACTGACACCAGAGATGGTTGGGGATTACAGTGAAGATGACTGAGGTGCAGGAAGGAAATGCTGGTTTTTGGTGTCTACTTGCTTTGCTATCTTAAAGATCCTACAAGTGGTTCTGATCCTCATTCAGCAACACTGATTAGCAGTAACCCATCTGAGCACTGGTCTGACAGATTTTCTGCCACACTGATTAAAATAGGCCATCTGAGCACCAGTCTGACAGATGTTCTACCAGAATCCTTTAAAGAATACACATAATGTAGCTTTGAGGTCATTTAGCAGGCAAATGGTTTCAGTCAGCTAAAATATTTCCTTTCCTAAATTTCCTCAAATAATGTACTGGGCTCATGATGAGAGCTGCTGTCCTGTCAAAAAGAACAGGTTGGATTCAGAGCTTCTTTTCCTTACACATATAATTTTTTTCTAACACCAATGTTTCTGTTAAAAATAATTTGCCAGCGCTTGATTTGTATTTGTTCTATGGCATTCTATATAGATTCGTAAAATAATTTTGGTTGGAAAAGACCTCTAAGATCAAGTCCAACTGTTCTCTGACTCTAGCAATTTTGGTGCTAAACCATGTTCCTCAGCACCACCTCTCTGTGTCTTTGAAACACCTCCAGGGATGGGGATTCAACCACCTCCCTGGGCAGCCTGATGCAGTTTTTGAGAATGCTTTCAGTGAAGAAGCTTCTTCTTACAGCCAACCCAAACTTGCTCTGGCGCAACTTGAGGCCATTTCCTCTCATCCTATCACTTCTTACTAAGTAGAAGAGGCTGACCCCCACCTCACTGGGACCTCCTTTGAGGGAGAGCTAGAAAGTCTCCCCTCAGCCTGCTCTTCTCCAGACTAAACAACCCCAGTTCCTCAACTGCTCCTCACTAGTGCTGTTCTCCAGACCCTTCACCAGCTTTGTTGCCCCTCTTCAGACCTGCTTCAGGACTTCACTGTCTTTCATGGACTGAGGGCTGCAAAACTGAACCCAGTACTCAAGGTGTGGACTCACCAGTGTTGAGTACAGGGAGACAATCAGTTCCCTACTCCTGCTGGCCATACTGCTGCTGATGTAAGCCAGGATGCTGTTGGTCTTTTTGGCCACCTGGGCACACACTGGCTCATGTTCAACTGGCTGTCAACCACCACCCCCACGTTTTTCTCTTCTGGGCAGCTTTAGCTGGTCTGGTGTTGTGCTGGTGCCCCGTTTCCCATAGCTGCTGTGTCCCCTGCAGAATGTGTGAAATTCAAACACTTTGGATTTTGTCTCTGAGCAGCATCTACTGTTACTGCTGCTTCCTGCACCAAGTGCCTTGGGAGAAGGGATAGTTTTGATCTGTGCTGTCCATACTGTGATGTGAAGCTGTCTCAGCTTTCAGAGATGAAAGACGACTGTCATTTAAAGCACTTGCCATATGAGAAAACAGTGTCTCTTCTTGCATAGCTCTGTGGGGGAAGGGAGAAAGCAAATGCTTTGCATACAGGAAAAATAGCTGCTCAGGGGGTATTTGATTTCACTAAACAAAATATTATCCAACCTCCTTTGCATGGCTTTCATACCATAATGGGGTTCAAATGAACAGCCAAATGCAAATGGTTACACTTGGTGTTCCATAGATATTCTCATGCCCTTTACCAACTTTAACCGTAATATCCTGCCTTTTTTATTTCCTTAAAGAAATACATGCTAGGAAAGTAAAAGACATCTCATTTGCCTAGTAATAAATGATGCAGAATTCAGTCAAATCCTATTGAAAATACACTGTTTATTTCTACTGGGAATATTTTTCCTACAGGATGTGTGGCTCGAAATAAACAGTTTCGTTTCCAAATTTTAAATCCATTTGTATGTCAGGAGAACATTTACAGTGTTTGATGAAAGCCTTTGCTACTTGAGACATTTATTCTTCTATTTATTTTTCAAGCCTATATTTAGTAATTGCATGTGCAGTTCAGGGAGAGTAATGGTAATTCTCTGAGCATGAACTTCACATTTTGGAAGAATATAAGAATAATAAAAAAAAATGTTTAATGCTGTGCATTTAAATTAGCTCTTTTGATTGGAAGATAGCTTCTGGTTTTAGTCTCTTATGTGGCTTCTTTGGTTTGTATTAATTTTCTCATCATTTGGTGGAGTTCTGAAATGAAGGATTTCTTTCTTACGTAGAAAAAGGATTTTATAATCTTCAGGATTTCTCTGTTCTGCCTGAATCTATTAAACATCTGTTCAGACAAAGTGAAAGGGAATTCAGCTTGAAGTGTCTTCTTCCTGTTGCACAAGGTTTGGTCCTTGCTTGAGTTCTGCAGAATTCACTAGCTTGAGCCAGACTAGGAAACATTTTGGATATTTTATGTTCATTCAGCTTTGATGTTTGGGACTTCAGTGGTTTATTTTGGATATAAGCCCAGGTGAAAATGTACTGGAAAAGGGGTGCACCTGGCAGGCGAGGTTCTGGCAGCCCTCTTCTGGCCTGCACCAACAGGTTCTGTCCTGGGCCAATTTTAATCCCAGACATTTCTAGGGTTGCCATCTCCCTCGTAGGTAGATACTAGAATGTCCAAAGATGTAATATACAGGAGAGTCACCTCAGGAGAACACAAACTTCCCAGAGTGGATTCCTAACCCCCCCACCCCACCCCCTTTACGTAACTCTTGAGATCTGGAGGTGAAATGGTGTACACTGAACTTTGTGATTTATACTGCCTTTGGTAGAAGGCTTATTCAGAGACTCTAAGAGTGTTTGAAAGCATCATCCCAGAGTGCAGCTGCATATTCACTCACATTCTTTTATGAGGAACAGAGCACACATTGGGGCTATCGCAGAATCCCAACATGGTAGGGGTTGGAAGTGACCTCTGAAACTCTAGTCTAATGCTCTTGCTAAAACAGGGTCAACTGGTTTGCCCAGGATCACAATGTCCAGGTGGATTTGGAGTCTCTCCAGAGAAGGAGACTCCACAACCATTCTGGGCAGCCTGCTTCGTGACTCCAGCCCCCTCACAACAAAGATGTTTCTTCTGCTGTCCTGGTGGAAGGTCCTGGGTGCTATTTTATGCCTGTTGTCTCCTCTTCTGTTACTGGGCACCACTGAGAAGAGTCTGGCCCCATCATCTTGCCTCTCACTCTTTAGCTCTTGCTGAGCATTGAGCAGATCCTCTCTCACGCTGCTGTTCTCCAGGTCTAAGTAGTCCCATGTCTCTTAGCCTTTCCTCGTTATAGAGATTCTCCAGTCCACCCAGCATCTTCATAGCTCTACACTGGACTCTCTCTAGTAGTGCCTTGTCTCTCTTGCACTGGGGAGTCCAGAACTGGGCACAATCCTCCAGATGTGACTGTGCTATTGAGCTGCTCTGATGAATCATTTCTATTGGCAATTCAAAACCCCTGGGGTTTTGTTTGGGTTTTAGTGTGTTCTTGTGTCAGCCAACATCTGCTTAGATGTTTCTTATTAACATCCCTTTAATTTTGGGATACGCTTTGCTTAATTGAAACTTTGAAGTCACAGGAAGATGTTTTGACCAAACCTGTTCTTCCTTACGCTAATGTAAATCTAGAAGAAATGCAGAATAAATGCATGCTGTTGACTGATGCTGCTTAGTCTTTGTTGAAGAGTCCATGTTTTGACATTATCCAGTTCTTTTGGTTCAGCAAAACTCCAAAGTTCTTGACTTCCCAAGAATGCTGCAAGGCTTTCATTTAAATTTCTGCTCAATAAAGAAGAGATGGACTAGCTTTTAGACATCAGAAATGGGTAGCAATGGCCACTGGTAATTGCTTCATGACATACTTTGCATGCTGTGTGGGTTTTTTTGGTTGGTGGGGTTTTTTTGGGTTTGTCTCCCCCCCCAAAAAAAAAAAAAAAAAGGAATTTTTTGTACATGTGCCCAAAGCACAGAGTAATTGCATCTTTAAATGAATGCCCTGATCTGGTGTTAGAGGTGGGATGTGATTCAATTCTTACATGCACATGATGAACAGGAGGGAAACGTAAGGTACCACCAAGTGATGCAGCTGTTCCAGCTCTTCGGTTGTTTTATGTTTCTAAGCAGATGCTTATTCTTTAATTTCAGAAGTGATTGCTCTGTATCATCCACTCTGGGACTGATTTACCAAGAGATGCAATCAATTTGTTTCCAGGAAGAGACATGTCTGGTCTAATACAATGCAGGCACACTAATGACAATGCAGTTTCTAGGGCTTTTTCTGTTTTTCCAGTTTTTAGTGGTTAGAGTTCTTAAAAAAAAAAAAAAAGAAATCCATCTGCACCACTGGCATTCCTGAGGAAAAGTGTGGCCAACAGGTTGAGGGAGGTTCTCCTCCCCTTCTGCTTTGCCCTAGTGAGGCCACAGCTGGAGCACTGGATCCAGTTGTGAGGCTCCCAGTTCAAGAGAGTGAAGGAGCTACTGGAGAGAGTCCCATGGAGGCTACAAAGATGCTGAAGGACCCAAAGCATCTCTGTGAGGAGAAAATTCTGAGACACCTATGACTACTTAATCTGGAGAAGAGCAGCCTGAGAGGGGAATCTTCTCAATGCTAAACTGGGGGGCCACAAGAGGATAGGACCAGACTCTTGTCAGTGGTGCCCAGAAGCGAGATAAAGGGCAGTGGACACAAACTGGAACTCAGGAAGCTCCATCTGAATAGCAGGAGAAACTTCTTTGTTGTGAGGGTTCTGGAGCCCTGGAGCAGGCTGCCCAGAGAGGTAGTGGAGTCTCCTTTAGAGAGACTCCAAAGCCACCTGGACATTGTCATCCTGAGCAAGCTGCTGTGGGTGCCCCTGCTTTAACATGGTCATTCTGGGATACCATGATTTACTTTTTCAGGGGAAAAGTTCCCTGGGAAGCAGAATTCCAGATGTTCAGGTGCTCAAATCCTATAATGATATTAGTGTATGACAAAACTGCCACAGTCTCTGACAGAACAGCTGAAATGATTGATCTGTTTTTCTTTCCTAAACTGTTTATATTAGAAGCTTTCTATCCCAAATAAAATCAGTTTTATGTGAGTGGGAACTATACTTACAATAATTTAATTTAGGAAAGTGATGTCAACCCCTGAAAAGATTTCTGGCCTTTGATTTCTCTACTGCCCAATGGAAGCCTTTCCTAGGGGCTGGATAACGTCTGATTCTGACTTCTGTTGTATCACACAGAGAAGTGTCTTGACAGCTTCCAAACCCATAATATATTTCTTATGTTTCCATACATGAATAACAGCAAAGAGTTTATAGAGATTATCTTTTTGTAATGTCTTTTGGTTCTGTAACATGCTGTGTCCAGATGAATGTAAATCCTTCGGTAATTTGAAGAACAGGAATGTATCCCTTTTAAAAATGTGTTGTAGGAGGGATGTGCACCAATGTTAATTCACTGAGCCCAGAACTGTATTCTTTTAATTAAGAGGTGCAGTTAGAAGAGCATGTGATACTTCTTCCTCTTCATGCCACTTCTTTCCTCCTTTCTAATATCTGCTTTCCAGTTTGTGTTTTTTTTTCACGGTCCTTGGGAGTCTTGTTTTTTTAGTGATCTCCTGCTGACTGTTTTGAGGTCTAAGCAGTTTCTCCAGCTCTGATTTAAAAGAAATTGCTCCCTTTGATTACTTAAATAATTCCATTGCTGTCTGTGGGATTACTCTTTGTGATCAAAGAGCTGCCAGCACTTCTTGGTCCACGTGCTGTGATGGTATTTCATCCAACTGGGACGCATCGTTGTGCTTCCCTGTTTCATCACCGTGGGCTAGGGACCAAATGAACAAGTCTGAAAGAGTGGTCAGGCATTGGAACAGGCTGTCCAGGGAGGTGGTAGAGTCACTGTCTCTGGAGGTGTTCAAGAAATGTGTGGACGTGGGACTTTGGGACATGGTTTGCTGGCCACTATGATCTTTGGTTGAAGATTGGACTTGATTGTAGAGGTCTTTTCCAACTAAAATGGCTCTACGAAGTCTTTGCATTAGATAGTGCAAGGAGAGATTGATGGAGAAGCCATTCTGTGCAAACTGGTGCTGGAAATGCTCTGTTTCTTTTTAAAAAAATTCTTCCATGGGGCCTTGCTGCAGATGTCTCCACTCTTGCTGATGGCAGGATCTGGTGCTTTATCAGCCACAGTGAGAAGTGAGAGCTCCTCCTGCTAATCTTTTTACAGAGGCAATTGCTGTGGTGAGGAAAAATGCCTCAAGCTGTTACCTCCTCTGCAGGGCTGCTCTATTTTCCCTTCTCCTATCATCTCCCTTTGCCCTCCCCCCCAGCCCCAGCATATACAGCACTGACTGTGTTTGCCTTTTTCTTCTGTTGACATGAGTGTTGCTAATTTATTCTTGTCTTGAGGAAAACTTAGAAAGGAGCAACTTGCCTTTTAATTTAATATCTGCCAGTTCCTAGATTACTGTGGTGGCAGTATGTGAAGTGTTCAGACTGGGGACATCTGTGTTTGTTCAAGAACCAACAGGAGATGCAGTGGGTGGAAAATAGATGAAGTTTGTTGAGGTACAAGAAGCTGTTGAGATACCTTGAAGGAAGTGTTAAGTAACAATCTCTGCCTAAGGCCCCCATCCAGCAAAGCACTTAAACATATATTGTAACTGTAAACACTGGAGATATCCAGTTGATTAAAATGAGACCAGTTTGGTGTTTAAAGTTAGATACTCACTTGAGTGCCTTTCTGGAGCAGGGCCTAAGAGAGTGAGAATTTGAGTTATTTTTCATTTACAAGAGTGAGACTTGAAAGTGAGACCTGCCCAGTGGTTAGTGGTGTCCTGAGGCATCTGCGATCTCAGAGAGACTTTTTAAGGCTGTAGCCCTGCTGCTACCTTTCCTGCCACTTGCAAATAGGCTGTTTTTACCTTTCTACTCACGAGTCAAAAGACTTTATACAGAATGTGAGTCTAAAGGATGCAAATAATTTACTGCTTGCCAAGTTGATGGTGTAACTGGTGACATTTTCCAATGGCCTCAGCCCAACTTATGTGGTGGAAGAGAAAGAAGGGATGGAGCAATAAAAGCAGTGACATAGAGGTATCTTTCGACTCCACTAAGTATGTGTAAAATTCTGAGATTTTTTTGCAAGCGGACTAGTTGAGGACAGGCTGAGGGAGCTGGGGTTGTTCAGCCTGGAGAAGAGAAGGCTCTGGGGAGACCTAATAGCAACATTCCAGTATCTGAAGAGGGTCTACAAGAAGGCTGCAGTGGGTCTGTTTGCAGAGGCCTGCAGTGACAGGATGAGGGAAGATGGTTTGAAATTAGAGGAGATTTAGGTTTGATGTTAGGAGGAAGCTCTTTACCATGAGAGTAGTGGAACACTGGAACAGGTTGCCTGATTGATACCCCATCCCTGGAGATAATAAAGGTCAGGCTCAACAGGGCTCTAGGCAGCCTGAGCTAGTGGACAATGTCCTTGCTGACTGCAGGGGGCTGGAATAGATGAGCTTTGGAGGTGCCTTCCTAACTAAACCATTGTATGAGTCTATGTAGGTAATTGTATCTTTTTGTGATTCTTCAATCCGGCCTAGAGTGTTTCTTAGGCAAGCAGTATTTTTTTTCAAGCACTTATTCCCATTTAACTTTTGTTACTGGGGGCAACTTGCTTAGTGGGCTTACTCCCACAAACTATTTCTCTTGCAAGTTGTCTTTACTCCAGCGAGCAGGCTGCTGACTTGGAGCAGAGAATGCCATTCTGCTTCCGCTTTGTCATTGACTTACCCTGCAACAATTTGTCTCCTTCCCAGTCTGTGTGAAGTTGGATAATAATGTTTACCCACCTGTGTAATACAAGTTAAGCTCCTTGAATGAAAGGCCCTACTGTGTGAAAATACAAGGCTGCACTATTGGGGGGAGTGGGGAAATATTTGGTACCTGCAGACCTAGACTATTTACACTGAATGTAGTGACATTTTTCGCTGACAAATAGGTCAGGTGTAGCTGGTTTGCACTAGTGCATGATGTTGCTTTAAAAATGAAATAATATTAGGGAATAAGGCTATACTCATCACTGTCTTGGTACTGGCAATGGTGAGGGGCAATTTTATAATCTCTCGGGTGTGGAATTCTGCTGCTGCTGGCTGATAGTTCAGTGGTTATTGAACTATCCTGCTGCTGGCTGATGTGCTGCCTCCCTTCTGTTCCTCTCCTGGCTTGTGTGTCTGTGTCATTTCTGACTCTAAATGGGAATAGTACTTGGGAGGTACTATTGGAAGTAGTTGTGTTCCTTCCTGCTTGGAAGGAGCTGGGGGAGGAAAATGGTTGCAATAGCAGGGTGATGAAGAGGAATGAAGATGAGAATCAAGTCTGCTAAAGACCTGTACTTGCAGAGTAATATTTGGTTTATTGTGTATTGTACCTGCAGGACCTGGACAGGATTCATGTCACAGTCTGGGTTGTGTATAAATGCCCTTCTCCATGCTTATCGGTGTCTAAAGGGTGGAGGGCAAGAGAATGGGGCCATATTGTTTTTGGTTGTGCCCAGTGACAGGACAAAGGGCATCAAGTGCAAACTGAGACCCAGGAGGCGCCATGGGTGCCAGAGACCTGTAGCAGGCTGCCCAGAGAGGTTGCTGAGTCACCTTCTCTGGAGTGGTTCCGAACCCACCTGGATGTTGTGATCCTTAGTGACCTGCTATGGGTGCCCCTGCTTTAGCAGGGAGGTTGGACTGGATGATCTCCAGAAGCCCCTTCCAACTCTTACCATGCTGGGCTTATTGGATTCTGTAAGGGGCAGGCTTACTTCTCCAATACTTTTATAGTCTAGATCTCAGTGGTGGTGAAGTCAGTGGTAAGACTCTGTTAACTTCAACAGACACAGGAGTTGCCTTTCCCTTCAATATACAATGAAGTGTGAGGAGGAACAGTGGCTCAGAGCAGAGATTTGACCAGAAGTCACACAACATGTTAAAAATAAAGCACAAGTTGTCCCTAGTCTGCAGCAGGCATATTATAAGCTTCTCAAAACACTTCTGAAGAAGCAAATGAAAGAATATAAGCGGCTCTTCTGTTCGTCTTCAAGTCATGGGCTGCGGAGGTGGGGATATGCGTACAGTACGCTCATTAAAGACCCTTATAATTATTCCTGTATAAGCCTTAGCTCAGGAGATACACCTGAGAGAACTCTAATTTGTAGAGCTACATGGAGCACCTTTTCATAAGGCTTTGTTCTGTATTTGTTGGGCTAAATCTTCTGACAAATTTTACGTGCACAAACTCTATCATTGTTTCAGAAAATGCAGGTCTGACCACTGTAAATGGGTTTATATTTCCAACAGGGCAGTTATTTAATTTCCTGTTGGAAGTCTGCAAATGTTGGCACTGTTCACTTGTTGGCAGGAAGCCAGGAGAGAGCACAGTATCATTAACGTGCTATAGCCCATTCGAGAGTTCAGTTGGTTTCATCCAAACTTTTAAGACCACATATGACAAAATATATTTTTTTGATTAAACTTCATAAAAGCAGTCAGGGAGACAGGGGTGAAAGGGGGGGTGATAGGGTATGAGAACGGCTTTTGTTCTTCTTTACCTAGACTTGTGCCGGAGTAATCCTCATTTTACTGCAGACTTAGTGTCACTTTGTAGTTTTCCATTAAAGCATCACAAAATGAAAACTGAGGTCTGATCCTGAAACTGGCTTTTTCAGCACAGACCCCTTGCCTGATGCACATATATCTCTTGGGAATCTATATGCATGTCCCTGCAGAAGGACACTGCCACGGTTTGAACCTTTATAGTCAAAGTGATATTGAGGGTGTTCAAGTGGTACGTGGAGCCGGCGCTTAGGGACATGGTTTAGTGTTGGCTGTGTTGAGGGTTGGACTGGATGATCTTTGAGGTCTCCTCCAACCAGATGTATTCTGTGAATCTGTGAAGTCCTGAAACCACCCAGGTGCCTTTCTTTTTCAGAGGATTCATCTGCAGCCCAGAGGATGAGGTGTTTGGAAAATGCTATCTTTAGAGACAAGTTCTGAGGAACTATTTGGAAAGCAAACTCTTATAAACAAAAAAGGTATTTTTGGTCAGAGTTTGTTTTAACTACACAGACTTAACTCTGCAGAAATGAATCAGGCTAGTTTAGTGTAGAAACACATCATTTACCTTGGGTGCCTGGCAGGGGCTTTCTGTAGCTGCGTGATACTTCAAGCAAGGCTGTTTCCTCAGAGTTATTCGCTCACGTGGACCTCTTAGTGCCCCATTTCTGGTGACTGGCTTGTTCGTGAAATTCTCCATTTTAACTGTAGTTTGCAATGGAGATCTACTCCTAACATCTACAGCTTGAACTAAAAGGACTCAACTTATTTTTGCAGGTTTTGAAAAGAGCTGTGATTGAAAACAAGCAATGAAATGATGCGTCAGACTCTTTACTGGGAAGCTTTTAAATCGAGGCTGGCTTTCTAAACAACATTCTAACAGCCACAGTAGGCTATGGGCAAGAACTGCTGGATATAAGGAATTGTGGTGTGTGTCATGCAGGGAATCAGACTTACGATTATTGTGGGCTCTACTAAGTCTCAGTACTTGAGTGTAATCTGTTCGGATTTATCCTGTTGTGAACGGCTGCAGCTGCTTTTTCTCAGGGATCTGGGTGTGGAAGAGGAGGTGCTTGCAGAGAAACTTGCACATTTTATATATTACTGTTAATATTTTCACTTCTTTCTGGCTTAGCTGGGGCCGTAGAGAGTAAAGCTTTATGATGGGAAGCAGAAGGATAAAAAGCATGTTTTGAGCACCTGCCATCCTTTGGTATTGTTTCTTTAATGATATTCTCAGCTGCTGATAATACATAGCTCAGGCCATTGCTCTGTATTGAGTTGGTGTGGGGAGTACCTGAGTAATCTGGATGTCTAAAGATCAGGTTCTTTTTTTCATTTACATCCCAAAAGGCAAACCAGAGAGTGTTCTCTCCATATGCTCATGGAGCTTAGTGCACTAATAAGTTTATAGGGACAGGAGACCCTCTGGTCCTTTACAGTTTCTTCTGGGTGTTGTATTTCATGTAGAAAATATGGTTCTTGTTGTAGTTTGGCAGGCGTCAGAAGAAAAGCAGATCTTATCAGTGTTCCATCTAAAGGAAATACAGCCTGCTGTGTTCTGATTTCTTGACTCTCTTTTAGTGATGTGTCCAGAATTGATCACTATTTAATAGTAGGTTTGATGAAGGGATCTCAGATCTGTTTGTAAACAATGTTTAATTTTCCCCTGTGTCTTACTGTATGTTAGTTGTGTGTATTCTCCTTTCTAGACACATGTGGAGAAGTACAGAAAAAATAGCTTGTGCAAGATCCCAAAAGATCCCATAGCAGGAATGGGAATACAGTGATATCTTACCTTTTAAGACATCTTACCTGTATGCTAATATATCCTGCTACAAATAATGAACACACAATGTCATGTGAGCAGCATTAAACACCTCTTAGTTAACAACCGAGACACTATGTAAAACCAACACTCAATTCAACACCCCTGCTTCAAACCCAAACTTGACATACACCTACATGAAAAATAACTTGATGTTGAAAATATTTTTCCAAGAAGCACTTCCATTTACCGTGCAGTCAAATATTAGGTGAATGTTTAGCTATCAAATATAAAATGAAAAAGTACTTTTAAATTTGCTTTCTTAACTTTGAAAAGTATTTTGATTAAGAGCCTTGAGTGATGGAAGTTAAAATCCTTAGGAAACAGGGATGATTTTTTATATATATACTGTGTAGACTAAAGAGTTGATAAGTAAGATCCAATTTGAAGTAAATATAAAGAGAAAGGCAGGAGGTTTGGAACTAGATGATCTTTAAGGTCCTTTCCCACCCAAACCATCCTGTGATTCTATTTAAGAGAATCTGTAACTACTTATAGATATGGGAATGGGAATGATAGGTTTGAATAAAATATGGGTAGCAGCCTCAGACACAAGAGAGAAAGCATCTCAAAACTGTTAATGAGATACCAGAGATAGGCACAAAAGCTTGGGATAAGCACAGCAACAAAACCAGGAAAGCCAAGGCATAGAGCAGGACTAAAGCTCTCGGTGATAATGAGAAGCAGAAAGAGAGAACCCTGGGAGAAATGCTGCCTTGTGATTCAGAACACAGGAAACATTCTTAATAGGTGAAACCAAAGGCTAAAATCTTTTATGCTCTTTTGTTTTATTTTTTCATACTGCTTTCCACGCTACCCTGAATGCAGATATAAGGACTGTAATCTCAGTCTAGAATAAGAAAAAAACAGGGAATAGTTGGATAAATCAGATGTTTTCAGATTTCTCCTGTCAGTTCTTTAACCTCAGAGGAAGTTGTTCAGTCCTGGTTAGACTTGGGAGTGAGAGATGCTGCTCACTGCTGAGAGTAGACCTAGAAGACTGGGAAGGAAACAAAAAGGACAAGCATAAAACCTGCTAGCAGGAGAAATGCTAAGGAATTCTACATCAATATGCTTAACCACAGGTAAATTATTTGCAAGTAGCTGGAAGATAACAAGGACATAAATAGCAAGATAAAATGTTTGGGTTTTTTTCCAAGACAAATCCTGTCCCAGTAATCCCCTGTCCTCTTACAGTGGCTTGCTGACTCTTATGAAGAACACAAGATGACTGACTGTATCTTCAGTTCACGTAAACTGTTGATGTCATATCTCATGTGCCATTCTTACAAGTCATCTCCAGACAGAGGGTATTAGTGAGACTGGTCAAGACAAAACTGGCCTACCTGCATGCCAAGGGTGGCTCTCAGGGCTTGCAGGGAAAATGAAGAGCTTCTCAGTAGTGAATCTGGGGAGAAATAATACCAGGCACCAGTAGACACTAGGGATCATCCTGCTGGAAAGCAGCTTCCTGGAGAAAGACCTTGGAGTCCTAGTGGAGAGACAGTTATCCATGCACCAGCAATGTGCCCTTGTGGCCAAGAGGGCAAATGGCGTCCTCGGGTGCATTAAGAGAAGTTCTCCTCCCCCTCTAATCTGCCCTGGTGAGACCACTCCTGGAATACTGTATCAAATTTTGGGCTTCTCAATTCAAGACAGGGATCTACTGGAGAGAGTCCAACAGAAGCTACAAGGATGATTTAGGATCTTGAACATCTTCTGTGAAGAAAGTCTGAGTGACCTGGGACTGTTTAGTCTGGACAGGAGAAGGCTGAGAGTGGATCTTACCAACATCTATAAATACCTGAGGGGTGACTGTCAAGATGAAAGTGCCAGTCTCTTTTTGGTGGTGCCCAGTGGTAGGGACAAGGAACAGCAGATACAAGTGAGAACACAGACGTTTCCACCTTAACATGAGGAGAAACTTCTTTACTGTGAAGGCACTGGAGCCCAGGAGCAGGCTGCCCAGAGAGGTTGTGGAGTCTTCTTCTCTGGAGACTTTCAAAACCCATCTGGATTTGTTCCTAAGCAATCTGCCCTAAGTGATCCTGCTTTGTCAGAGGGATTGGACTTGGATGATCTCTAGAGGTCCTTTCCAACCTCTGACATTCAATGATTCTGTAATGAGGAAAGCCTTAGGCCCAGTGATTTGGTACTTCTGGTAGCAACTTGGGAAGTGGAATGCCATTTGTGCTGGAGGACACACAGGTGGGAAGGACTGAGAGGCTGTTGGCAGGCAGGTTTTAAAATAGTCTTGCCAAACTGGAGAATAAGTTGGAAGAAATATGATGAAATGGAGTAAGTGCAATATATTAAACTTCTGAAGGAGTAATCATCTGTATAAATTACAGAATAGGAATGTGGTTAGGTTGCAGCTCTTCTAAAATGATTTGGGAGTTTACATGGAGCAGAAATGGGGCAGAGTCAACAGTGGCGTACTGTGAGGAGAAGGCAAACATTGTGTTTGGCTGTGTCAACAGCAACAGAACCAGCAGGGCACAAGAAGTCATCTGTCCCTCTGCTCAGCGTGGGCAAGACCTCAACGGGAGGGATCCTGTGCCTGGTTTTGGGAAGCATATCTTGGGAAAGGTATGGATCAACTGGAGAAAGTTCAATGAGAACAGCAAGAATCGTCATGGAGCTAAGAAAACATGACCCTTGAGGATGAATGAACTGAGACTGGACCACCAAAAAGTGGAAAGAAGAAGGGGAAAAAGCAGATATTCTGAGTTGTTAGTACCTGCTGTTACAGAGAGGAAGCTAACAGCTTATTCCCAATGGCAGCAATTGCTAGGACAAAAGATATTTGACTTAATTTACAGCAGAATAGATTTAATTTAGATATGAGGAAGCAACTTCCCAGAGTAAGGAGAATAAAACCCTTCACAGTCTTGGGAGGCTGCTAGAGGTCATTAGAAAGAAGTTAGGTTTACATATGTTAGGACTGAGTTTGGGGAGGGAGGTGGCAAGAAGGTTTTGTTGCATCTGTTTTATCCGGTTAGCTTGTGATTCTAAAGGTGCCCTAGAGAAACTCACTTCCTGGGCCTCCTTTTAGACTTTGTGAGTATTGCTCTCACAGTCTTCAGGCTTTTAAAAATATACACATTAATGAAAGCAGTAATAGCATCATACCTAAATTATTTCTCACCTGAGGCCCGATGGAGCCTAAAATGTTTTTCTGATGTGAAAGATCACAGACAACAGACATCATTTGCACCTTAACTGTAGTACATGATCCTGACACCCTCTTCTGTCCTTGCTCGTGGGGCTTCTTATAAAATGAAGATGTGCCTCACACATCTCCCTTGCACATCTGGGGAGGACAGCAGTGCTGTGGGTGGTAATCAACCTTGACGTGTCTCTTAAAGCTATTAGTCTTTCCTCTTAACAAAGTACTTTTTTTCTTAGGTTCTGTCCAAGGAGATGACAAATGTCTCTTTTATTAATCACATGAGTCACTTGAGAGCAGCCAAACATCAAACATTTTGAAAGGATTGAGTATGTCAGAATCTCTCATGTGTTGGTTTTGTTTTTGTTTTGTTTTCTCTTTTTCTTTTTTTTCTCTTTTTCTCTGTGTAATAGTCTTTGATTCACTTCTGACTTCCCAAGTAGTTCAGGTCTGCCAAGAAGCCTAATCACTCAACACCAGCCTACAAAACTGAATAGACTTACCTTCACTGTCATTTTGAGTTAATGCATCAGTGATGAGTCTAGTCCAGGAGCAGAAAAAAAAAACCCACCCCATTTTCCAGAGTTGTGTGAGCCATTAAGAGGGGTAGCTCTGCTGGGACTAGTTTACATATAAGTTAAATACCAGATATGAGGGGTTGTCTGTGCTGAAAAATAAGTAGCCTGTCGTTATACAGAAAACAGAGGCCCATTTCTCTATGTACATGTGTCTAACTCACAATTTAGGCCCCAAAGGATGTGTCTGTTGAAAAGAGAAGGCAGAGATTGCCAAGAAGAAAAAAAAAANTGCCACCCCACCCCTTTAATACTCAATTTTTTATTCAAATGGACTGAACTGCAATCTCATGGGTCCAAGTGCTGTGTTTAGCTTTTCTTCCTTCCATTGGAAACCCCAGCATGTTTTGTTTCCACTGTAACTTCCATCTAACATCACCCTCTTGGTGAAGTCTCCTGCTGCTCACTGTTCTGGAAAGGTCAGACTCAAGCTTTCAATATTTATTAATTAGACTTTAGGTAAGAAGTTTTGTGTTGTGTGTAATAGTGTCAAGCAGTCATCTGTGTCAGAAATCATGTTATTTTCCCAGAATGCAGAATACCTGAATGTTAGAGAATCATGGAATCCTCATAATGCTGCTCAAAGGAATTTGGGGTCACCTAGTGTAACCTTGTACTCTGAGTGGGACTCTTTGCCCTCTGGTTACATTGTGCACATGTGCTCTGCTTTCCTTGGTGGGGTTTGCTGGTTTTCTTACAGTGGTTCCTCAAGGCCTTGTTAAGCTCCACACGATGCAAAGACATTTTTCTGTAGGTCTCTGCTCCTGGTAGGCTCAGGATCTTGAGTAGTAAAACAGAGAGAAAGGAAACATCCAGAGCAAGTTGCCTGAGGAGAGCTGTAGTTTAACCTCTTCTGCTTCTCTCTCTTTCCCTCACTGTGGCAGTTAATATGAAACTTGCACATCATTTATTCAACTGTGTGTTTATCTACCTAGATCATAGAATCACCAAGTTTGGAAAAAACCTCTAAGGTCATCAAGTCCAATCATTAACACCACCATGACAACTGAACCATGACACCAAGTGCCATATCTACATGTTTCTTAGATGCTACACTGGGGACCACTGGGGTTTTCTCCTAATTCAGAACATTTTTCTTTCTTTGGCTCATGGAAAGAACCATCTCATCTACAGTGTATAGAGTTGTTCTAGGGAGCACTGCTAGAAATATTTAGGTTTTGCTTCCCCTGATATTACTGGTCTCTAATTTATCCAGTTTTTCAGTAAACAAAGTTCATTTTCACACTGTGTCCATAAAGGCAATGAAAATCACTTCTGATGGAAGATTGGAGTCTGACCAGTTACTGTTTTGAGTTATTTATCTGTAGCTTTTGCTGGGGGTCTCTGCATGGCATTGTCACAAAAGTTAGTCAGCAATAAATAAATACTTGGTCATAAAACCCACCCGAAACTTGATTTCTTATTCTTGGATGAAAGGAACCTGAAAAGAATATACACAAGCACCTCCCCTGTGGGGACTGACCAATAGTTGGGGTTATTCAGCCTGGAGAAAAGAAGGCTCTGGGGAGACCTTGTAGCAGCCCTCCAGTATCTGAAGAGGGTACAAAAAGCTGGGGATGGACTTTTTATAAGAGCTAGTAGTGATAGTGTGAGGGGCAGCAGATTAAAGCTTGAGAAGGGCAGATTCAAACTGGAGATTAGGGAGAAATTCTTTACAGTGAGGTTGCTAAGACACTGCAGGGAGGTTGTGGATGCCTTCTTCCCGGATGTGTTCAAGGCCAGGCTGGACAAGGCCTTGAGCAACCTGGTCTTGTGGAAGGTGTCCCTTCCCATGGCAGGGGGTTAGGAACTAGATGATTTTTAAGGTCCCCTCCAACCCAACCCATTCTATGATCAGCAATGTTGGAGGGGAGGCTTTCTCTCCAGCTGCCATGGGAGCACACCTATAGGATTATGTACAGCTGCAGGAAAGGTAATACTAGAAAAGTTTCCAACAAATTAGGGTGAAACCTTAGAGGAAAAAAACCCATCAAAATCAATTTTCTCTGGTTTGTTTTAATTTAGGGAAAATGAAAACATGTTGAAGGTAAGAGGGACGATCTTTTGCATGCACAGATTTGCTGTGTGTTAGCAGCAGGGAGAAAGGCGTTATTTAGAGTAAAGCAAAGGGAGATGTGTCTAGAAACAGAAGGAAGGAAATGCAGACAAGGAAGCCTCAGCTAAATTTTTGAAGCTGTTTCCTGAAAGTGAAATCTGTTGGACTAAATAGTCTTGCAAGGAGAGTTATTGAAGCTACATTGCTCGAGATGTTTGAGTTGGACTGGGCAGAACTACAGGGGAATGTATTTCTGGCAGCAAGTCCTCCTTGGCAGTGGATTGGATGTACAGGTTGGTTCAGCACCTTGGGAAGTCAATGGGAGCCTTTCAGCTTGCTGTGGATCAGACCTCTACTGACTGAAGATGTCACTTCTGTTACTGTGATCTCGGTCATGCTTAGATGCCTGTGCAGATTTTCAGGTTCCTAGGCTGGAGGTGGGGGCAAGTGGTGGGACCACGTTTGTCACCATCCTTTAATTATCTTAGAATACTGTTTGTAAATGCTGCTTGGAGAGTTGTTTGCCTTTTTTTTTTTTTTTTTTTTTTTTTTAATCATAGAAGCACAGAGTGGTTTGGGTTTGAAGAGGCCTTAAAGATCACCTACTTCCAATCCTCCTTCCATAAGCAGGGACACCTCCCACTAGACCAAGTTGCTCAAGGCCCCATCCAGCCTGGCTCTGAATGCTTCCAGTATTAGAGTCTCCACAACTCCAGTGCCTGGAGGTTAAGATTCCTCTTTTGAGATGAGAATGTATTTTTTTTTTTTTTTTAATGAGAATGCATCATTATTTTTCCCTCATGAATTTTCATTACATTTTTTTACCTGTATCTATTTCATTAATAGTAAAGTTTCAAGATTTTTCTGAGTTGTTTTTTGGTGTTACGTTTCTCTACTTAATACAGAGTCCCTGTAATGTGAGTCTTGGTGGTCTTGAGAGAGTCCCAAATACAGATTTGGTTGATAATGTGTAATGTAAATACAATTAGCAGCATGTGCTTCCTTGCTTGTTTGTTTGTTTTACTAACAAAAAAAGATCTGCAGAAAAATAATCCATACCAAATTCGGGTCACAGGAAGGAACTATGATACATCTTTAGTTTTGTTACCTCAGATCATGTAACTGCTCTTTAGGCTTTAAATTCCAGAGCAATAAAGAGCAGTATTTTTAGTCTCACGAATTCAAATAACCCTGTACGATCCCCCTGATACTGCTAAGTCTCTGTGGGAAAGAGCTGTGGCATATTGTGTTTTTCCTCCCTCATTTCCCTGCCACATGCAGTTAATAGAATAATAGTTGGTGGTGTGCTTGTGCCTCGGTGCTGCTGCCACACGGGAGGAGAGTTGCAGGGCCTTTGGCTTTCTCGGCTCTCCTATCTCAGCAAATCGGTTCCTTAGACAATGGAACAAGTTCTTCACAGATCTGTGGGTCCCTTCTGCTGGCACATGGCAGCCTGCCTGCTGCTTAGCTTCTTGGCTTAGAAAATCTGTTTCTTAGGTAGTTAAAGCTTTCCTCTTTGCAAATAGCTTTTGTTTAAGTTTATATAAGTATTTGGCATTAGAACATTTTATTATGTTATTTTTTTTTCTGCTAAGAAAAAGATTTTAATCTATAAACCCAAAGTTTTGTTCCTAGAATTGTTAAGACAAATAGTGAGGGACTTTTTTTTTTTTTTTTTTGGGTGGTTGGTTTCTTTGTCATCCTCTGAGCTTTGGCACCATTGACACTTTACTACTTATTTCTGTGGTGAGTGGGAAGATGCTTTTTCAGTCATTGCACAGCATGCTGCAGCTGCAGAGAAACGGAGACAGCATGAACTCCTCTTCTGCCTTGCCTAAAATCCACAGGGCAGATTTGTGGCCACCATTTTGGATCCTTTCCTGAATGTGAATTCTTTCCCACAACCATTTAAGTATTTCTCAATGTATTTTTTTTTTTTGCCGATTGGTAAGACACATTTGGGCATTAAACATGTACTTGGAGTGTCATCTTAACTGGGTATAAAGGAGAGGAAGAAAGTATTTTAAGTGGGCACAGCAGACTCATGTCTTTCCCTGGGGGGAGCATCCTGCTCGGGAGTCTCTGTGTGCACATATCCCGAGCACTTCACTTTATGGGGGGCAAAAAACTCTGCAGTGGGCCGTGCATCAGGGCCTTGGGATGCCAAAATTTTACTGAAGGGAGCAAAATGAGGGCTTCGTCAGAGTTTCAACCTGGAAAGGAAGCATTGTTCAGAGGCAGCTCTCTCTCTGCCCAGATAGATGTTTACTGACAGCGCAAAGAGGGTCAGGAATCGTCTATTTCATTCAATACTACTGCTGAACTGAATCTCTGCTGCCCTTGAAAGCACTGTGAAGTGATTTCCATATTGATTTTTGGCTAAGATACATTTTTTTTTTCTAGTCCTCTGGTAATTACACAACTGTTAGCACTGTAAATGCCCCAAAGCCTTGTGATCTTTGACATCATTTTGCTCATTATGTCACTTCTGAGGCAGGCAGGCTGCTATTCCTGTTGTTCTCTTGGCAAATGGAAACAGGCTAAATAACTTTATCTGGATGATACCAGACAAAGAGAGAATTATCCAAAGTTCAAACCTTGAGCTGTCCTTGCTCAGACAGGTACTGTCACTTTCAGGCCCCTTGTGTGGAGCCCGGAGGGGGTGGCAGAACTGTTGGGGCATTTCTGCTGATGTCCTGGAAGCTGCTGGTCACACTGTTATCAGTCACTGTCATAACAGACAATGAATCTGGGTTTTATACTCAGGGCATCAAAACACAGACCATGCAACCTCCCAGTGTCCCCACCATTGTCAGTCTCTACCTAGTTCTGTACTTCCAACCTCTTGGTTTTGCCTTGTAACATCATTTTGCTCTGTGAAGTGTTTCACTGTCAAAACATCGAAAGCCATGAAATACTTCTGGCATGGCAGAAAAATATAAGGGGATACAAAACCCCTAGGTCCAGAACATGTATGTTCCTTCAGGTCCAATTTGGCCCATGGGAACCTCTGGGTTCCCATTACTCTCAGCTCTCATTTAGCCACTCCTTGATTCTGCCTGTCTGGTGTGTTGTCCTCTGGGTTGTTCCTCCTACCTGCTGTGCTCCAGGTGAGGATCAAGGTATCTTTTTTCCTGTGTTTTCTGGTACTTCCCTGGAGTTTTCCCCATTTTTTTTCCACTACAAGCTGTTAACTGGGCAATGAACAGCAGTCTGTCAGCTCGTGGAAACAAGGCAGTGGTGGTGTATGCAGGTGAGGAGGATGAAGGAATTATTTTGCCTCCTGTCATGTTTTCTAGGTGAAACTGCCTTGTCCCAGAGGCATTTTACTGTGCAAGGGACAAGGAGCTTGACCCCATTTCCTTTCAGCGTGGGGTTCACACTCTAGTTTAGAAATCCTCATTCATATGTCTAGGGGTCTAGTGGTGCTTTTTATTGCCTGATTGTTTTTTTGTTTTGAGTAATTCTGATTTTAATTTAAAGTCTTGAATTACAGCAAGATACTTGTTGAAGAAATAAGTTTCAGTGAGGAACATATGTCCTCAGGTGAGGAAACCAATCTCACCTGCTTTAACTGTATCAACTTAACATTTAGATGTTCCTCTTCTATAGCTTTTGGTCATGTCACTGGTGGGACAGTTAAACCCACAGAGGTCTAGCCTTGAAAAGATCCAAACCAGTCCAGCAGTATGACATAAAGAAAAAAAATCCTGAGATATGGTAAAGTATTACCAAAGCCGTGAGTTAGTGTTTATAAAATCATAGAATCACAGACTGATTTGAGTTGGAAGGGACCTTAAAGCTCCTTTAGTTCTAATCCCCCTACTGTGAGCAGGGATGCATCTTACTAGAGCAGGTTACTCAGGGCCCCATCCAACCTCAGATTGGATGCTTCCAGGGCTGGAGCCTTCGCAACTTCTTTGGGCAGCCTGATCCTGTTCCTCACCACTCCCACAGTAAAGAACTTCTTCCTAATGTTTAATCTAAATGGAGCTTCTTCCAGATTGAAGCCATTAGCATGACATGCACATAAAATTCTGCGTTTTATGTTTTTGAATCAGCAATACCTAACACATGGCACAAACACCCCAATGCTCTGTAGGGTGGGTTCAAAGCAATTTTAAAATATCCTTTGGGGTTAACTGTTCCTGTTTTGAGCACTTCGGGTTTTACATATCCTGTTCTGCAATGAAAAAGCAATGAATTATTTCCAGCTAGTTACAAGCTGCTCTTATTCTGTCAACACAGAGCAGAGATCTTGGTCGTCTTTCTGTGTGACACAACTTTTCACACTTTCTGCAGTTAATATAATTGCAACCGCTGCCAGATAATGGCTTGCTTTCTGGGCACGGGACTGCAGAAGTGCCTATTATCCCATATTTTAAAATAATCGGCCTGTACATGTTACAGAGTTTGGAACTGAACTTTGGAAAGCAGCAGCGCGTCTTGGCAGTGCTTCTTGGCACCGAGCAGCGTGCGTTTTTTGTCGTCTGTGGCAGCTCTCTTGAGCAGCATGAAGAGGGTTAATGCTGATAACACTGGAAAAGTCTCCGGGCTGCATGGCAGGGAACTGACCCAGCCCGGCTGAAACAGCAGGGAACTAATAGAAGTTTTCTGCTCTATTCAGAGCAGGGTAGTCAAGCATCTGAACTTCCCACCAAACTCTGGTTTCTATTGTACTTTTGATGCCAGCTTTCTGTAGCACTAAAAGACAGACATTTGCAGCTCCATCTTTCCAATTCCGACTATAAAGCATTTAGTCTTAAATAAAAATATAAACCTCTAACAAGACTCATTTAAACATTCTTTGGGAGGAAAGAGCTTTGCTGTTTACAACTGAGAACATTCGATTTGTTTCAGGACAGAGCACGTAAATAAATAGAGTGCACTTACGCTCCTATGCTGAGATAATGCTGCTGAGTTAATCTTATCTGGAGTTTTAGAAGTAAAGCTTCTCAGTTTTGATTAGGGCGAATGTCGTTTTTATCTCTTTTTAAAGCACCCAGCTCGATGCAGTGCTCTATGTAAACAGCAAAGGCAGTGGACCTAATTTCTGCTCTTGGCTGCTTACTGGAGTTTGAGCACTGCTGTTCACTTAGCTCAGGTGCTTTACATCAACATCCCAATAACAGAGCAAAACTCAATTTAATTGCAGCCCAAACTAATTAGCCTATGTGATGTTTCACTCCATTTTTTTTTCTTTAGTGTACACTTGACTTTTTAACAGATTTTTTTTTTTTTTTAAAGTATATGAAAAAGTAGCTGTAAATGTTACATACATATAGAGATGAGGATGAATTGTCTGTAGACTGGAAATACACAGCTGGGTGGATTGCTAAATTTCTATATGGCAAGAATTTTGTTCAGGACATGGAAGAGTGTGCAGAACATGAACACACAGTGTGACGGTTTGGGAGTTCCGTGCCCCCCCCCCCCCCCCACCCCTTTCTGAAAAACACCAGACAAAAAANACCCTTTCACCTTCTCCCCACCCCTGTACCTTACCCCAAGGTTTGCCTTATGCGCAAGGTAAATTAGGAGGATTGGCCAGGGGGGCTTAGAAGAAAAGTGGTTAGTGAAAATTAATCTGCAGAAGAGCCAGAACCAGAAACTGCTAGACCGCCCCAGCAGCTGCTGTTCCAGCAAGAGACCAGACATAGACTGAGACTTATCTAATGTTTTGGTTATTATTCCCAAACAGTTCTTCAGCAAGAGTATGAGTGAAGTAGACATCATGATGTTTTCCTTTCACAACCTATAGTGTAATTTTCTCTATTAAAATATTCTAATTAGCCTCAAACCAGCACACACAGGAGCATTTTGCCTCTGAGAGCAGGACAAGAAGACAACCACTATGTAAAAAAATGTATATTGCATCTGGATCTATGAGTAACTCTTGCCCTAGCCCAGACAACTGATTGACATAATGAACGGGGGGTATCTGAGCTCAAATACTTGGCAGAAACAAAACTGCCTTGTCCTGACTTTCTGTGATCCCTCAGTTGGAGTCTTTTTGAACATCATAAGGATGGAGACCCTGTGTTGAAAGACTGTCTGGTAAGATATTGTTGAAAAGAGGCAAGGGGGAAACCAGTTTCTGAAGAATTTAGAGCCCTGTTGATCTACTAACCTCATTGAAAAGACCAACTGAAGCAGAAAGTCCCAAAAGGGTTAAGTGGAGGCAGGTGTTCAATGGACATGATAAACTATATCCCTTTCAGCTCAGCAGAAATATCTCATTTCTGCTGAGGGCTGGAGAGAGCAGTGACTTGATGCACCTCTTCATACTTAAATACTTTCCTAGGACTGATTGAGTTTCTCTGCTACCTGTTATTAATACTTTCACTACAAAACCAGACAAAAAACCTTCTTCTGAGGGATTAAGTGCTTGATGGCAGGGGTGTGTGTATATGCATGTGTGTGTGTGTCTCTGTGTTTAATAAAAAATTAATTTGTTTGATAGGAGCAGGTATTTGTGTACAACTGGCCCCATGCAGTTATTGTGTGTCTCCTGCTATGATGGAGGCAGTTTGGGTTTCATGCCATGAGCCAGTACAGCCATGTAACTGCTGTGAAGGGTTTAGCATGAAGTGTGGCCCTGCATGCGCCACAAGACTGTATCCCTTCCAGATGAGCAATATCAGTATCCCAATTGGCAGTGTGTTTGAATGCATGTGAACAGGAGTGGTTATTTTAGGCTACAGAGAGTTTATCTGGAAGTAAGCATGATAAAAGAATATCCTTTTTTTTTTCCTTCCCTCCCAACACACCTAGACAAGCTTCGATCCCTGTGTTGTCCTTCTGAAGCAGTGTGAATGGTTTGGGCCCCCTCATCCGTCTGGGCTATGTTCACTTGTTCTGTGCTTCTTTTACATACAAGCTGTTTTCCTTTGTCTCCTTGTTCTCCTTTCTCTGTTCCAGGCGTGGTGAACTGAAGGAATCAAATTCAGGCTTGTGAGGGCTTCTCCTTTGTTGTTCTCTGCTGTTAACATGTCTCCTAGCTTTTACTGGACATCCTGAGGAGAAGGTTGCCAGATGACACGTATGGAAATACTGATAAGGTTAATGGAACGTCAGGAGAAATATTAAAAATCCTGATTTATATGGGGACATCTGGCAAATCTTATTTCCAGAAACTCTTTTGGTCTGTAGGTGAAACCTGAAATCTCTTTAAAATTTTGCAGGATGGATTTGTACACTGCAGATTCTCCTCTGTTCTTTGCAGCATTGTTCCCCTACTTTGTGGCAAGTATTTGGGTGTTGTGGACAACTGACTTGGGACAGAGCTTGTTTGAATTTCTGGAAGAGCTCATCAGTTCGGTTGGTTTCCTCTCTCCTTCCATTTGTCCAGTAATTTTAGGGTTGCTTTGATTGTTTTACTGTCTTATAGTAGGTAAAACAGTAACAGAACATTTGGAACTTTTTAGATGGAGGATTTGGTACAGTTTGCTGAAGGGCTGACTAATTTTTTAACTAACTTTTTTTTTTTTTTTTTTAATTTATTTAAATTTGAAGTATTACTGCACATGCTACCATGAAGATTCCAGGAATTTTTCATTTACCAAAATGAACTTTAATTTATCAAAAGCTCCTGACATCTTGAGGCAAGCACGATGCCTTCTTTGTATTTCAGTCTAATGCTGGCTCCCAGCCATCAGGCTGTGAAGGATCGTTTTCACCCGAGGCCTCTTGTAGTTGGAGGAAATCAATCTTGTGTGATACAAAATGCCTGAGCATTGGAGGCATGTCCATCTTCAAGAACTTCAAACTCATTCCCTTCCTTTCAGGGACTTGGCTTGAAGGCAAAGGCTGAGCTCTCATCTTGTCCAAGAAAAATGAACAAGCCTTGTAAAGATGCTTTCTCCTCTGACTGGATGTCTATTGAGCTGGAAGATTTTGACTTCTCCCTGGAGTAGGGAAGATGTGGGTGGCCTTCAGCAGAGATGAGGCTGTCGAACAATGTGGCCATTGTTTGAGCTCCTCCAGGAGGTAGCAGAGTGTTGCTTTAACATGGTGGTTCTGTTTCTGGTGGGCTGGTAATAGTGAAACGTTGCTTTTTGTCTTGTGATTATAACAATATTAGCTAAATTTTTCTCCCTTGCTAGTATTAATTAACCAGTAACATTGATGGTATAATGTTTGGATTACTCTCTCTTCATGGCCAGTGGTAGAAATCTCTAAGTGTGGAATCAGAAAACATAGTTTTTTTTCCAGGGGTAATAGCTTTTTAATGGTCTCTGTTTTATGGTGAGCAAAGGAATAATAGCAACAAAAATCTATCTGCCGAGAGCTCGTTGCAGTAGCATGGCTGAGGCACTGGTTTCAGCAGCTGGTAAAACCCAGAGACCTAGTGTGGGGAGCTAGCCTAGGAGTCATCTCCTAATGACTTACTACCCTGTATACAACAGGGGCTGGAGTGAGGATTCGACTGGGCTTTGCAGAGTGAGTTGGCTCAGGCCTTCTGTAATTACTCCCTTTTCTCCTTTGTTTTATTACAACATGTTTAATTTGGGAAATGATTTAATGCAGACTTCTGTTTTCTAGTAGTAATTTCTCTCTGCTGTTTTTTGAGGGAAGAACTGTTGTGTTCTGTGGAAGACACCTGACTGAAGGCCTCCATGGTGGAAAACTTTGGTTTTTCCTCCTTAATCTGCAGTTTGTTCTGCTTTCCCGTAGCTGCTTTTTGGAAAAGAAAAAGAAAACCAAACCCAACAAAAAACAAACCTGTAATTCTTTCAGGTTGGTATTAAAATGAGCAAATAAGAAGCCTGTTTTCTCTTTGCTGGCTTACATGGCATTTTACCTTATAAATCTTCTGTTTGAAGCATGTGGAATCTGGACCAATATCCATGGTGACACATTATGCACACGCTGCACAGCTGTAAGTCTACGAGTGAGAGGTGAAACCTGTATGTTACTGGAGTGCAGGCAAACTCTGGTATGCAGCAGGTCTGAGATTTCACACTTCCTCTCCACAGTTCTGCTGGATGCATTGCTCAGGGCTGGGGTTTGGGGGTGTTGAGGTGTTTGTGTTTTGGTTTTTTTCCAGTAAGGTAAGACTAAGCAGTTACTGCTGCTGGAGTAGTTCAGAATGGGTCATACAGAGGTAGAGATGGAAAATATTTTTGAATAATTGCAGTTTGATTAAGAAAAACATACACATAATTTTGAAGTGATCCAGGGCATAATGAATGTGTGACTCTGCTTCTTAAGTCCTGTACCTTTGTTTGGAATGAGGACAGCTAAAGAAACTGCACTTTTGCAGTGTTCAGCCCCTACATCCCCTTCATGGGGAATGTTGAGCATGTCATGTTATGTTTTGTGTTGAGGAAAGGAAGATTTCTGTGAGGATTATGCTGCAGGTGGGCTGAAATCAGTGAAGGTGAGTTACTGCTGAAGGTAGGATGCTTCGCTCTCCTAGGAGCAGACTTAGAGGCATCAAAGTTATGTTGTTTGTGTTTCTAAGCTGTGATTTGCAGGAGCATGTCCAGTGAAGGGCAGTGAAGCTGGTGAAGGGTCGAGAGTGCAAGGCTTGTGAGAAGTGGCTGAGGAACAGGAGTTGTTTAGCTTGGAGAAGGGGAGGCTCAGAGGAGACCTCACTCTCTACAACTACCTGAAAGGAGGTTGGAGCCAGATGGGTGTTGGTCTCTTCTCCCAAATAACTAGTGACAGCACAAGAGCCTCAAGTTGCACCAGAGGAGATTTAGGATGGATATGAGGAACAATTTCTTCCCCCAAAGGGTTGTCAAGACTTAGAACAGGCTGCCTAGGGCAGTGATGGAGTCCCCATTCCTGGAGGGACTAAAAAGTGGTGAAATGTGCTGCTGCAGGACATGGTTTAGTGGTGACCTAGCAGTGCTGGGTTAACAGTTGGACTCCATGATCTGAAAGGACTCTTTCAACCAAAGCATTTCTATGTTTTTATGATTCTTGGTCTTTCAGAGTTACCTGGACTTTGCTTCAGCTTTAGCATCTGACATTGCCTTCTGGAGAGGAAAGGTGACAGTAGTGCAGGCTCTTATAAGAACTCAGCCTGCTGCTTTCTGTCACTGTGGCAGATCCTCATAAACCCTAATATTTGTGACTGGGAGCCAAAGTAAGAGAGATGAACAACAAAACAGTTGTAATAAGTACATTTTATTTATTACATGAAAAGACAGACTTGACAATGTACTTCCAATTTGTTAAGGAGCTACCACAAAAGGGAAGGCAATAGTTGTTGTCTACTGAGATCAGCACTAACTATGCTGTCAATAGACCAAACCATCAGATGATGGAATAGCTCTTATGGAATTGCTGTTATTCATGATCTTTAAGGATATTCAGCTTTGAGTTGGAGGGAGGGAGAAGGTGAGCAAAAATGTGAGGATCCTCATCTCTTCTGTAGTGGTTTTGTTGGATCTACTGTTGAACACCGTATCTGCAGGGTAACTGATGGCTTTGCTTTGCTTTGAGTGGGAAGTCACTCAACTGCAGACTCATTTCTCTTTGCACTTTCCCTGATGTGCTCCTCTGCATTGTTAAAGTGGAGGTTGTGTCACAGTGCCTGCCTTCAGCAGTTTTTTCTTCTGCTCTTTATTTTTGAGAACGAAACAATGGGTATAGTGGATAAAGGACCAAAAGCACGAACATCAGCATTGAGTTAAAATGAGCAGGGAGTAATGGGTTTTTTTGCTGTGCTTGTATGGGCTAAGTTGGGCAAAACATCATGGCACTTGGATCTCCTCTTTTCTTCCTGTTGTTGGCAGTTTTCCCTGTTACTTGTGTGCCTACAATGATGCTTTCAGAATAATTGTCAATAATATTCATTATTATATAACAATAATCCATAATATTAATTATTATTTCATAATAAGAAGAATTTGCATGGTGAGAGTGCGGTTTTTAAAGCATGTTGCAAATACCAGGTGAAGCATGCAGCCTCCAAATGATAGGTAAGTTTTGGCCTCTTCTCGCTGCAGCAGCAGAGCTATGGCTTGACAAGGGCAACGAAAGATGTTATTGTTAAAAAGCAGCACAAGAAACTAGAGGTTTCTGGCTCAAAAGCTGGTGTCCAAACCAGGCACATGACACAATTCACCATCGTGCAGCCTGGGTTTAGCTGTTTTAACGTCAAGCATATATCATCATTAGTCTCACTCCAGCAGCCTGCGTATTTTCCTTTCCTTTATTTTCTTCCTGAAAGCTGTGAGCAGCTCCAGTAATTCTTGAGAATAAATCTTAGTTCATCAAAGTGAGTGCCTGGTCAAAGGCACTGTTTATCTTTGCAGCTCTGTCTGGGCTTTAGTGCTCCCAAGGAGTCAGGAGTGGCTGCATTGTGCTTCCTGACCAGATGTACAAATAGCCATCATGTGGGCACGGGATGAGGCGCATTCCTGTCCTTATTTTGCAGTGCTGTCTATGAAGGTACCAGGACAGTTGTTGTTTGTTATGGTGATTCATAACTTTATTCATTCCCAAGGAGCCTATTGATCTAAGAAGTGCTCTCAGGTACAAGGAAGCCCCTGGAATTCAGCTGACTGTCACAGAAAAACCAAGTGCATGTTCAGAACCTCTGTTCTCTATAGAACCTTCTGTGATTCTTCTAGTGATTTTTGTACTGGAATTTAACTGTGGAACTTGAAGTGATAGAAAAAAAACACAGTTATCTGTGTGTCTATAGAAAGATGCAAAAATGTCACAAAGGAGGCTTTTGATGGTTGTGTCAGTGGAAAAGAAAATCCATTAGGAAAAATGTCTTCCTCAAAAGGCTTGTTCAGGCCCTGGAAGAAGCTAGTAAAGGGTCTTGAGCACAAGTGTGGTGAGAAGTGGCTGAGGGAGATTGGGTTGTTCATGCTGGAGAAAAGAAAGCTGAGGGAAGACTGTCTTGGTTTCTCGAACTTACTGAAAGGAGGAGATCGGAGCCAGGTGGGGGTCAATCTTTTCTCTGAAGCAGCAAGCAATAGGACAACAGGAAATGGCCTCAAGGCCAAATGTGCCAAGGGAGGTTTATGTTGGACGTTAAGAACATTTTCTTCCCCAGAAGGGTTGTCAAGGCCTGGAAGCAACAGAGTCCTCATCAGATGCTGGTCACTGAACAAGAGATTTGACCCTTGTGATCCCTCAGCTTTATGCTGAAGATGGCGTCCATGGGATGGAATCCCTTGTTAAACAATTTAGGGTCACCTGTCCTGTCCACTCCTTCTCGTAGGTGTCATCTGACTTTATGCTCCTCACTATGGGTCAGAAGCTGTGGCAGTGCCCTTGGTGTGGCCAGGAGCAAGTCCAAGGCAGAGCCTTTCTGCAGTCCAGCCCTTGGGAGTGCCTCTCCCCACCACATTCTCACTGCTAGGAGCAGCCCCTGGCTGCAGAGATCTGCCCTGAGCAGGGACTGAGCTCAGCAGCCAGGGCTCTGAGCAGAATTGATTCTGTTCTAGCTCAAACCAAGACAGAGACTATTTCAGACAGATTTTTTTCTTTGTATTATTCCAACTAGGATTTGAGTTTCCGAGAAGGTGATTTTGTTCATATCATTTGATCAATTTGTTATTCCAGATGCTTACATTTTATTATGACCCATTGCATATGGTTTGCTTGTAGGATGTTTGTGTAAATAAGCATAACCAAATCCAGCTCTGCTATTAATTACAGATAAGCTCTGTGTAACACACACAGCTTTGTATCGTCCCGCAGACACAAAATCTGAGTGCGGTGTGTTCGGCTTGACGGCTTTTTCCTCACGTGCACATTGTTTCTTTTCATTCAGAAAGGAAATTTTCAAAGGAAAAAAGATAAAAGTCAGTTAATGCCCAACTTTTATGTCCAGGCTGAGTGACTTGCTGCAAATGGTTTAAAGAGCACTTAAATTTAGAGGGGTTCTAATGCCAGGAAGGCACCTTTTTGTAGTAAAATAAGACAGGATGAGAAGGAATGCTGCTGCTTGTTGAATAATTTGCACAGTGGTAGAGGAATGGTTGTTTAGTTTTCTGTCGAGGTCAGACTGAAGTACAGCAGTGAGATCTTATTACTGATTGCAGAGAAGTGTTTTCATAAAAATAAAGATAGAGCTCAATGAATTCAGGTTTTTGTGTTCACTTCTAAAATAGTAAATGGCAATGTCAAGGTCATGGTTTCAATTAATTAATGGAATTTAGAGGCATGTAGAGGATAAACTGAAATTCCACATTACTTGTGTGGTTGTCTCTTACCATGCATGAGACATTTAATCCAACCCTAGTTTTAGGCCTTCATAATTGTAATATTTAAGGGGTTGTAAATGTGACTTTTGCTACTGTATCATTTTGAAGTAGGCCATAGTATGATTCAGAAATGAACTCTGAATAAACAGACAATGAATGTGTCTCAGTGCATTCACTGAGGAGCCAAGAACGTGTGTTGCTCTCAGTGGCTGGTTGCATTGATTTAAGCTCTGCTTTAGGTCTGTCCCAGCAACTCCTGTCATTGTAGATGTGCTCTTTTGTTGCTGCAGGATGTGAAAACTCAAGTCTATAGGTTCCTCTGATTAGTATGATGATGAGCCATTGCTTGGCATCAAGTCTAGATGCCCAAACAAAACGAGAGGATGAGGATTATGTGGGTTAAAAAAAAAAAACAGTTCTTTGCAAGTCAGAGACACTGAGCAACAGTCGCCAAGCAGGATTTATTAAGCTTCGGGTGATGTTACAATGAGAAAGACACTGAAGAACTGTATGGATGGTGGCTCAAACTGCTCTGTGATGGTCCCTGTGATGGTCCCAGCAGAAGTGGTGGCAGCCACAAGAAACTTGGCATAGCACTTTCTATTTTAGTAACACGTTTTCTAGTTCAAATTAAGGACTCTAGGTTTGGTTCTTCTTGCTGATTTGAAGGTATTCAGTGGTATCTACAGGCTGCTAATAGGGGCTGTAGTTAGCATAGGTTAAAATCCTCAGTTCTGCTGGTTTTGTCAGCTCTGACATATGGGAGCTGAGAAAATCACAATACCTTGGAGTTCATGGCAAAACTGTTGATACCAGAAAACTGGAATGAAGCTTCAGGTTTCTGTCTGGAGATGTCTTTTTCCTTCTATCTGTAGTGTTTTTACATAGCAATGACATTCAGGTGCAGCTATTGTCTTGCACTAGGGTGATCACTTTCTACTCTGATCCTCCCTGCTTTCAGAGCCAGGAATGCTGTGGTCATCTTCCCTTGAGTTTCTTTAAGATACAGGAGAAAAACCCTTGGAGTTCTGCAGAATTTATTATTGCTATTTAAATATTTCTGGTGGTTATTTCTCTTCAAAGCTAGAGCTAATTATCTCACATGATTGTAGCCAGCAAGAGTAGGGATGTAATTGTCCCCCTGTACTCAACACTGGTGAGGCCACAATTCAAATACTGGGTTCAGTTTTGGGCTTCTCACTCCAAGAGGTGCTGGAGCATGTCCAAAGAAGGGCAGCAAAGTTGATGAAGGGTCTGGAGAACACGACTGGTGAGGAGCAGCTGAGAGAACTGGGGTTGTTGAGCCTGGAGAGGAGGGAGCTCAGAGAAGAGTTCATTGCTCTCTACAACTCCCTGAAAGAAAGTTGGAGTGAGGTGGACATCAATCTCTTCTCCCTAATACCAGGTGATAGAACAAGAGGAAATTGTGCCAGGGGAGGGTTAGGCTGGAAAATAGAAGAAACTTCTTCCCTGCAAGAGTTCTTAAGAACTGGAAGAGGCTCTGCAGGGAGGTGGTTGAATCCTTGTCCCTGGAGGTGTTTGAAAGACACAGAGATGTGGTTCCGACGGCCATGGTTTAGCACCAGACTTGGTAGGGTTAGAGTATTGTTGGACTTGATGTGAAAGGTCTTTTCCAACCAAAACAATTCTGTGATTCTATGACACTTTTAACCAAGTCCTTTCTGAATTTCTATCACAGTCTGAACCTCACCAGAACGACTGCCTGCCTCCTCCCCTGACAGGTCCTTTAAGTGTGGTCAGTTCTGGATAGTTAGGATTTATGATCTGTTGGGTTGTCTTCATGAATGCTTTGGGAATGGTGCTCTTGGGCTGAGTTTGTCCAGATGTATCAATATTTTGATTTGGATGATCTAAAATAAATGGTCAAGATTAACTGTCTGCAACATGCTCTTTTTAACAAGGACACAGAATCATTTTTCACATCAGAGGATGCCTTTAAAACAAATATTGAGGTTTGCAGAATGGCCGGAGCAGCCCATGCACAAGTGGCTTTCCATTAGCCTTTGTTACATCGTTTTGGCATCCCTGTTAGAGGGAGAGAAGACCACAGGGAATTCACTTGTGAGGCTCGGTGGTAAAGGCTTCAGATTGTGCAATGCTGACCTAAGTGTGAAGGGATAAGGTGAAATCTTTACAGCTCTCAGGCAGCCGATGCTGCTCTAATAGGAGATGAGCTGGGAAATGGTTTGGAGAATTTCGTGATGAGAACGGAAAATTCACAGTGTGATTTTTTTATTTCCTTGGCTCTGATCCTGCAGGTCAGATCCCCAAAGGCTGATGTTATCTTGAGCCCCTCACTGCCTGCTCCTTTGTTTCTGCTGCTACTTAGGGTAATGCCACTGTTCTGTGCCCCGAGCTCCTGAATAGAGAAGTGCCAAGATGCTTGCATTAGAAAAGCATGGGACTGACAGCTGTTAATGGGAACAGAAGAGCCCATTTCCCCTTAGTACCGTCTCTGCCGCAGGTGTGAGAAGCACAACAGAAATGGGTCGTTCGGAGCCTCCAACTGTTATGGAGAAAAAAAAAAAGTTGAGAACTCCTCTGGGTAGTGTCAGACGGTGAGAGAGATGCTGATTCACTTGGGTGGGTGTGAAACCAACACTTTGCTGAAGATCTCTTCTTCTGTGTGTATTTGATGTTTGTGGAAGCAGGATAGTTTACTGGAGTTCAGTCTGGTGCTCCATCACTTAATGGTCCTTAGGTTCAGAAGACGGACTGACCTCTGCTGATGGATGGCCAGTGGGTGATTCATGGGAAGCACTGCAGGAATAGAAATCTTCCCAGGTTCAGGCTTTCCGAGCTGGGTTTAATTTTGTCATTTGGTGTAAGAAAATCTGGTACAACAAAAATGAATGGAGAATCTACCTTAGATCTAATGTAACAGTATACCAAGGAGCACTTGGGTTTGTTGGGGGAAACAGTGAAAGCACTTTGCTTTTTCATACATTTGTTTGTGCATTGAAAAAGATTGCAGCTAGGGAGCAAGGATTTGCTGCCGAAGGCATTAACTGGGTCAGGCTGACTTCCAAAGGTGACGTTTGACAGCACGCCTCTGGTTTGACGTGGGGGATACTGGAAAGGAGGTGACGTAAGTGTGAGTTAACCAGGCTGGGTTTGTGCAAATCCTGACCTGTGTCATACTTTACAAATGTACAAGTAAATTGGCCACTTCAGGGCTGAAAACAGTTGAATTTTTCAAAGAGTTGTTTCCACAGGAATAGGTCCTTGATATTTCTCAGTGATTTTGGTTCTTTAAACTTGAGAAAGTTTTCAATATGTATCTGCAGAGCCCTTTTTTTTTTTTTTTTTTTTAAGGAAGTCAGTTTGTTAGTAACAAAACAACTTCAGCTGAAGGAACACTTCATTTTCATGTGCAAGTAATGTAATTTTTAATATAACTTTAACATTCACTTCCAGTAGGATGCAGGTAATTAAAAAACAAATGCTGCTTTCACCTCTAATAATCCCAGAACCAGAGCATGGTGGGGATTGGAAGGGAGCTCTGGAGATTACTTAGTCCAATCCCTTTGTTGAAGGAAGGTCACCTGCAGCAGGTTATCAGTGTTGATAAACCAACCTAAACTCTTAAATTGCAGGGGGAAAAAAATCAGTAAGAATCATAGAATGCATTGGAGGGAAGGGACCTTCAAAGGTCATTTTGTTCAATCCCCTTGTAGTAAGCAGGGACATCTTTAAGAAACCTGCATCTCTCATGCTGAACTCTGAAACTGGTGTAGCTCTAGGCAGTGAATTTGCTTCTAAAGTGGAATTTCACTTTTAAAAATATTTTTAAAAGAGAAAATTGGGTTATTTTAATCTTTGGTTGTGTAAGCCTTTTGGTTTATTACCCACGGCCTTGGTGTGTTGTGGTCTTTCAGGAGGAATGCCTTGGCTAAATGGAGGATATTTTATTACTTGTAAGAAACTGTTGCATGAGTTGCTAAAGGTGTAGCCATCACAGAATCACATAATGCTAGGGCTTGGAAGAGACCTCCAGAGATTGAGTCTAACATCCCCGCCAGAGCAGGATCACCTATGAACACATCCAGGTGGCTTTTTAAAGTCTCCAGGGAAGGAGACTTCACAACCCCTCTGGGCAGCCTGCTCCAGGGCTCCATCACATTAACACTAAAGGAGTTTCTCCTCATGTTGAGGTGGAACCTCCTGTGTTCCAGTTAGTACCTGTTGTTTCTTGTTCTGTCACTGGGTACCACCACAAAGAGACCATCAGCTTAATCTTGACACCCACCTCTCAGATACTTATAGACATTAATAAGATCCACTTCCAACCTTCTTCTCTCCAGACTAAGCAGCCCTGGATCTCTCAGTCTTTATAGGAGAGATGTTTAAGTGTCCCAGTCATCCTTGTAGCTGTAGAAGTGACAGTACTTTAATTAGAAAACATAGTTTGTATTTATGGAAAGTGTTCACATGCTGTCTTTTGTGAAAGCTGAAGAATCCAAGAAGGAACACAGTGTTTCCCACAAACCATACATCTCTGCCATTCCACAGTCTCTCAGCAGCTGGCCTAAAAAAGATTTTTTGAATACGAGTTATGTGTTTAATTAGGGAAGGGAACCTTGGCAGATCTTCTGACTTACAGTTCATTTTAAAGTCTTCCAAAAAAAAAAAAAAAATTGGAAAAAAAAAAGAAAAAAGAGAAAAACTCCACCCCAACAGAAATCAATCCAATTTGGTTTAATTGTCATATATAAATTAAGAACTCATTTCTTTCCACTTCACAAAGATATCTCCTCTGGCCCCTCCTGATGGATTGCACAGGGCGATTACTTCCAAATGAGGAACATTGGGCTGGAATTCAGCAGTGAGTTCTCATGGTCTCCCAGAAGGCCTCGCTGCAGATCCCCTCATGGCAGCCCTGTGGTTTCACAGTGCTCTGGAAGCATTTGCCTCTGTCGTTTCTCCCACAAGACCATTGTCCAACCATGAGAGAAGGGCTTCTCCCAAAAACTCAAACCCTTTGGAGAGTGGACTGTGGGGAAGAAAATGTCTTGCAGGAGATTCCTCTTTGGAGCGTCTATCCTGCATGGTCAGCAGGAGGCAGGGCTAGGCTTTCCTTGGGAGTTCTTCACTCTCCCCTTTTCAAACCGGTAAATCATTTTGGGTAATATAAATATATTCCCTTCATACCAGTTCTCTCTGTGTGTGAGAATAGTATGGCATGATCAAACTAAATGGGTTTAGACCACAATAATTTACTGCAAGAATACAAATTGCCTACCAGTTCCTTCTATGAGTTTTAAACTCTTTGTAACAGACCTCAAGCAAATTGGGAAGAGAAGAGTTTAGCTGGAGCTGGCTGAAATGTCTTCAGTGTCTTCACGGAGAAATGTGCAGTAGATTTGAGCTCTGGGATTACTACATGGCAAGCTGGGCTTAAAAAAAACCAACTTATTTCTTTATCTCTTAGCAACCTTCATTTTCAGGATGGAGGGTTGAATACAGCTAAGGATGTGGATAGTTATTATTTTATTTTAATCTAAAATAGGAAAAGTCTGAGGGGTTGCAGAGGTTAGGAGTCTCATTTATCAGCTTCCTTTTAAGAACTGCCATGTGTCATCGAGTGGCTGCAAGACACCCTTGCTGCCTCACTGTCTCTTCTTTGCCCTCAAGAAGCCAAAATGTTAAACTGGTGGAGTTTACCAGCCCTGCAGAGAAATTCTTCACGTCTGGCCTAGATGTCGAACTAAATTTGGTATGTATCTTGTGGGCTGGGGCAAGCGCTGGAAGCTATTAGAACGCTGAACAAAAAGCTCTATTCAAGGACTATCGCCTTCCTGCCGGGGTAATCCAAGTATCAAAAATTGAAAAATATGGGGTAGGAGACTGTGGCTGCCACAGACCAGAACTTTTAAAGGTGTCTAGAACATCCACTCACTTCAAAACGTTGCTTCTATGGTCTATGATTAATTGGAGAAAAGCAACAAAGAAGCCCAATATAACATCTACATCTCTATCCAATTAAATAAAATTGAACAGTCTTAATAAAGTGGAGTTGCAAGCTGGTAGAAATTTTCTCTTGTCACTCAAAAGTCAGGACAGGAAAACATTTTTCTTCCCCTTGAAATAGCTGTATTTATTATATCTGACCTGTTTAACATCACTGGTTTTACTTAAGAAGTAGAAAGAAACAAATGCTTTTCATCCTTTGATGCCTTTTTTTTTTTTAGTAGCGTGAAATTGTGTTACCCAGAAAAATAACAGAAAAATGGTTTCCAAAACACAGCCTGCAATAATCAAATGTCCTTGTTTAAAAAAAAAATAAAAAAAAAAATTGAAGGTGGTTAATCCTAATTGTTTGAATCTATTATAAATTACTTTATGAACATCATCTTGTTCTGTTTTTTCAGCTTTCAACCAGCTCTGTATAGCTCTTAGTTTTCTTCAGCAAAGGTGAAAATGTGGTGAGAGGATACTTTTAGTGCTTAGAGAAGAACAGCCTGTAGAAACTGATCCAACTTCCTAATGAGGAATTTCTCAACAACAGAAAGGGCACTGAAGCCCATTTGGTGCCTGGTTTACTTTTAGTGCATACTTTTGACTATATATTAGAGATATTTATACAGAATCTCTGTGTGTGTGTGTGTGTGTACAGTGTACTGTTACGCATTCTTCTGAAGAGCAGACTTGGGCTGAACATCTTTAGTCATCCCACAGCCAGAAGCAAGGGGTATTGGTATTATTGCTCTTTCCTTTTAATTTCACACAGAATCACAGAATGTTAGGGGTTGGAAGGGACCTCTAAATATCATCCAGTCCAACCCCTGTCCCAGAGCAGGATCACCTACGGCAGGTCACGCAGCATCAAGGTGGCTTTTGAATGTCTCCAATGAAGGAGACTCCACAACCTCTCTGAGCAGCCTGTTTCAGGGCTTTGTCATGCTCACAGGGAAAAAAAAATTCTGTATGTTTGCATGGAACCTCCTCTGCTCTAGCTTGCACCCATTGCCCCTTTTCCTGTCACGGGACATCACTGAGCAGAGCCTGGCTCTGTCATCCTGACACTGCCCTTTACATCTTTATAAATGTGAATGAAATAACCCCTCAAGCTCCTCTTCTCCAAGCTAAAGAACCCCAGCTCCCTCAGCCTTTCCTTACAAGAGAGATGTTCCACTCCATCATCTTCATGGCTCTTCACTGGACTCTTTCAAGCAGTTCCCCGAGGTCCTTCTTGAATTGAGTGGCCCAGACTAGGACACATGGGCATGGTGACATTGGGTTGATGGTTGGACTCGATGACCTTAGAGACCTTTTCCAGCCAAAACAATTCTATGAGTTTGTACACACAAAATTAAAACTTACAGCACATCATTTCACAGGAGAATCCAGTTGCAGCAGATGCCTTGGGATGCTTTCAGGAGGGCATGATTCCCTCCTTTCAGCATTTTCCCCAGTCCATTGTCCAAACAAATCCTGAACGAAGACTGGATTAAGCGCTTATTTCCCTCCCTCTTTTACCAGTGTGCTTTAACTATGAAAGATGAAAATTCAGTGTGTTTGTTTTACACTTTCAATTTGCCTGTCTCCCTCGGGATTTTGAAGTGAGAAATGGCATCTCTTCTGCATTACTACACCAGGCTCATCCTGCAGGGTTTATTCCTGTGTTTACATTTCATGTTCTGCTGACACACACAAGAAAAATCTTCCTTAATAAAAGCCAGATCTAATGTATTTACTACCTATGGCCACTTAATTGTCTGGTTTGCAACCCTTGAACGTTCAAGAGCAGCTGAAGCAGCATGAACTCTGCTCATAGGGCAAAGCCTTTGTACTCACCCTGACTTCTCTAGCAAGGGAGTGAGCTGAAGTCAACAGGAGTCTTTCCGCTGGCTCAAGTAAGTGGTGGATTATGTCTGTAGTGTGAATATTGAGATTGGCTGAGACAGAAGGCTTTAGTATATAAATTTCTTTTATTTCTCTTCCATAAATGGCAATGAGACGTGTTATAAATAAAATAGTAAGAGACTTGCATTGTAGAACTTCTTTCATCTGCTGGCTTCAAAGTGTTTCCAAGTTGGCATGAAACTTCCAACTTTCTGGGTGGAGAAACTAAGGAATACAGAAATCAACTTCCAAATAACATGGTGCAGCAGCAAGACTGAGAATGGCACTGGACTCCATGTTCATTCATACAATATCTGTAACTGTTATTAGTTTTCAACTGTCCTGAATAAAACCTGGAGTATTTTTTTGCCCGAGTACAGGGTTAGTGAGTGGACAGTGAGAGCTCTGCCTAGAGGCATAGTAAAAGCACCATTTTAAGGTACAAGAAGTGATGGTCTCATGTTTCCATTCTATCTGTTTTTAATGTTATAACATAAAAATACTACATAAACCACAGCAAAAGCTATGAAAACTGGGAACGTCTTAAGCGGTTCCTTTCCAATTTTCCTTCTTTATTGTCTGTTTTTTCCCTTTGTCCATAGTAGCTTCCCTGAAGGATGTTTCTTATTTCTGCTTCTCAGGATTTGCTCTAGAAGTTGCAACTAGACTGATGTAGAGCCACAACATTATAGGCCACAAGATTTGCACTTTGGCTGGGGAGAGAGTCTTGGTTTGAGCTGGTTTTACAACCATCTGGCTGAATGGAGAGCTTGCCAGTTGCTTTTTAGGGATTATATTCTCACAAACTGAGGTTGTTCAGCCTGGAGAGGAAAAAGCTCTGGGGAGGCCTTAGAGCAGCCTTGAGTATTTTTGGAGGCGGCTACAGGAGAGCTGGAGAGGGACTATTTACAAAGATGTGGAGTGACAGGATGATGGGGGTGAGGGGGGTTGCTTCAAATTGGAAGAAGATCAATTTAGTTTAGGTATTAGGAAGAAATTCTTTCCCATGAGGGTGATGAGGCACTGGAATATGTTGCCCAGAGAAGATGTAGAGGCTCCAGAACTGGAAGTGTTCAACTTGAGGTTGTATGGGGCCTGGAACAACCTGCTCTGGTAGGTGTCCCTCCCCATAGCAGACCCTTGCAACTAGATGATACTTGAGGTCCCTTCCAATCCAAACCATACTGTGACTAAAAGGAAATGAAAACAAGCTGGAGATGTATGCAGAACTTGCAGAGAAAGGAGAGCAGAAGAGCTTTGGTGTGTTTTCTGCACTTCGGATGAGACTTTAATTTCAGTTTGTTTGGAAACGATCACTTGCAGCCATCCTTTGCAAACTAAAGCAACTTTGAGTGATTACAGTTGGCATGAAAGTGCAGATAACATTAAAAAAAAAATCAAACTCCAAGTCTTACACCTTCCACAGCCCTGGCTGGATGTGGCTGGAAGGCAGATGTAGGGAGTGGTTTTGGTTTGTTTTACCTCCTTTAGCTCCCTAGGTTGCTGGCTTTGTGGAGTGACCTCTTTGTAGAGTGATTGTTCTGTTCTCTGTGTTGAGTCTTAGCAATTCTACATTTTTCTGTGCATGAAACCGTTGGGAAACTTGAATTTGTACAAGTTTTAGGTGCTGCTTCTGTAATATCAACATAAGGAGGAAGATTTTATCCTGATAATTGAGGAGAAAATTGTGAGGATCCACTTTCAAACTAGAGGCCCCAAAACGTGACTGCTTGGCATTAATTTTATGAAGTTCAATAAGGACAAGTGCAGGCTCCTGTGTCGGGGGAGGAATAACAACAGGCACCAGTACAAGTTGGGGGCTGCCCTGCTGGAAAACAGTTCTGTGGAGAAAGACCTTGGAGTCCTGGTGGACAGCAAGTTCTGCATGGGCGAGCAATGTGCCCTTGTGACCAAGAGAACCAATGGCAGCCTGGGGTGCATCAAGAAAAGTGTGTCCAGCAGGTCTAGGGAGGTTCTTCTTCCCCTCTATTCTGCCCTGGTGAGACCACACCTGGAATACTGTGTCTGGTTTTGGGCTCCCCAGTTCAAGAGAGAGCGGGACCTGCTCGAGAGAGTCTGGTGGAGAGCCACGAGGATGACTGGGGAACTTGAGCATCTCCCCTATGGAGAGAGACTGAGAGCCCTGGAGCTGTTTAGTCTGGAGAAGAGAAGACTGACAGGAGATGAATGTCTACAAACATCTGAGGGGTGGGTGTCAAATTCTTTTTGGTTGTCCACAGTAATAACACAAAGAGCAAGGGCTACAAACTGGAACATAGAAGGTTTCACCTCAACATGAAGAGAAACTTCTTTACAGTGAGGGTGACAGAGCCCTGGAACAGGCTGCCCAGGGAGGTTGTGGAGTCTCCTTCTCTGCAGACTTTCAAAACCCACCTGGATGCGTTCCTGTGTGAACTACCCTAGGGGATTCTGCCTTGACAGGGAGGTTGGACTGGGTGATCTCTGGAGGTCCCTCCCAACCTCTAAAGTTCTGTGATTCTGTGATTGAGAATTATAAAAGGACAAGAAGAGTTCAGTGTTTGGTGCTTGGCTTGTGGCAATCTCTTATATCTGGAGGGAATAATTTTTCTTACGGGACAAGAAGTTTGATTTCTCAGTATGTGATCTTGCTGTTGGGTACTTAGTACATGAACAGTGGCAATTGACTTTAGTTTTGCCACTTTTGTTCTTGTAGTTCTTGTCTCTGAGTGTTTGCTTTGATAGGGGCGTATTTGCTCTAGATGCAAACTACTGGATTTTTTGGCCTCCTGTCGTTGTACCTGGTTCCACGCTGTTTCTGTAGAGCAGACATGAACTAATTGAGCAGTTGTCAATAGTTGTCTTTAGTACAGAGCTAAGGCAGTTGGAGTATGTGTTTTATGTTTTACTTCTATCTTTTGTAGAAATAATGAAAAAATAATACCTTATAAACATTTGATTAGCAATATCTAAATGACAGGGGACAGGAGGATGGGGTGACACTCCAGAAGGATAAGGGACAATGGCCACAAACAGGAACCCAGGAGGTTCCATCCAAACAGCAGGAGAAATCTCTTTGATATGAGGGTGCTGGACCCCTGGAGCAGGCTACCTGGAGAGGTTCTGGAGTCTCCTTGTCTGGAGAGCTTCCAGACCAAGCTGACCATTGTGATCCTGGGCAAGGTGCTGTGAGTGCCCCTGCTTTAGCAGAGGGGTTGAACTGAATGATCTCCAGGGTTCCCTTCAACCCCTGTGATTCTGTTACAGAAAGCCCCTTCCTGCTTAAGAGAAAGGTGGTTTAAATTTCATCACAAGTTAATAATTCATGGCTTTGGTTTTGTCTGTGCAGCTATTAGTGAAATGTGCTGTAAAGATCTCCCTGATTGCTGAAGAGAAAGCTGTTACCTACGTAACCATGTGGAAAGAAATGAAAAGCACCTGCCAGGTCTTGTGTGATGCAGACCTGGCGTTATAAACCCTGAAAGAAGCCTAGCAAATGGTACTGAAGTGATGCACTGGAATCAGCTGATAATCCAGCCCAGAGTCAAATTTCCACATTTCACTTCTCATGATGATGGTATTCCAGGACTGCTATATGGTTTTTCCATTTGGACATGAAGATTTGTTTTCCTTACTGGTGTTCTTCTCAGTGTTGATAATTTCCAACTTAGAAATCCGTAATGTGACTGAGTCAAACAGAGAGAGTCCACCAAGCATCAGAAACTCGGTATTTTTTTAGTGGAAGCTTAGGCACTCTAAATGCCAAGGCTGAAATTAAATAAGAGCTTAAAAGCTTGACCCAAAGTCTGTTGGGTCAGCTTAAAGGCTGACATTGAATTTCAGCAGGCTTTGATCAGACTCTAAGTAATCTACAATTTATCAAGTTATTTCCATGCTCTCCTTTTTCTTTTCTGGAAGGTTCACAGAGGAAATAAGTTTTGTTAGTGACAAGAGTAAATCTGAAAGACGAATGGAGGGGAAGAAGTATGCACACGCCGAGGGCTTGCTCCTGCTCTCAGCAATGCAGGTGTGGGCCTTGGTATCTTGTAAGATCAGCTGCGCTGCTGATTTTACAAGAGATCCCATGATTTACACGGTGTGCTCCGAGCAGGGTCAGCCTCCCCAGTGCACACCTGCGTACCTGGGACCCAGGCAGGCTGCACTCCAAGGAAAGTGCAGGCGTTTTTCCTACAGCTCCTGTTTGCTGTCGTTCCACTTATCTGGAGAACGTTTAGAAAGAGTTTGTGGTGTGGCAAGCACATTAAAAACCAAACAAACACAGAAAGTAGACCTTTTCACTGCCAGTTTTCCTGTACTGTCATCCAGCTCTTGGCTCACATACTGGAATCTCTTGCCAAAGCCTTCTGCAGGGGTAGGTTTTGGCATAATCAAAAATTTACAGTGGAAATCATTGCTCTCTACAACTCTCTGAAAGGAGGTTGCAGTGAGGTGGGGCTCTGTCTCTTCTCCCTAGTATCAGGTGATAGAATGAGAGGAAATGGCTTGAAATTGTGCCAGGAGAGGGTTATGTTGTATGTTAGGAAAACTTTTTTTCCTGCAAGAGTGGTCAGGCATTGGAACAGGCTGACTAGGGAGGTGGTAGAGTCACCATCCCTGGAGATGTTCAAGAAATGTGTGGACATGACACTTGGGGACATGGTTTAATGGCTATGGTAGTACTACAGTGATGGTTGGACCTAATGATCTTAGAGTCTTTTCCAACCAAAACAATTCTATGATTCTATGAAATCTGTCTGTATAGAGGGAAAAGTTGGTCAAAGAACTCCTGTCTCTTGACATCTGTTAGCTGGAACTGCCTATGTACCCGTTGTGCAGTACTGCTTTCACGTAGGCGCCATTTTTGTGCTGCTTCTCCAAGACCTGTCTGTGTCAATGTCTTCCTGCAAGATAATAAGGCAACTGGTGCAGAGTAAAAGCCTGAACTAGCACTTGGTATAGACATGGAAAGTCTTAATACCTAGGAAGTTCCCATGGATTTTGTGTCCTGTTTCAGGGTAGCTATTTATTTCTGCAAATACGAATAGTCGCATCAGCTTTTCGCAGTGTTTAGGAAAGAACTAAAATGGCTGGGTTACCTTCTTGCTCTCTGCATCTCCCTGAAAGAAAGTTGGTCTCTTCTTCCTAGTGACAAATGATAGGATGAAAGGAAACGGCTTCAGGTTGCACCAGGGGGTGTTCAGGTTGGATGTGAGAAGAAACTTCTTCTCTGAAAGTGTTCTCAAACCCTGGAATAGGCTTCCCAGGAATATGGTTGAATCCCCATCCCTGGAAGTGTTTCAGAAAGATGGTTGAATCCCCATCCCTGGAGGTGTTTAAAAACCACAGCAATGTGGTGTCAAGAGACATGATTTAGCACCAAACTGGAGTTAGATCATGGATGAACTTGAAGATCTTCAAGTTTGGTTTGTTTTTGGTTTTCTTTTAACTAAAATGGTTCAATGATTCTGTGTGATACAGAGCAGTGTGGACTGCTGGTGTAGGGGCAGAGATGTCCATTTTTTCCAAGTACTTAATCTGCACACAAAGTTCTTTATGAGAAAGGATCCACAGTAGCCTCTTGGCATGGAAGGATGAGGTATTTTTCCTTCTTCCAAGCTGGCAGCCTTTAGTGACTTCAAAGGTAAATCCATGTCTTTATTCCTCTACACTTTCATCTCTCTGCTAATCCATAGGTTTGGGAGACTTATCCCATGACTAAAACAGACAAACTGATCTGGAATACAGAGGAATGTAGAAGGGGGGGGGGGGGGGTTTTTTTTTTTTTTTTATTTTTTTTTTTTTTTTTTTAATGTTTTATTTCTATCTTGAAAGAGCTTTTTCCTCATTTTGATGGAAGAATGGAGATGGAAAACATCATGAAAACTTTGTCTTGCAGAGGTCTGCACCACAGATAATGACTCCTTTGATCCCAGCCCCTGTCTGTGCTCGGAATTGAGAGGTGAGGTAGGACTCAACTCATCCTTTTTGGATAAGAGCAGAAGCAGTTACTGACAGAGCAATACACTCTTCACTTACCTTGCAGCAGCTTATTTTTCTCTCCGTTCCCTAAAGTGCTTTTCCTTTGTTTCTACTGCTTTCTCATAGCTGTTTTTTTAACCTGAGGCTTTCTTGAGTTTTATGTTTTTGTTTGTTCTGCTTGGTTCTTTCTTGACTTTGGGTTGTTTTCTGAACCAGTCGCTCCCTTTCCCGGCAGTTAATAACACTCTCTGTTCTTGATTAATAACCACAAGTGGTTAAGACCTGTCTCCTCTGCTGAGCAGCACAGGCAAAACCACAGTCATTTACACTGCTCTTCACTTCCTCTTTCCACTGCCTCCTGGAGTAATGAACCTCCTCAGTGCAGCTCAAAGGGCTGCCTGTCACCTTCAGGGAGTCACCACCGGTATTCCCGGCAGCGTTTTACCTTCACTTGGAGGTCTCACATCAAGGTACTGACCCGATCTGACCTCTGTCACTTTCTTTGACCCCAAAACATCACAGCCTGAGGTGTTGTTATAGCAGGAACACCTGCAACCTGCAGTCTTCTTTCTGCTGGGAACACCCCCACCACTTTTAAGATTTTTTTTCACACTAATTCCGTCAGAGCACCATATTTTCATCATTCCAGAGGTAATTATTTGAAATTACTTCATTTTGCTTCCAAGGATAGCAATCAGCATTTAATATCAACTAACTTGACAGCATTTACTGCCTCATCAGAACTGTTTTTTTAGGATTGTGGAGAAATATAGCTAAATTTTAAGCCCTTGTATACTCTGAGAAGCCCAAGGCTTGAGCCTGTGTAAGGTCATGGCATATTTCATCCTTATGAGACTTTTAGAGCCCACTTAGATGTTTTTCTTCTTGGTCTTGCCTCTTGATGTTTGCTGGTCAGCAGGAGATAGTTTGGGTATGACACAGACTGGTTGCAAGTCTTTAAGAAACATGGCAGTTTATTTCTAGTTCCACTTTTAACCCCATTTTTCCCCCCCCCCGTACTAAAAGGAAGGCCAACCAGTCAGTAATGTTTAGAAGGGTTGTTATTAAAGACCTGTAATTTCCCTGTCTGATATCTTCCATGTCTTAAAAGATTTCTGATCTGAAACATAAAACCACAGAACAACTTCATCTGAAAGGTAGGTTAGCAGGTCTCTAAGCCCTCGTGTCCAAGCCCAGTGCCTGCTTGGAAGTGAGATTTGACATTAGATCAGGTTGCTCATAGGTTGAACGGCTTATAACAGAGTGTCCAGTGAGGTGGCAGAAGCCCCAGCCCTGGAACCATTCCAGGTCAGGTTGGATGTGGCTCTGAGAAAGCTGATCTAGAAGCTTGAGTAGGACAGATTTAGACTGGATATTAGGAAGAAATTCTTTGCAGTGAGGGTGGTGAGATACTGGAACAGTTTTCCCAGAGAGGCTGTGGATGCCCCCTCCCTGGAAGTGTTCAAGGCCAGGCTGGATGAGGCCTTGAACAACCTGGACTAGTAGAAGATACCTCTTCCCATGGCAGGGGCATTGGAACTAGATGATCTTTAAAGTTTGTTTCAACCCAAACTATTCTATGATTCTATGAAAAGCTGAAAAGCCATGAAAGTTTTCCATGGTTAGGGTTGACATAGGGGAAGTAAAGCCTGCTCAGTGATGATTTTTAACTTGTGCTCTTCCAGTTCCTGCCAACTGCCTTTCCTGGTTGTCTTCTTTTCCTGAGAACTCTCACAAGGAGCTATTTTTTAAATTAGGCATTTTCAAGCACACATACTGTTGCATTAGTGACTGTGTTTTACCTTCCTCATGTGCCCTCCTTTGCCCAGGAATTTTGGTGGGTACATCTAATGAGTATCTGAAAACTCTGCTCATGCCGCCACTGTGTTTGCAGCACCGGTGCCGGGGTTTCCTCAGGGAGATGTGCTGCAGCTCTCATTCCCATCTCATGCCAGGACTGTGATTGTGGTTAGAGATAACTGGTAATACCTTTAATTAAAAGACTTGCTGGAGAGCAAAGGGCGCTCTGCCAGTCTCTGTAACAACTGTTGGTGCTGAGAGATCTCAACTGCATGTGCCTGCCTACCCCCATGCTTTCAGGTATGGTTTTTATCTCTCCTCCTGCCTTAATTGTTTGTGTTCACAAAGGATGTGGCAATTCTTTTACTTATTCCTTTAACTGTCATGTGGTTTTCATTCTGCTGCTCTCATTGTGTCTAGGGATTTCCAGCCCTTTGCAGCAGGCAGCTAGAATTGTGGCTGTAGTTTATGGTGCTCTGTCAGGCTTGTGACTATAAATAATCCACAGAGGAGGGGTGATTACGCTGCACTTCCCCAGGAGCCGCAGGCTCCCTTTGCACTGGGCATAAACCCACTGCCTTGCTTTGGGCATTCAAATGATTCCTATTTTCAGTTCATTGGAAGTTGCAAATGGACAATTTTCAGAATGGTTTGTTATTGTTATTTAAGTTGATTCAGTATTTAGGCTTTGGCGTTTGGGCTTTAAAGGCACTGCAAATTAAAACCAGTTCAAGTCAGGAATGTGTATTCACTACAGCTTTGGAACATGTATGGAATCTGAAGTTTATGGCTTTGAAAGCACTTGCCCTCTCTCAAATGTTTCTAATAAGATAGAGTGTGGTGATTTACACCTCTTGAGATATTGAACTGCTATCCAAGAATGTTGTTTGGCTCTTAAAGAAAGGAAGCATTGGTGGGCCCAAAAAAAAGAAGCAGCTTAAAGTGAATTCATTGAGGCTTGAGCATTGTGTGTGTAAAAGAATTCCTTATTTAACACTTTCTCTGCACACCACGAATGCATTTGGGAGCCATCAGCTGATAGTTTCTGGAGAGGACAAAGAGGAGAGCAGAGCCCTTGCATGACCTGCTTTTCCTCCCACTCCAAAAGACATTGCTGCAGCAGGAAAAGAAAATTTGATTCTGCTCCCCCAGGAGACTCCTCGTGTCTGCTCCTGGGCTGTGAGGAGTGTTCAGTGCCAGGAACTGCCCGAGCTGAGGCTGCGCCTGGGTGGTACAACGCGGGTCTGTAGTGACAGGACTCACAGACACTGCTGTGTCACAGTGCTGGCAGCACTGGGAAGGTCACACGTAAGAGAGAAGACATTTGGAAGCAGGGAGCTGGGATTTCTTTCTACGTGTATGTATTTTAATCTTAAGCGGGGTGTGTAGCTCTGAGTGCTGAAGGGCGTGTTTCAGCCTGGGTGCTGTAAATGAAGCGTGGGGAGGGAAAGCTGAAGGGAGAGGGGAAGCAGAGTGAAGTCTCTCATGGCTCATCGGAAGGGCAAGGACTTGTAATAAAACGGAGTTTTGGAAGAGCTTCTAGGAATTGTGGCTTAGCTTGGGAATCTGTGCTGTGTTTCTCAGGGAGAGTCTTTTCTTTAAATGTTATAATTAAGGTGCCTTTTTCCTCCATAAAATTGAGAATGTTGTGATCTTTCTAGACTACCAAAACTCACCTTATCTTTTGGAACAGCACAGCTACCGCCTATGTTCTCTCTGACTGTCCTCGGAGCTTCTTGAATTGCAGATCCCCACATGAGCTACAAATGCTGTTTGTCCCTTCATTTGCCTAAAAGAGCTGGGGAGGGGAGGCATGGGGAGGGGAGGCATGAAGAGGGCAGGAGGAGGTTCAGGTCTGTCCTGCGAGTGTGGTTCCCGTTTTAATCAGCGTGGTATTTCCTCTTCCTGCGGGCCAGGGAACACCTGTGTTTTTCTTGAAGCATTACAAGGGACATGTATTTGAGAGGGAACATATTAAAGCCCATCTGCATACTTGGGCTTCAAAGGGTGTGCATGGGGCTCTGGCTGAGAAAAAAAATTAGAGAGAGTGAGAGGTATTGACAGAGCTAATGGACCTCTAGTTAAAGTGTTTTAACAAAGCATCGGAACTGGAGAGGAGACCTTGGGGTTGATACAAAAGGTCAGGGAAGTTCTGTGTGATGAACCTTTAAAGCATTCCTTAGCCTTCAGGTCTAGTGTCATGTTTGAGGCTATGTTTTATTTCAAAGGACAAACATTAGTCTTAATTTAACTCTTTATTTCATATAGACGTATTTTAGACAACTATAAAATGTTGCACACTATTTTCTATCCTGCATCTTTTTCCACTCCTGAGAACAGGAATTATCACTCCCAGGACCGTTTTGCAGCTTGGCTGGTGTGAGCAGCAACACAACGTTGCCCAGATGTCTCTGGCACCTTTATTGGGACGTGTGGGGTGCTTGGCTGGTGAGAGTAAGGAAAACATAGCAGGCAGTGCTGCAACCACTTTTTGGAGGCAGCTCTGTGAAAGCCACAGCAGCACAGAGGCGAGTGGAGAATCTCTCTAATCTACAGAACCAGGAACTGTTTGCTCCTGTTCTCCCTCATGAATTAAGTTGTTTGTGTTTTTAAAGAATTAAAATTAGAGTTGAGTGGAGAAAGATGATTACCACTCATGGAGGACTAGAGCATTTCAAAGCTGTGGTTTTGTTCAGGGTTGCACTAAAAACCAAACCTGTGAAATTCTCTGTAAATTAGGGGCCCTAACTCAGGGCAAGCTGCCTGGGGGGTACGTGGAGCCATCGACCTGGAGAGCTGGGGCTTCTTACAAGACACAGTCCTGGGAACCATGTTTCCAAGCTCTGAGCTGCCCTTTAATCTGCCAGGTGGGCTGAAGGGAAGCCAGGAAACTGGAAGTCTTGTGAGCCACGGCTCCAAAGTGTCTGGCTCAGCTATGGTTGCAGGCTCTGGCTCCATGTCAGCTACTGATGGAAAGCCAGAGAACCCTGCTTCCCAGCAGCCCTCAAGGGGAGCCTTGCTGGAGGAGGGGCATGCCAGCAACTGGGAGCTGTGGGAACTGGAAGGCACATTGCAAAGGGCTGAGAGTTGGGAGGGCAAACTTGCCCTTAACCTATCAGGGCCACTTAGTGTGGTTGTAATCAGCAGTGAGGGTCCCATCATAACCCTGGCTCTGTAGCAAATATTTCAGAACTGAACCATCTCCAGGTAATGTTTTGATTGTGCAGGTTTGGCATTCTCCAGTGGAAACTCACTCTCCTGAAGAATTCCTGACTAGCATTTTTTAAATCTACGTTTTGGTTTTTTTTTTTTTTCCCCTTTTCAAAGAGAAATTAGTTTTGTTGATTGAGCTCTTGCTTTTGTAGCAGTAAGGTCACCTGGGGTTTTTTTGGTTTTTTTTCCTGCTGTGTCTTTGTTACTATTTGTTATTCAGGATTTCTGCTCAGTTTTCCTATCCAGAGAGGTGATCAATACATATTTCATATGCCAGAGTATAAATTCCATCACGTACAACACAGGAAAAATGCTTCCCACAAAAGACAGGACAAATTTGAAACAAATGAGCTTCACTGCAACATGCTAGGACTAGAAACTCAGACCCTCCTCATGTCATCAGATGACTTCTGTGGCATTGTAATGTAATGTTGTCCTTTAAAATGTGGTGTTTGGATTTTGGAGAAGACACATCTTCAGTTGAAAGGTCTTTTGGAAACACTTCTTGTAGTCACAGAATTATAGAATCGTTCTAGCGGGAAAAGCTTTGTAAGGTCATTGAGCTCAACCATTCTCCAACTCTACCAAGTCTGATGCTAAACCATGTCCCTCAGCACTATGTCTCTGCCTCTCCTAAACACCTCCAGGGGTGGGGATTCAACCACCGTCTTGGTAAGCCTGTTCCAGTGTTTGGAAACTCTTTCAGTGAAGAAGTTTCTTCTACTGTTCAAACTACATTTCTGCTGGTGCAACTTGAGACCTTTTCCTCTCATTCTATCACCTGTTATTTGGGAGAAGAGACCAACCCCCATTTGTCTCCAGCCTCTTTTTAGGGCAGTTGTAGAGAGCCAGAAGATCTCCCATTATCTGTCATTATATCAAGAAGTTGCATATTGCACCTGAAGTAGGGAGAGCAGAACAAAACCAACCTCAAAAGCAAACAACCCCTAAGGATCCAGGGCAAACCACTACCTTCACAGACCACTGTGAACTCACACTCAAAGACCTCCTTACATTATTTGCAGCTATTGCATAAACATGTTGCACGACAGCTATACTGTTACCAAAAGACATAAACACATAGTTACAATATTTCCCAGAGCAGATCATACCGCAGGGGCTCCTAAGATGTTCTTTGGGACTTTGCTAACTTTCAGTCCTCTGAAGGGAGGAGAGGGACCAGAAGCTAGGAAAGCCGCACTGTGCTTGTGTGTAGAATGAATGTGCCTCTGTTTCTTGGATAGGTGGTCTTCCCAGGCTTATGGATTTTCTTTCCCGTCATCAACATTATGATCTTGGTTTTTTTCTTCATCTGCTGCTGTTATGTCCCTGTCTAGCCCAGCTCACACATTCCCATTGAGCAACAGGTTTCTTCTCTTCCTTTCATGCTCTTCTTTATAGTACCCATTCTGATTTTATTTTTCTTATTCTGTCTGTGCCCACCACATCAGTTGATGTTTCTTGATAGAAATTCTGGGCCCAACCCAACTTCTGTCCTTTTGAAAGAAGCTTTTTTTATGTCTCACAGCTGACTTTCCCGAAGAACTCTTTTCCTATGCCTTCATATTGTCCCAGGTAAATAGAAACTTTGTACTTGATTTCTGTAAGGTAAGATTCTGTCCTCAGTGGTTTTTTCAGCTTTGGAACACACAGAGAACATGAGAAAAGGCATCAGGAAAACAGGAGTGTCCCAACCAAGAGGATGCTGATGAGGAATGGAATCATCAGTGTGGGCAGGCAGATGAAAAGGCAAACCATGACCCAAGGTGTATCAGGTAGCTGATAATAATGGAGTAAGGGAAATTTCAGTGTCAAAGCAGAAGGTTCTGGAAAGATCGTGTCTGGAATTCTCTGCAGCACTTTGATTTATGACTTTGAAGACCATCACTGATATGGACAGGCTCTTTGGTGAGACTGCAGATAGAGCTTGTTCAGTCAAGCCAAGAGCTTGCTGCAGTCAGTGATACTGCTCTGTATGAATAAAACACTTATCCTCATAAATGCCAGAAAGGCAGAGATTAACTCTGATGCAAAACTAAATTTGTCTAAACTGGCCACCAGTAAATTTTAGTTCATGTTTTCAAAGTGGAAGAACTATGAGGCTTTCCAGCAGGAGCAGTTTGGGCAAGAAACTTAATTAGGTGGAAGATGGCACTCATTCAGTTAAGGAGTAGAGCAGCGTGCCTGCAATAAAAGGAGGTTGCACCAAATCATCCTACACGTCACTTGAAGCCATTGCAGCTACTTAACATCCTTCACCTTTCCTTCCTCCAGAGGTTATCCCACACAGCTCTTGGCACCTCGGCATTCCCTGCAGCCTTCTCAGCATCCTGCCCAGCTGCTGCTACCAGCAGCCCACCCATTCCTGATGTTTCTCAATGAAAGGACATTTTGTGGAGCTGATTCACTGCTGTGTTTTCTCTCTTTGCTCCTTTGTATAATCCTTGCTCTTTCAAGCTAGCAGCTCCCCGTCAGATGGCTTGCCAATAGCAATTGTGATCTTAATATTTCATGCCAGGTTCATCTCGCTGTCCTTGTAGGCTAAATGAGGCTTATGTGTCCTCCAGAGAGTGCATCTCTCCCTTAGTGAGGCCACAGTTAATTGCAATTAAGCAGGCAGCCTTTGTGAAATAATATTAATTATTGCTGCACTCTCTGTGTGCTGTAACATTGAGGCTGGCTAACAAACGTCAGACAAATACAAATGTAACCCTTTGCTTCAATGAAATTTAATATATTTTAATCACCTGTTTGCTTTGGCAAAAAAAAGTATGGTTTAGGTATTCAAATCAGTGGGAAAATAAAGTAGTAAGTTTGCTGTAAGTATAATCTGACATCTGCTCCTTTCTTCTTTTCCCTTCAGCTTTCTTCATTATGCTTTTTTTCACAGGTCTCTTTGTTCTCAAATATGTTAATTTCTTGGTTGTTTATATCACAAACCTAAAACACGGAGCCTAAAGAGTTCTTTAGAATGTAAAGTTACTTTTATTATCCTGAAATCAATTCTACCACGGCTCGTACCTGTCCAAACCCAACTTGCGGGAGTAACCTGCACAGCAGACTTACAAAACTTGAGCGTTTCCAGACTACTGGAAGTTTGTGTGTCCATTTGATGTGACAGGGTGACCATCTGAGTGAGCTCTGCAGGCTCTTGCTAGCAGCTGATGTTCCCAGGTTGGGTCAGGCCTTAGCTTCCTTTGCTTGACATCTACTCTTCCTGCTGCGTGGAGCTGTGATTTGCTCTAAGCAGATGGTCTTGTGATTGCAAGATCCTGATCACAGAACCCCAGCATGGTGGTGGATTGGAAGGGACTTTTGGAGATCATCTAGTCAAACCTCTCTGCTGAAACAGGGTCACCCACAGCAGCTTGCTCAAGATCACAATGGCTGGGTTTGGAATCTCTCCAGATGAGGAGACTCCACAACAACTCCGGACAGCCTACTCCAGGGCTCCAGCAACCTCACAAAAAGAAATATTTTCTTTCTGTTCAGAGGGACCTTCCTGGGTTCCAGTTTGTGCCTACTGCCCTTTGTCCTGTCACTAAGCACCAATGAAGAGTCTGGCCCCATGCTCTTGCCCCCTGCAGGTCCTTTATCTCTTGCTGAGCTTTGAGAAGATCCCCTCAACTGTATTGGTGCAGGGGGTTCTTCCTCCCCAAGAGCAGGATGTTATACTTGCTCTTTTTGAACTTCGTAAGGTTCCCCACCACTCAAACCTCCATCCTGTCCTGATCGACTTTGCACAGTTGTGGTCTTCAGCAGACTCAGTATGAGCACAAGTGGGCCATAGGAGGTAGGTCTCTGTAGATAACCTTATTTGATCTGTTCTCCTGCACGTAGCACAAATGATGAAACGGCACCACACTCCCTGATTTAATACAGCTACTAAGTCATCCTGCTTCAGGAATCAGTTACTGAAGAACCTCTTTGGAACAGAAGGAAGCTCTTTTTATTCTTCTTGTTTGAATTGTGGTGACAGTCTCTTACCACTGAGCAGGAAGATACTTCCAAGTTGCTTAAATTGTCTATAACGTGACACTCCATGTGAAGCAGTATTAGGAACAATGCTGGGTCAGGCACTGGAACAGGCTACCCAGGGAGGTGGTGGAGTCACCATGCCTGGAGCTGTTCAAGAAATGTGTGCACATAGCACTTGACGTGATTTAGTGGCCATGGTGGTGTTAGATCAATGGTTGAACTCGATCTTAGAGGCCTTTCCCAGTTGAAACAGTTTTACAATTCCATGATTCTAAGTGCGTTTTGCCCACTTGATCCCAAATGGGCACTGAATAGTACTTCGTGTAGTTCCCCAAAAGTGCTTGCACTGGAAATAAGTATTACTTAGAGAGGAAAACCCAGGAATACCCTTCTGACTGCAGACCCTGTCTTGTCAGTTGTACATTTTGTGTGCAATTGTGCTCAAGTGGGAGGTCGTGGATGCGTTGCAGCAGGAACAGGGCTCCTTGCCGAGGCTGGAGATAGAAAGGATTTCAGTTCTTCTCATGACTGGTCCCTAATGTTTCACAAGTACACATTTCTCTCCAAATTTAAGAGAAGAAAAACTGTATTTTGACTAAGGAATGTAATTCCCTCTCCCCCACAAGAGATATTTATTCAAAAACTGGATTGGGTCCAGTTCAAATGTTGAGCTCTGAGCCAGTACAGAGACATACAGCACATGTTCATCACCCTGCAGGTGCAAGGGGAAAGGGAGTTTAGGCTCGAGCTGGTTTGAAATATGACTTTTACCTACATGTTTGACATTTTCTAGCTCTTTTATAAGGAGTGATGGAAATCTACGTTTTTCCTCCTTTAATAAAATGAACTTCTCGCTCGTTAAGGTGCTAGATTGACAGCTGTGGAGACTGAAGTCTTCTGTTTACCCAGAGAATAAGCACAGCATGGGAAAGCTGCAGTACAGGCTTCCTTCAGGTGCTGTAACCTGCAGAGAAATTCACCCATTCCCATTTCAGCTTTAGCTTTTGTTATCAGACCCTGCAAGGGAGGAGTCCCAGAGAAGGACTGCAAGAGGACCTAGAGGAAGGCTGGAGAGGGACTATTTAGAAAGGCTTGTAGTGATAGGGTAAGAGGCAATGGTTTGAAACTGGAGCAGGGGAGATTTAGGTTGGACATCAGAAGCAAATTCTTTACAGTGAGAGTGGCAAAGTGCTAGAACAGATTGCCCAAGGATGTGGTTGAGACCCTGTCCTTGGAGACATTCAATGCCAGACTTGATGTGGCCCTGAGCAGCCTGATCTAGTTGGAGGTGTTCCTGTTGACTGTGAGGAGGTTGGACAGGATGCCCTTTGAAGGGTCTGTTCCAACCCAGTATGATCTGTGAAGCAGTGGGTCAGTTTAGGCTAGTTCTATTCATACTGTTACTCCTTTAAGGAATTTTTTTGAGCTAAACAGACCACCCTACAAGCTACCTCCGGAGCATGTGCATTAAGCAAAGCAATCTCCTCATCTTTTCTTTCACCTTGTACACACAAAACTGAACGTGCCTTTGAGGAACCCCAGGTGAAAATTCAGAGCTTGCCATGAAAAATAAGTAGCAGGAAAAGATGACTAACTGAACACATACACTGAGAAAACCTCAAAAGACTCCTCGTTTTCCTCTCCTGGTCTTCATCACTGGTGTGTTTGTCCTTTAGAATTAGGGAGTGTTTGAAGGTGTGTGTTTCAGGACAATAATAAATAGTGGATTTGCATTCAGAGAAGTCTACTCTACCTACCCCTGTAAAAGGGAAGGAGAGAAACTGAGAGTTTAAGTACAAAAGTCTTTGTGCTTCTCTCATTTTTGTGGCTAGCACAGAGACAATTCAGCTTTGGAATAATAGATGACACAAAACCCAGTAGATCATATTCAAAACCAGTTTGTAAGCACAGAATGGTAGGGGTTGGAAAGGCACTTCTGGATATTGTTGAGTCCAACCCCCCTGTCAAAGCAGGTTCACCTAAAGAAGGTCACACAGGATCACATCGAGGTGGGTTTTGAATGTCTCCAGAGAAGGAGACTCCACCACCTCTCTGGGCAGTGTGCTCCAGTGCTCCACCACCCTTAAACTAAAGAAGATCTTCCTCATGTTTAGATGGAATTTCTTGTGTTCAGTTTCATGCCTGTTACCCCTTGTCCTGTCACTGGGCACCGCAGAAAAGAAGGGTGACACCTGCCAAGATCTACCATGCACAACTGCCACATGCCCTGTGAAGTACAGCCACTTTCCTGTTTGGGTGTTTGCCATGATTACAGTGTCCTGCCTTATTTCAAGCTGCTTTGAAATCTCCTCCTCTTTGCAATAACCATTGTCACAAATCCTTAAAAATACTCCAGTGATTGACTAGCTTCCAAGAGGGGATATATACAAATGCTCCAACCCAACAAATCACTTCAGGATATAAATTTAGGCATAATGGTCATACTATTGACCTCAAAAAATTAACTTGCCAGTTAATGTTGATATGCTCCACATTTTCATTACTGTCCTCTCCTAGAACCCATTTTTCTTTCACATTGCTGGTTCTGTGGAGAAATAAACTTGTGGTGAAACTGGGAACAGGGAGATCTTAGCATGTCAAATAGTAGAGGCTTTAAACACAGATTTAGATAAGGTCAGCTTAATGTAATGCTAGGAATGAGCGATTTGCTGCAATCACTCTTTTCTTTTGGAAATGCACACGTGCTGTGCTGTTGGGCTCTGTGGGCACTCTTGTTCTGATGATCTCAAGGAGGCATGCTCCTATGATTCTCTCAGTAAGGAGACAACTGGACTGTAAACCTTAGTTTACTGTAAACTGTGTTGCCTTAGACAGTAAATGCTGTTGGGAAAAATATTTTCACCAGTGTGACCTGCAGATGACCTGACACACTTCCTAGCTTTCTCCAGAAGTCAAGCAGGATAATTTACTTCTGTTGAAAGGTTTAAAGCATCAGAGCGAGATGTAGAAAAGATGTAGACATAGAAAATGGCAAAATATGAATAATATTTCCTATTATTGTGGAATTTAGGAGAGGGGAAAGCATTGAACCCCTCCAAGGTGTGTGAAAGACAGTGCTGCAGGATAGCAAAGATGTGTTTGAGGAGATGTCCCTATATATTAATGAGCTCGGAAGTATCCTGCACTCTGAAGAAGGCCAAGTCTTTCAGGAACTTCAGGGAGCTACACCACATGGAGTAGGCTGCTGTGTGGTTTTCTGTGCTCCTGTGCAATGGGGATAATATCTCAGTATCCCTTAGAGTCTCCCATCTTAGCTCTAACCTGTAGCTCTCTAAGGGTGCATAGAATGTTCTGGGTTGGAAGTGGCCTTTAAAAGTCATCCAGTCCAACTCCCTGGCAGTCAGCAGGGACATGTGTGACTAGAGCAGGTTGCTCAGAGCCCCAGACAACCTCACCCTGAATATTTCCAGGAATGGGGCATCTACCACCTGTGTGGCAGTGTTTCATCACACTCAGTGTAAAAAATAGTCTTCCTTGAATCTAAACTAAACCTCCCTCTTTTCATTTGTAGTCTCCTTTGAGCATGTTAGTACCTTCAGACTGTAGGTCAGCAACGCCACATCAGGGCTATTGCACTCCAGTTCCACTGTGGGCACTGTGAGCCTTGATCATTTTTAAAATCAAAATAAAACTCCATGCTCCATCAGTTTTATTTGGGGAGCTTATTTAGTGTCAGGATTTGATACCCATGTGGTGTGTCAGTGTGGTTGAAGAACTCTGCAAAACCGTTTTTCACTTAGGAGCCATGTCCTCAAAATGCTTAACTCAGCTTTTAATGATGGAGCACAATATTGTGCTATTGGGGCAGTAATTTCCAGATAAGTTTTCCAGACAGGATTTCTGCTGTAAGGCTTGGCCAGTACTAACATGAAACAAACTTAAGTATACTTTTTTTTTTTTTTTCCTTCCCTGTCATCTAGATATGTGGTGTTATTAACATAACTTTTAATTTACATGTCTGAGTAGAGATAAAACCCATTTGGATCAGTATCACCATGAAACTGCTGAGATGGTGAATTTTAGGTGGGTGACCGTGTCACGTTAGGGAAGGGGAAAAGCAATCAAACGTAAGAGGGTTGAAACACTTCAGGGCTGTTACACATTCCATATGGTGAGAAATCACTTTTTTGGCCATTTTTAAGAGATAGTGATATGATTTCACCCCTTCATGTCTGTCACCACATCATCTAGTGTGGTGAGCAGCACAGAGGAATGTGAGACAGAGTTAACCTGAGTTTAACTGTTTTGAATTTAGCATGTTTGTGTAAATTGCCTTAATGTTGTACTTCTAAAACTGGTTTTGAATTGGGATTTGGAGCTGGTTTTGGCTTGAAGGTTCTGTATTACATGCTTTCCAGAGACCCTTCAGTGATTGCATGGGAAAAATGTATTTCTGTCTTAGTTTTGTTTTTGTAAAGTTTGCTTTCAGCGCCTGTTAGGCACTACTGGCACATTATTGTTGAAGGAACGGTGCAGTCATTTCTTTTTTGTGACACCTGCTTGTTTTTCCTTTGTCTTACACTTGGGGTACAAGAAGCTAGTTTGCACAGATCCACAAATCTCTAAAATTCTTTTGTGTCTAAACATTCATCGTAGAAACCATTCATGCTGCTGAAGGGAGAGGAATTCCTTTTAATTAATGTGGGTTTCAAGCCATAACAGAACTCACTGTGTCTCCAGAATCCACTTATTTTGGTAGAGCACTAGAAGACCTTTTCAGTGCCCAGGCTGATGACCTGAAGGGTGGGAAGCAGCAACAGCCACTTGCAGCATCAAGTGTAGCATCCTGACCTGTACCAGCAGTGTGCCAAGCAGGAACACAGAAGTGATGGTTCTCTTGTATTTGGTGCTGGTGAGCCCACAACTTGAGTCCTTTGTTCAGTTTCTTAAGCCCTTACTCCAAGAAGGACATTGAGGTCCTGGAGCAACTCCATAGAAGGGCACAAAACTGCTGAAGGGTCTAGAGTACAAGTCTTGTGAGGAGTGGCTCAGGGAACTGGGGTTGTTTAGTCTGGAGAAAAGGAGGCTGAGGGGAGACCTCTTTGCTCTCTACAGCTCCTTAAAAGGAAGTTGGAGTGAGGTGGGAGTTTATCTCTTCTCCCAAGGAAAAAGTGGCAGACAAGAGGAAATGGCCTCAAGTTGCACTGGGTGAAGTTTAGGTTGGATAGTAAAAGAAACTTCTTCCCTGAAAGGATTCTCAAACACTGCAACAGGCTTCCCAGAGAGGTGGTTGAATCTCCGTCCTTGGAAGGGTTTAAAAGAGGCAAAGATGTGGTGCTGAGGGCCATGGTATATCCTGAGGCGTGGTAGTGTTAGAGAATGATTGGACTTAATGATCTTAAAGGTGTTTTCCCACTGAAATGTTTCTCTGATTCTGTATAGCAGCCTGTGATACTGTTTGGCACCAGTGCTGCATTCAAACAAGCAAGATGCAGACAGACAGGGCTGACAGGAACTGCTGAAGCTGCTGTATGAAGCTTGCATTGTCTGGACAGCTGCATGAGGCATGGTCACCACTTGAATCCAAATAGATCCCTTTGAGAACCTGGAGGGCAGAGTTGACCTCTCATGTAAGAGAATTACTTTACCAGTAATTCCTGGTAGTACAGCCTTCACTAGAGACTGCATTTATGTGGTGACACAGAGAGATGGAACTGAAACAACACTAATAAAGTTTGCAGGGACATGCTGGATTGGCAGTGGTGTGGCAGTCACTTTGTTTACCAGTGCTACCAACCAACCCGTGTTCATTGCCAATGATAAAGTTGCTTTGTCTTCCCTTTCTCTACCCACCTTCTTTTACCATGATTTAATATTTAGCTTTAGTAAGTGGTGGTGTAGTAAAGGTAGTCCAAAAAAAAGAGAAGAATATGGATTAAAAGTTATAAAAATGGGATTGTCTGATTCTTAATATGGGCAGAAATAGAACATCTACTTCAGGTGCATCCAGAGTCCAGAGGAGTGCCACAAAGATGATCAGAGGGCTGGAGCATCTCCTCTATGGGGACAGGCTGGGAGAGTTGGGGCTATTCAGCCTGGAGAAGAGAAGGCTCTGAGGAGGCCTTAGAGCAGCCTTCCAGTACCTGAAAGGGGCTACAAGAAAACTGGGGAGGGATATGGTGAGAGGGAATGGCTTTGAGGTGGAAGAATGAAGATTTAGGCTGGATATTAGAAAGAAATTCTTTACAGTGAGGATGGTGAGACACTGGAACAGGTTTCCCAGGAAGGTTGTGGATCCCTCCTCCATGGAGGTGTTAAAGGCAGAGTTGGATGAGGCCTTGAGCAACGTGCTCTAGTGGAAGGTGTCCCTCACCATAGTAGCAGGATTTGAACTAGATGATTTTTAAGGTCCCTTTGATCTATTGTTTCTTACTTACCTATGGACCATTTTATATCACCTAAGGAATAAAATGCAGCCATCCTATTGTCTTTAACCCTCACAAGCCCTCTTGATTCATCAGAGCTAAGCACCTAAAACTCTGCTATGAAATTCTTTTTGGGTAAGTGTATTTTTACAATGTTTCTGCAGTGAGATGCTAATGAGTAATTCTTGTGTGTTTGAAGAATTCCGCTTCAATGAAGAATGAAGCTTCAGCTGACTGGAGCTGATTTAATTCTCTGTGCAATGTGTTGATAATTTATGCTTGGGTGCTTGAGATACTATCTGCAGAAGATGACTATTAATGGGAGTATTTATTATGAATTAGAATTGCTATTACTAGTGGGTTATAGATCTTTAACTGTCAGGTTTTTGGCTTACTTGTCTGTGTGACACTTTAAAACTACTTTTTTTTTCTATCCTGTCTCCCCTCACTATTTAGAATCAGAATAGTTTTGGTTGAAAGAGACCTTTAAGACCATCATGTCCAGCTATTAATCCAACACTACCAGGTCACCACTAAATCATGTCTTTCAACACCACATCTACCCAGTTTTTTAGTCTCTCCAGGGACTAAGACTCCACCATTGCCTGTTTCAGAGCTTGACAACCCTTTTTGCAGAGAAATTGTTCCTAATGCCCAACCTGTGTCTCCCCTGGTAGAACCTAAGGCCCTTTCTTTACTCCCTACATCCTACTTTTGCTTTATAAACATACTCTAGTGCATGTGGTGGTACCTGCAAACACAAACCTACTGACCAGAGAGATAGTTACAGAATGTTCAATGTGGCTGTAGCATGACCAGGTTTAGTTTGGATGTTAGGAACAATGTCTTTTCTTGCAAGAGTGCTCAGGCATTGGAACAGGCTGTCCAGGGAGTTGGTGAAGTCACTATCCCTGGAGATGTTCAAAAAAACATCTAGATATGGGACTTTGAGACATGGTTTAATGGCCGTGCTGGTGTTAGGTCAGCAGTTGGACTCAATAATCTTAAAGGTCCTTTCCAGGCGAAACAATTCTGTGCATATAGACTTATTCCTGGTGTGGTCACATTGAGCATACTTGTAGATCTCATCTCCTGCTCTTGTGTAGTGAAGAATTTAACCACCTGCTTAAGGACTGTGTTGAAGCCACAGGTTCCTTACTTATTAAAGCCACAGGTTGCTTGTTGTTCAACTTCCACAGGTCCTTATGAAGGTTTTATAGGTGGTGTGGAATTCATGCACAGGCAGAAAACCACTGGCTCGGGAATCTAACTATGTAGAGGATGAAAGGAATGGCTGCTTTTAGCTCCTCCCCCCCCCCNCACAGAGAGTAAACGAGCTGTTAGAAACACTCTGTAGTGCCTAGTGTGTGCTTGTGTGGTGCTGTAAATCGTGTTAAGGGCTCTGTAGGAGGGACTGAGAAGCCTTGGGGATGTGGTGCTGAGGGACATAATTTAGCGGTGACTTCCCAGTGCTGGGTTAATTGTTGGACTTGGTCTTAAAGATCTCTTCTAATCAAAACGATTCTGTGATTCTGTGATGACACCAGAGGAGGCAAACAAAGGAAAGGACTCGAGTCTGAAGTAGTCATTGCCCGCAGCACAGCCATTTACCCTGAACTGCTTCTGCAGACTGTGATTTGTGCTGCTGGGGCTAACTCTCACCTTCTACAAGTGAGATGATGCAGGACTTCATCTGCGATTTCATTCAGACGTTTTTGGTTTTTTCTTGAGCCAGAGTTATCAGAAGTGGTTAGTATTGGGCTCTTTAGTAGTCAATCAAAAGATGACAAGATACTGGAAACTACAGACATCCATCCAGCATTAGAGAACACAAACAATGATAAAATGGAGTCTTTGGCTATTTGTTATCCTTGTAAACCAGTTACTAACTCATGCATTAATCACTTGCTTGATTTATTGAACAGGCTCCCTTGTTGTAGCAGGGGTGCAGGGAGATCAGAAAGCTCTGCTGATGGGCAGCAGCCATGTCTCTGGAAACAAATGTGTGCAGGCAAAGTGTTTAGATAGATTTTGCCTCAGAGTGACCTTTCCCAGAGTTTCACACACACTATGGGCACTAGCTTTCTTTCTATGGGTGTACCTTTAAGTGCAAAGCCATGTGTTTTGGGTAAGGTTAAGCAATCAACAGGTTGTACACTTAACCCTTAAGTAGCATATCTATGACTAGATGTTTTTATTGCATTACTTCAGTACCACCAAGTAAGACTTTTAAAAGGTTGTTACAGGCGCCTCTTGAATAGTGTGGGTTTGGTTGTTTTGTTTTTTATTTAGCTTGTCGATTGATATTTATTCCAGATTGCAGACTGAGATTTACTTATTCATTTATTTAATGTATTTCATAACTTGAGAATCAGTACCTGTTTCTGGAATGTGGTCCTTCTTGGGGGGACTTCAATACATTTCAACCTGGTAAAGTAAATGGCAAGTGAAAGTGCTAATGATGAATGATTAGATCTTTGTTTCACGGGACAGATGCTCTTCAGCTTTTATTTACAGAGTTATCTTAGAAGTTACTCTGTATTCTCCCAGCTGCTAGCATTGGAGGAGATATGTAGCATCCTTAACAAAATGTGTCAATACTTTTCCTGATGCCCCTGCAATAAGGAAGCGTAAGTTTAACAAACCAGTTGTAACAGCATTGAGAGCTTACCAAATCTACTCATCTGGGTGGATCTAACAGGTTTGGGTTTTGTTTTTTGGGATTTTTTTTGTGATTGTGCTTCATGTACCTCAGAAAAAAGGGTCTTGGTTTTCTTGGCATGAAACTTTTGGACTGTTGTGAATACAAAACTCATGCTCTCTTCTGGAGTCTCTTCTCTTAAGTGACAAGCACTAGGACAAGAGAAAATGGACTGAAGTTGTGCTGGGGGAGGTTTAGGTTGAACACAAGGTAATTTTTTTTCCCAAGAAGACGTGTGACACCCAGGAACAGGCTTCCCAGGGCAGTGATGGGGTCCCCAACCCTGGAGGGGTTCCAAGGCCATGTAGATGTGGTGCTGAGGGATGGGATTTAGTGGTGACCTGGCAGTAATGGGTTAATGGTTGGACTCCATCTTAAAGGCCATTTCCAATCGAAATGATTCTGATTGCCCTGTCCCTGAAGGAGAAGTGACCTCTTTATACCTACCAAGAGTATTCTGCTCTTATGACTGATGTATAGCAGTGGCATAAGCTGATTAATGACAGGGCTCACTGTAGCTGATAATTTGGGTTACATTTTTGAAAGACAGTTCTGAAATGGAGCTGCCAATGTTATTTTACAGCATTTTATGTGCTTTGAAATTCTTCTAACAATACAGAATGTGTTGGGTTTTTTTAATATTTGTTGACATTTAAGGGTGTTTCAGCAATTAAACTTAGTGTACTTTAGCCAAGCCCCTCACCTCCCATACTAGAGATAGCTACTTTGACTTGAAAAATAGTAATTCTTCCTAGATTAGCAGCAGAGTAAATATTGCTTTGTTTGGCATCTTGTGAAAAGAAAATTTTGGAAGAAGAACCCAGAGACAGGACAGGGAGCAGCGAACATGAACTGGAACCCAGGAGGTTCCATCTGGGCAGGAAGAGAAACTTCTTTGGTTTGAGTATGCCAGACACGTGGAACAGGCTGTCCAGAGCAGTCCTGGAGTTTTCTTCTGTGGAGAAATTCCAAACCTGCTTGGACATCCTGGGCACCCTGGTGTGGGTGCCTCTGCTTTTAGCGGGGGTGTGTGTGGAGGGGCTGGAAGTGTTGGACTGGGTGGTCTCCAGGCATCCCTCCCCACCCCTACCACGCTGTGATTGTGTAACATAAGATTTACTAGAAAACCAAGAAGACACTTCCATATGTAGGTCAGAAGCTCATCTGGATTTGTTGTGCTCCAGCTTAATTTGCTGAATGATCAGAGAGAGTGCTGCAAAGGTGTCAGAGGGGAATTTAGACATGGGATGTCATTTAAGCACGTTCTAGATCTTGCCACTTGTGTTGTTTCCTAAATTTTCCAAGTTTTGATGTTTTGAAAGAAATCATTTCAACTAAGGGGAATGTTTGGGGCAGTGTGAAGGATGATGCCCTGCTGAATTGGCATGGTTTAGCAGCAGACTTGGTAGAGTTGGATAATGGTTGACCTTGGAGGCCTTTTCCAAACAAAATACTTCTATGATTCTATGAATTTCAGTTGCTCTGTGCTTTTTGAAGGCAGTATTTAGCTATTTGGTGAAGTGACACTTTCAGTTGGTTAGTTGATCAATTTTCATTGTTTTTAAATTATAACTTGTTTATTGTTTTTTTCCTGCTGCAGTCAAAGGAGTTGGTAGGATGGGAGTGAGTTAGTAGAGTAGGGAAGTGATCACGTCCCTGTACTCAGCACCAGTGAGGTCGCATCTCAATCCTGGGTTCACTTTTAGACCTGTCGCTCCAAAAAGAACATTGAGGTGGTGGAGTGGGTCCAGAGAAGGGCAACAAAGCTGATGAAGGGTCTGGAGAACAGGCCTGGTGAGGAGGAGCAGCTGAGGGAACTGGAGTTGTTCAACCTGCAGAAAAAGAGGCTGAGAGGAGACCTTCTGACTTTCTACAACTTGCTGAAATGAGATTGGAGTGAGCTGGGAGTTGATCTTTTCTCTCTGGTATCAGGTTATAGAATGAAATGGCCTGAAGTTGTGCTGGGGGTTAAGGTTGGATATTAGGAAAAAAATTCTTTCCTGCAAGAGTGGTCAGGCATTGGAACAGACCGCCCAGGGAGGCTGTGGAGTCACTGTCCCTGGAGGTGTTCTAGAAATGTGTGGACATGGCACTTTGGGACATGATTTAGTGGCCATGATAGTGTTAAGTTATTGGTTGGACTCAATGATCTTAGAGGTCTTTTCCAACCAAAACAGTTCTGTGATGCTATGATTGTGTGATGGTGTTTTTCAACTTAGCATGTGGCTTTCTTTGTGTATAGAAAATTTCTGCTAAATTCCTGTCAGCTTTTTCAGTTTAAATTCTCTTTTCAGGGCTTTTTGTGTTACATGTGTGGCAAAAGTAGAAATGATTTTCTGGGTTTAGGAGGGACAGGTTTTTAAAAAGAAAAAAAAAAGTTTTATAGGTCATCTAAAAGCAGGTTCACATTCAGTAAATTAGAAGTTTTCCAGGCAGTTAGCTCACTCTATGGACTAAAGCCTGTTGGTTCATTTGGACAGGGAAAACAATATGAGACTAAGATGCTCTCTTTTTTTAGGGGGAAGGAGTCAGATGGCATTCCTGCTTTTCAGCAAACATTTAATCAGGATTCGTGACTCATGGGAGTTGCACTCATGCACAACAGCCAAATAGTCTCTGGATTTAAGACTCCCTGAATACTTCTTGGCATGATGGACTGTAACTATTCCAGTGCTGTGAAACCTGAAGGTCAAAAATTGCCTTTAGAAAAGTCCCCAAATACAGTTTACAATTCAGAATCTTTAATGTCCTCTGGTTAAATAGTACCTGTTAGGCAAGATCTCCTAATGCAGCTGGGCCAGGTGGAGTTGTTTATGTCAACCCTGAGTTACTGCTTGAGAAGTTGCTGTAAGTGCTTTCCCTGAAGAGCAGCATTGGGAAAGGGCTAACTTGGAAGGAGTCACGGTTCATTGCCTGGCCCTGTCTGGCCTAGACCTAAGAGGGGGCAGCCCAGGAAAAGGCATTACTGCTGTCTTGTCTCTCTTCTCTCCCTTCTCTCAAGAGCCTACTCAGCTGCCTCTCACCCTGTTGTTTTTTTTTCCTCTTTGACATAGTTTTTCTGTGCAGAAGATGTAGTAAAGCTTCTTTGAACCACAGCCAAGATCTGCATGGAGTGGGAAATCCTTTTTGACTAGATCCAAATGCAACAAGGGCATGGCTGATCGATGTCCAACAACTCTGGTGGAAAGACCATTTCTTTTCTAGCATTCTTCTCCCTGAGCAGGTTCAGAATTACGTTTGCTTAATCATATTTCAAAATTTAAAGACATATGAAAGATTGAGCTTATTTGAGCTCAACTAAACCACTGTAGCACTGAAAAAGGAAATTGGATTTCTTCATAGCTCTCCTGCCTTGTCCACAGAACTACAAAATCAGTTTGAATTCTACCATCACCTCGTCAACTCCATTATTTTCATTTCATAATAGTATTTTATGCTCACAACTGTAATTGTGCACCCTCTCTGGCAGCAATAGTTTTGCTGTTGCAGGGCTGAAGGATGAATGAAATCAAGGTTGACATTTGACCTGGAGGCTTCTTCAGTGTTGGGTAACAGGGATGAAGCAAAGGGTTGAAAGCACATTTCTGGGGAATTGATGATACAGTTTAGCTCTGAGCAGAAATTCTCTGTTTTGTTTAGTTTCTAGGAGTCCTGCAGCAGTGCTCTGATGCTGTGTTTAGATGGATTCATTACCACATTTCAGTATCTCAGCGTGTGCTTGCTATCATAGCACTTAGCTATGAAACCTTTTATGATCTCATTTAACAGGCTCTGTTTTATATAGAGCTCTTAAAAGACTCTAAATTGTCATTTTTTAAAAAGCTATTTTTAGTTATTGCTTTTAATAAGCATGTTATTCCCCTTAAGCTTACTGAGAAACTTCAGCAAGGCCAGGGTTTTACTCCGTGTTTACAAGTGTGTTAAAGGCAAGTGAACAATCCTCGAGTGCTAACTGCTACCACCACCTTTGAGGTGCTGGCATGGTGTTTTAGGGAAGTGACTGTTGAGTCTAGTCCAGAGCTGTTAGTAAACCAAGACTGATAATATATCTAAAGTCAGTTTGGGGGTGTCTTAATTCATTGTCTTCGTTCAACAGCTCCCATGGCCTCATGGCATTGAACAGATGTTTTAGAGAAGGTCTGGAATCTAAGCTAACTTTCATCTCTTCCCCAGTGCTCCTCAGGGTAAATGATGAGGATGTTAATGGAGTAGTACTTAAGAAAGCTGAAGTGCTACAATTTGGGCTTTTTATCATGGAAAAAATGTTCCTTTTTCTGGCCAGGGCTGAACAGTTTCCCAGCATGAAGCTTCAAAAAGAAAATTAACTGTCTAGAGAACAACATATGTATGTGTATGTGTGTGTATACATACATATGTATAGTTCTATGCTTGTATATTTGTGGGGGTATGTAGGACAAAATAAAAACATACATATGTTTTAATACAAATATATACAGAATCATAGAATGGTAAGGTTGGAAGGAACCTCAAGGATCATCTAGTTCCAACCCCCTGCCATAGACAGGGACACCTCCCACTAGTACAGGTCACTCAAGGCCTCATCCAACCTGACCTTGAACACCTCCAGGGAGGGAGCAACCACAACCTCCCTGGGCAACCTGTTCCAGTGCCTCAGCACCCTCACTGTAAAGAACTTCCTCCTAACATCCAGTCTAAATCTCCCCTCTGCCAGTTTAAACCCATTGCCCCTTGTCCTGTCGTTGCAAGACCTGGTAAATAAACCCGCCCCAGACTTCCTGTAGGCCCCCTTCAGATACTGGAAGACTACTATCAGGTCCCCTCAAAACCTTCTCTTCTCCAGGCTGAAGAACCCCAACTCTCTCAACCTGTCCTCATAGGAGAGCTACTCCAGCCCTCTGATCATCTTTGTGGCCCTCCTCTGGACCCACTCCAACACTTCCATGTCCTTCCTGTGCTGAGGGCTCCAGAACTGCACACAGTACTCCAGGTAGTATAGACAGGTATAGACTGCTATATTCAACATAGTGATTAGCTTCACTGAACATATGAAGATTTCTGTCTCTGCTTTGATGGTACTTTAGCAGAAGGAATCATGTGGTCTGCTTAAAAGCAGAGAATGATAGAATGGTTTGGGTTGGAAGGGACCTCCGAAGGTCATCTAGTCCAACCCCTATGCAATCAGCAGGGACATCCTTTATTAGATCAGGTTGCTCAGGTACTTGTTAAGCCTGACCTTGAATATCTCCAGGGATGAATTCTCAACCACCTCTGTGAGCTGCCTGTTGCAGCATTCTACCACCCCCATGGTGCAGAACTTGTTCCTAACATCCAATCTAAATTTCTTGTCTAATTTCAAACCATTACCCCTTATCCTATCATTTCAGGCCTTCAGAAGCAGTCCTCTGCAGCCTTATGTAGGCCCCCTTCAGGTACTGGAAGGCTGCTCTAAGGTCTCCCTGGAGCTTTCTCTTCTCCAGGCTGAAGAACCCAATCTTCCTCAACCTGTCCTCATAATAGCGATGTTCCAGCCCCCGATCATTTTCATGGCCCTCCTCTGGACCTGCTCCATCAGGTCCATGTCCTTAAGCTTTCATGGGTGGATTTTATACTTTCTGATATATTTGGTGGTCTTATATCAAACTGCAAGGTGTCCCATATAACATTTTAGGTAGAAATTCAGACTAATTGGCAGGGAGCCACTGGAGGATGTTTTACTGGGCTCTCCACAAATTAAACAGTTTACTCTTGTGATTTTTATTTATTTATTTGAAAATGTTATTATTTTTCAGGTCAGGCCACAGTTAGATTTTCCACAATTCTGTCACCAGCACACTTGGCATAGGTAGACCCTCTGCAGAGCTCTCAATAAACAAACTGTCAGGACTGTTTGGATAAGAGCTGGGCAAGGGACAATAATAAACTACATGTACAAGTAGGTTTGAAAAGCCAAGTAATCGCAGACTGTTTATTTTTTGGTGGCCTTCCACAAATAGAAGGTACTTTATTGTCTGTGATGCAAATAAATATTATGAAGTGTGTGGGTCTTCAGCAAAATACACTGAAATATTGAATATTGCTTCACAAGATACTGTCTACTGCAGGAGAAAATGGTTTGTACACTCTCTCATTTAAAAGATGAAAGACTGGAATTCCTTGTGGTTGCTTTGAAAAGCACGAGCAACTATGATGTAAATAAATGTAGTGTAAAGGGGTTGAGGCATCACAAGTACACAGGCTGTTTGAAAGGGCTGCAGCTGCCCTTTCTGAAAATGAGGTAAAGTCCACTCCACTTCAAGGTTGTCAGGTCTGTTTTTTATCATTTCCCTGCATAGACTAAATAGAAAGAAATCCCAAATTAATGCCATGTTAATCAAAAGAAGCAGTATGATGCTGGTTGCATTATTCAAACCAGGCTTTCCTGTTGTGACAAATCACCTGCAGTTTCTGATCTGAGGCCTGAAATTGTGCCGCTTTCAGGAGCCCCACTCTGCAGATGTGGGGCTGCAAATCCCAATCATGCCTTTTGCAGATTTAGACTCACCTTTCCAGAGGTGATTTGCAGACCAACTCAAGAAATTCCAACCTCTGCTCTTGACAGTGACCCTTCTGAGAGTCAATCCTGTAGCAGCCACATACTTGTATCCCTGTGTTCTTCATAACGTATGAAGAATATTTTCTTGTATCTGAGTCAGGAATGAATGTAGATAATCCAAGTCTAATACACAAAATAGAACTCCTGGATGATTTCTGATTTTCCATCAAGCATTGGAGTAAGTTGCCTGGGGAAGTGGTGGAGTCACCATCTCTGCAGGTGTTCAGGAAATGCGTGAAGGTGGCACTTTGGGACATGGTTTAATGGCCATAGTGATGTTAGGTTGATGGTTGGGCTCAATGATCTTGGAGGTCTTTTCCAACTCAGACAACTCTGTGATCCTATTTGAATGCATCCATACTATTTTTTTATTCTGTGGTTGTGTGTAAACAAGGGACTTAAAACTGTTCTTGGTAATGCAGATATACAAGAGCTTGCTTCTTTACTTTTTCCTTTAAAAAGGGACTAAACAAAATATTGTTGTGTTTTAAAATTACTATTATTATCAGTTCTCAGTAACCAAGTGTGAGATATTTGGGTTTTTTGTAAAACACCTGCTTTCCTCTTGAGAAGGGAGAACACGGTCTTAGCGAACACAAGGGGAAATTACAGGGATCATATTTGGTGGATGTGACTCAAACCTTCACCACAGAAAACCATCTGATGAACCTGAGTATTCCTCAACTGCTAAAACTTATCTCTTCATCAAACTCAACAAAAGATGTGAAAGAAAACTACTCCTTGCCACCATTGTCTACTTTCAGAATGATTGTTCTTTTGCTGCACAGAGATAGTCCTTGATGAAAATGTGCCTATTCAGGCTTTCAGAGTGGCTGTTCTCTTGCTGCTAGCCCTTCATGTGCCTTCTCTATGCTCTGCTCTCTCTTCTATCTTGCTACTTCTCTCTGTTCATGTCCATTCCTCTACAGTTTCTTAACTGTAGCTAGAAAGGATCCTACAGTGGGATACAGCTCCAATAACAAATCACTTGTGGAGTTTCAAATTTGAATCCCTCATTTTTTTCTTTGAGCAAAGTAGACGGCTGAGAATTGGCATTTAGTAAATAGTTCAGTGTGGAACAAAGGGAAAAATAATTGTTAAAACACTGGAAAAATGTCTCACTTTGAATCAAAGAATTTTATTAGAGAAAATCAAGCCATTTTACTTGGTTTTGACTGTTTTAAGTTCCCAGTTCTATTCAGCAACAATTTGAAATGAAGGATCATCCCCAGTGAAATAATTGCTCTTCCCTTGAAGTCATCCAAAGAGGATTCAGAATGGTATGAAGCTTTTGTTTCTACATAAACAATTCATTAAGATCAACATGAACCTGGAGAAAAAATTGTCATCAATCAACATGTGTTTTTGCTTAAAGGGGGAAAAAAACCCCAGCCTGTTCAGACCGAGAGATCTGGGTTGATTATTTTGCACCGGCATGGATTTATGACTGGCTGTAAATCAACTTCCCCCCTCCCAAGTTGTAAAGCAGTGATAATGCTGCTCTTGTTCAAATTTTGTATTCAGATAATAAACCTCATTGAGGTGAGGGACTGTGGAGCAATTGCTTATATGTAAGACCACGCTGGGCATATATCTAACCTGGATTGTGTCAGAGGGTAATGAATACTGTTAGCTTCTTTTGGACATGGCAACTGTCTGTCACCATCCAAACAAAAGCTTTTGTAGATTTTTAACTTTGTTTAAAGAAAACAGTGCAAACAGTGGGAAGGGTGGTCTCTTGATTCGTTGTCCCTGAAGCCTTCTGCTGGGTATTAATAACTTTTGGAGGTTATTTTTCTGTAGTGTAGCAGGATATTATCTAGTCTGTCTCAGGGCATCACCTCCTTGGAGTGGTAACCAGGATGTCTGAGAGGGTTTGGAGGGCTTTTTCCCCCCCTTGCAGCCCATCCGGTCCCTTGATGAGCTGTACTGGGAGTGGGCTGGTCTTTGAAGTTTTGTTTGGAGTCCTGTCTAGACTCCCAAAAAATTCCCTCCTCCCCAGCTTTGCTTTTGTAGATTTTGAAAACTTTTGTCTGTGAAAAAGTCTTTTCTCATGCCAGTACCAGCTAAATATGTCTGAAAGCTGTGTGATGACATCAGAGAGGTATTGGGCTCAGTTCAGGTCACAGAAACTTGGGGAATTCATGCAGTAGTCCCTCAACTGCTTTTTTCCCCTCCTAGTTTCATACAACCATCTCGAATGACTTCCTTTGCAGGCAGAAATAAGACCACTGTCTGTGTAGCAGGGAAATCTGATTTGGATTGTAGATCTGAGTTTGTGATATATCCAAGGAACACCAAATTTTAGTCTCTGTAGTTCTGCTCTGTTTTGGTTTAGATAACACTCATGGTTAATCTCATGCACAGACACTATGGGAAGCTTTAAATGAAAGTTTTTTATTGCTTCAAAAACATGCATGGTAACACACTATATTTTATTTTTCAGTCATTGCTCATTTCTCTAGCATTTGTCCACACAGTCAAAAAGATTTTGGGGTTCTTTTATGATAACAAACTGCAGAATTCAGAGACAAGTGTAGCGTTTTCTTCTATAGGTGCCTACTGTTGATTTTTCTTTTAATATAGCTTTTATGTGCAGTCATTACTTCCTTGAAGTTAATGTTTTCTAATGTTTATTCTAAGATTTCTGTTTAATCTTAGTTTCAAAGAATCTAAAAAAAAATTATGAATACTTTCCTTTCACCCAAGTCTTCATTCCTAGGAAAGGCTGTGCTTAGTGGAGCTGATCTGCCCATTGTTACAGTGCTCATCTTCTTCGGGAAGAGACTTTGTTAACAAACTCTGCAGGTTTTGCACACTTAAAGAAATGCAGAAGCCGTGGGGAGTTGTGGTGGAAGTTTTTGTCAGACTAATAAAGGTATTCCCAGAAGCTCTGTTTGACTCCTAGGATGCACAAAAATCATGGGGCATTTTTGAAGTTAATTCTGGTTTATATCAGAAAAAACAAAAAGCTGTGAACTTTTCCTGACCCTTCACATGGACCATACTTGAAGCTGGCACAAATTTCATCTCGTAAATCTCCTAAGAGAGTAAAATGTCTTGCCTTTCCTTTCCCCTCCCTGTCTTCTCCCCAGACAAAACTTGTCAGAAGTCCAAGGACAGTGTTACTGGAGTTGAACACATGCACCAGGTTAGAGGATCCTGGAAGCCAAAAGCACACCCAAGAGCAATCAGTATTAGTAACTTAGTGTCACAGAATGCTTTAGATTAGAAGAGACCTTTAAAGGTTATCTAGTCCAATGCCCCTCCAGTCAGCAGAATCATCTGCAGGTTGTACAAAACCCCAAACAACCTGACCTGCAATGATTCCAGAGATGGGGCCATCTACCACCTCTGAGCAACCTGGGCCAGGGTGTCACCACCCTCAGTATAAAAAATTTCTTCCTTCTCTCCAATCTGAATCTCCCTCTTTTGGTTTCAAACCATCACTCCTTGTCCTGTGACAACAGGCCCTTCTCAAAAGTTTGTCCCAAACTTTCAGATTGTCCGCTTTAAGTGCCAGAAGGCCACCAGAAGGTCTCCCTGCAACCTTCTCTTCTGCAGGCTGAACAACTCCGATTCTCTTAGCCTGGATAAAGTGTTCTGGCCTTCCCATCCTTACTGTGACCATTTTGCTTCATGTGCAAAGATCTAAAAGGCAGTAAGGGAATCGATTCTCATCTCTACTGACAAAGGAGAATCAATGCTCTTGTGGTCCCTTCTATGCTTAAAATATTTGGGGAGTAAAATGTACTTAGTGAGGTTCTTCTCTGATGGAAACCTGATGGATGCTCCTGTCCTGGCCAGAACTCCATGAGAAAGAAGTTCACATGCATGGTATGAAATGAGAGTGTTTTGTACATGGCCCATCTTTCCTTCCTGGGAATGCAATACTGCCAGAGAATAAAACCTTACCTCAGCTTTTTCCAATCTTCTCTTTCAATGAAACTAGTTTTATTTTCCCCAGCTGACTTCTTATCTTTCCTCCAACCTCTCCCTCATGCAGGTTTCCCAAGTGGCAGAAGCCGACTCTCCACTGAGGTCAGAATGAAAATAAGGTGACTTTTTTATTTTGGTAGATGAATCAGTAATGGGAGTGCTCTGCAGACATATCCAACCCTTGCCAATGTAAAGCATTTGAAGGTTGTTAACTTTAGAAAGGTTTCTTTTCATTGTGAAGAATGGTATAGGTGGGGCTGACCTATCGCATGCCAAGTGTGAAATAAGTTTTGCTTGGGGAAAAAGCTCATCAGGCTTTTTAATGTGGGGCTCCCACTGCAGGCTACCTGCCTCTGTAGATCAGATGAGAGGCAGAGTGAACTCAAGGAAGTGAAGTTTTTATAGGCAGATATGGCAAAGCAATTGTCACCCTGAATAGTATGAAATTCTCATTTCTTCCTCTCCTTTTTTTTTCTTTTTTACAAGGGCTTGTAGTGACAGGGAAAGGGGCAATGGCTTTGAGCTGGAAGAGGGAATCTTTAGACTGGAGATTTAGTATGAAATCTTTACAGTGATGGTGGTGAGACACTGGAACAGATTGCCCAGGGAAGTCATGAATGATCCCTCCCTGGAGGTGTTCAAGGCCAAGCTGGATGAGGCCCTGGGCAGCCTGGTCTAGTGAGACATGTCCCTGCCCGTGGCAGGGGAGTTGGAACTAGGTGGTCTTTGAAGTCCCTTCCAGCTAAAGCCTTTCTCTGATTCTATGCAGTTGTACTTTCTGGTGCATGTAGAACTGGTGTTTTCTCTAGGACTGAATCACTTTTAAGGAGGTAAAGTGAGGGGTCCAGCTTTGACTTCGACTTCCAAAGGAGTGGGATTTACTGACCTCCTGGTTTACTGCCAGTGTTTAGTCTGATGTCTCAGCCTGCAACATGCTGACTATGACAGGAGAAGATCTTCCTGTATTCAGGGAGGAGCAGTGGGTTGGTAACCTGCTCCAGCATTCTGCTGATCCAGTGTTACAGTAATTAAACACAAAGGATTTGGGATAGCAAACACATGGGCTGCAATCTTCCCTGGGTGTCAAATGCAATCTGTCTTGCATCCATCACTTTGGGCTGTTTCAGTCATGTGATGTCATAACCCCCATGACATGATCTGGAGTGACAGCCAACCTGATTGAGGCACATGTTAGAGACAGAACTTTGGAGGGGGAGGTGGATGGATCATTTTCTCCTCCCCCAGATGAACTGTGCACAGAAAAGTTTTGGCCAGCTCTTTCTGTTGAAAACTGTGAGGGATCTTAGCCCTGGAGCTCGCTGGAAACTGATGCTCTGATGTGCCGGCAGAGCAATGCTCCTCACTGAAATGTATTTTGGGGCATATTTTCATCTAAAAAAGCAGAACTTCTGGAAGTGATATGTGAGATAACACTTCTTCACACAGCACACATCTCTGAGTGAGAAGCATTTTTCATTTAATTGTATTTACATTAAATAATGTCTTCTATATGGTTTTGGTGCTCGCATTTGGCTTCAAACTGGAACAAGCTGGATTTTTATTAGAATTCAGGAAGAAATTCTTCTCCATGAGGGTGGTGAGACAGTGAGACAGTTTGTCCAGAGAAACTGTGGAGACTACAAGGCTGGAAGTGTTCAAAGTCAGTTGGATGGGACCTCGAGTGAGGATGGTCTAGCAGAAGGTGTCTCTGCCCATGGCATGGGAGTTGGAAATAGATGATCTTGAAAGTCTTATCCAACCCAAACGGTTCAATGATTTTCAAAATTCTATTGTTGTGAGCAGTGTTTTTGCCTAGAGATGTTCTGTGCAGTGTTTGAGACTCAACAAACTGAAACCTTGACTGCTGCTTCATGAAAATGTTAGAGGAGTAGTAAGTGACAGCAAAAGTGTCATACTGCCCATGGACCTGCCTTTCACACGTACTTTCTTGCTGATACCTGTGTAAGCATAATGAAGCCATGCAAAAGTATAATAAAGTGATGCACAGAAGGTAGAAATCATAGAAGATTGTATAGAATAGAATCTTAGAATTGTTTTTGTTGGAAAAGATGGTTAAGATCATCAAGTCCAACCAGTATCTAGGTCTGCCAAGTCTGGTGCTAATCCATGTCCCTCAGCACCACGTATCTGTATCTTTTAAAGACCTCCAGCGATGGAGATCCAATTACCTTGCCAGGGAGCCTGTTCCAGTGTTTGAGAACCTTTTCAGTGAAAAAGTTTCTTCTTGTGTTCAACCTAAACCTCCCCTGGTGCAACTTGAATCCATTTCCTCTTGTTCTGTCTCTTGTTCCTTGAGAGAAGAGAACAGCCCCCACCTGTCTTCAGCCTTCTTTCAGTGAGTTGTAGAGAACCAAAAGGTCGCCCTTCAACTTCCTTCTCCCCAGGCTGAATAATCCCAGATCCCTCAGCCACTCCTCATAATGTGAGTGGGAAGGAGCTTCTGAAGGTCAACTCACCTAGCCTTCTGTCAAGACAGGACCTGCTTCAAAGTGATCACAAGTTGACACTTGTTGTGTCAGGTATAAAGATTGTTCAAAGATGGAGGTACTCTAACATCTCCGGGGCCCTTTTCAGTGCTCAGCCATTGTTAGGGCTTTTATTTCCAACCTTGATGTCTTCTGCAACTTGTGGGTCTTGCCTCTTGTCCCTTTTCTGTGCATTCTGAAGAGGAACCTGGTTCTGTCTCCTCTGCCATCTCTCCTCCACTTTGTCTTCTCCAAGTGACACAAGCACACAACCCTGGGACTTCCTCCTACATTGTATGATCATCTTAGCTGCTAAACTCTCTCAGATCTACTCCTGTCTCTCATAGAAGACTGTGAGGGAAGGAGAAACTAGGCTCTAGATGTGACCTCCCAGGTACCAAGTTACAGAATCACAGAACATTAGGGGTTTGAAGTCCAACTCTTCTACCAGAGCTGGTCATACAGGAACATATCCAAACAGATTTTTAATGTCTCCACAGAAGACGACTCCACAACCTCTCTGGACAGCCTGAGGGGGACGAAGGTTTCCGATGATCCTCTTCTGCTTATGGCAGTCGCATGACTGAGTAGCCTGCAAGGATGTGCTGCTCCTGTGGGTTGACCTGGTGCTCCACCAGAACTGGGGGATTAAAAAATGCTCAGCATGTTTAGCTGGCAAGGAAAAGTGCCCTTATGGTTTGAGTGCTGGACTACATATGGCCATCAGATCATTCCTCATGTGAACACAAACTGTGTGACCTGGGTAAAATTCTTTGACTCTCTCATGCATCTGCAGAAGTGCTAATAACACTTCATTCCTTTTTTTGTACCCTTCACTAAGCATTTCAGATTGGAAACTACCTCTTAATGCATTGAGACAGTAGCCAGGGCTTCACCAGGGGTCTTCAGGTATGACTGATCTGAAATGACAGTGAGAAAGAGTCCACAGGGCAAAAAACTGTGCAAGTATTTCTGAGATGATCTGAAAATTCTTTAAGCTGTTAGCAAGGTAAAAGTCAAATACTTTAACTGCATACCTTCAACTAAACCAAGCTGGTGCGGCTACAGACATCTACATCCAAATATTTTCCCTTTTTTTTATTATGTGGCAGATCTCTGAAGTTTCATCTCTCCAATGATTATTGGAAGTGTTAATCCTTCTTAATTCCCCTTTCAGTTTGCTAAGGAGAACTTGTTGGAAGTGACTGTTCAGGCAAGGAAGGGAAATGTTGCAGTTAGCTTCAGGTTATTAGGAATAAAATGGTATGGAACTGGTTTTGCTTTATATGGGGAACTGCTAATTGGATGTTAGAGGCTGCTAACTTTATAGTCTTGTAAAACTGTAATGACTGAAGCTGACACTTGTGTCAAGTCTCCAGGGGGAAAAGCAAGTTGTTTTGTTTGGTGTTGGTGCTTCAGTGGTTCTCGGGTCAGTAATTCCAATGAGATTTCAGACATCTTCACAGTGTTTGCAAAATGATTGTAGGTGCTCATACTGTAAAGAGTGGGACAAATTTTAAATGTCAGAGTTGTTTAACTTGCATGTGGTCAGACCAACATCTAGGTTCCCATTCTCTCTGTGTTTCCAAAGAGCCCGAGCTGGAATAAGTTTCCTGCAAGCTCCTTCCAGCAGAATGCAGGCAGCTGCACAATCCAGTGTTTGTGTCTCCTGCAGAAGAATGGATTAACTGCTTGCTGTCTACAAAACACATTCTGTGCTGGATCTTGAGAGCAACCCAAAAATAGCCTCTGTAGATGTGTTCCAGAAGAAGCCAGCTCAGTGTGTGGCACGCGCTTGACTTATTGCTTAAATCCCGTTGAACCAGCATTCCCAGGAAGAGGGCACAGTGGAAATTCTACTTGGAGATTGTTTGCTGTGCTGCCTGGGTCCAACTAACAATGTGACAATATTTTCTACTCAGAGGTGGAAAGAGTCTGTTGTTTTACACACCACTTGGGGTTTGGACCTTTTTTCTTGCATAAACAGAAATGACAGTGAAAGAGTCTTTAGGATTCTTAGAAATCATAGAACAGAATTATCCAATCATTAAGGATGAAAAAGCCCTCTAAGATCACCAAATCCAATCTTCACTGCCACCGTGCCCACTGTACCATGTCCCAAATTGCCCTGCCCACACATTTCTTGACCACCTCCAGGGATGCCGAATCCACCCCCTCTCCGGGGCGGCCTGTTCCAAGGCCTGACCACTCTTGCAGGAAAGAAATTTTTCCTAACACCCAATCTAAACCTTTCTTTATGCTACTTGAGGCCATTTCCTCCTGTTCTTTCACTAGTTACTTGAGAGAAGAAGCCAACTTCACCTCACTACAACCTTCTTTCAGGTAGCTGTGGAGAGGAAGAAGGTCTCCCCCTCAGCCTCCTGTTCTCCAGACTAAGCAATCCCAGCTTCCTCAACCACTTCTCAAAAGACATGTTCTCCAGACCCCCAAATCAAATCCCTCTGAGAGAAAAATGCATCATTTCCACTTTTAAGATGTGTTAAGAGGATATAAATCTGTGTGTTGGGCCTCAAGGGACTGTGCTCCTGGACTTGTGCAGGTGCTCACAGTAGTAAAAGCAATAAACCACACAAAGTGCTTGGTGGGCTTTTGTTTCCCTCAGATCAATTACTGTGTTTTCATGTATGGAAACTGCCAGGCCAAAGATTATTTAAATGATTACATCAATTAAAAGCCAAAGAGGCTTTAAAATGCTGTAATAAAACTCAGTGTTTTGGAATGCTGCATGCAAAAAAAATCCTCTGCACAACCAGGTTGGAAAGAAATCATTTCTAGGTGCTTGATTTTAATCTTGAGCTTTGTCTGGGATAGACCATGAAGGTGTCAGTTCCATAAATAAAGTATTGTTGGAGGTATTGAGTGCTTCCCTCCCATTCTGCTTACTGGGGCACTGTGAAAGGGACTGGGTCAGCTGTGGTTTTAAATGGAGTGGCTGATCCTTTGCAGCACCACATGGCGATTTATGGTCTTGAAGTGACATGGTCAAGTGTGTTAAGCTCAGAAAGAAAGAGAATGCCATTAGAAAATGGGTGTGAGGTGACAAGTGTTCTCCAGATGACATATATGTGTGTGTTCCTTTGCATCATAGAAATTAGAAATGACTAAATGATGTTTCGTGTAGTGGAATAATAGTTTTGTACGTTTGGGGAGGAAAACGCTTCCAAACCATCTGCTGCTTCTGGGCAGTGCAAATCCTTGATTCTGGTTCAGATATAAAACTCCCACACTAAAGCTATGGAGAAATAATGTCATCAGCAGAAGCATAACTGTGACTACAACTACAGATTTATTAAAGAATTAGAATCATTTTGGTTGGAAGAGACCTTTACAGTCATTGAGTCCAACTGTTAACCCAGCACTGGCACTATACCGTGTCCCTCAGCACCACATCTCCATGGCTTTTCAGTCCCTCTGAGGATGAGGACTCCACCATTACTCTGGGCAGCCTGGGCCAGGGATTGACAACACATTTAGGAAAGGAGTTGTTCCTCAGGTCCAACCTAAACCTTCTCTGGTGGAAACCTTTTCCTCTTGCCCTGTCACTTGTTCCTTGGGAGAAAACATTAGCCCTGTCTCAGTTCCTTTGAGGGAATTGTGGAGAGTCAGAAGGTCTCCCTTCAGCCTCCTTTTCTCCAGGCTAACCAATCCCAGTTCTCTCAGCTGCTCTTCACCAGACTTGCTCTCCAGACCCTTCACCATCTTCACTCCCCTTCTTTGGACCTCTTCCAGCACCTCGAGGTCTTTTTTTCGAATGATGGACCCAAAACTGAACCTGGTATTTCAGATGTGTCCTCACCAGTGCTGAGTACAGGTGGATGATCACCTCCCTGTTCCTGCTGCCCACACTGTTGCTGTTACAGGCCAGGATGGTCTTGACTTTCCATCTGACACAAGAAGGTTGGCAGGTTGCATGTTTAGGAGCTGGTAGTGGTCCCTGCCTGCGATGGTGAGCTCTGGATTATGTGGTGCCAGTAGGAGCGCTGTGGCAGCTCAGCCACCCACCTTGGCCAGGCTGAGCTCAAGAGAAGCTCATTGCTGAGGCCATGCTGACACTCTTGTTCGTAACAAAATTCCCTCAAGCTGGGGAGGGAGGGATAAGGTTTCTCAGCCAAGCTGGAGGTGAAAGTGCACTTTTCCTCCTCCCTGCTCACTGGTTATCCAAGGTCTGCAGGGATTTGACGGGACTGTGAGTTAGGCTCTGCACAACTTAGATTAGCAGAGGCAGAGGTGGAGACAGCGCCTTGGCTAGCTCCGGAGGGGTCAAACAGTCTTGGTCATGCAGAGTTCTCCGAGTCTCCTGAGCTCTGAGAGCTCTGAAATACCTCTGAAGCTGAAGGAGATTTTCTTTCCATCAGTTATGCAGGCAACAGTAATCTTCTCATCAGTTATACAACCCTCAGACCTCCTTCCCCATCCCTCAAAGCCTCACCATGGTCCTCCTGCTTCAGAAGTGCCACTCCCTGGATGCATGCCAGATGTCTTGGAAGAACTAGGGGGTAAAGCACAGTAAATTATTCTTAGTCATTGAAGGAAATGAGTGATTAAGTGTACATGGGACTCACGAGTGTCCAACATATTATCAGTGCTGGCATTTCAACTATGTACAGTGTATCAGAGACAAGCATTTCCTTCTCTCCATGTCTGTCTTTCCTCTTGACTCCGATGCAAAATTAAGGGCTGTGCTGTAATGAATCACTACTGTGGGAGATAGTAAGATTGATTAGGCCTATTACAGAGTGAATAGGTCAGAAACTTGCAGTACAAAGCTAGACTTCAACTTGGATAGCTCTCAGGCTATGCTTTTACATTCCCCACCCCACAAACCAGCTTTTATATCTGCAAAGAGATGTTTAACTCCTTAAGAAAAGTCTTATCTGCAAAATGAAGATGGATGAAATCAAACAGTAATTGTGCTACAAATCTTCATGGCTTTTGTATTTACATATAGTGTTCTCTTCATAGTCAGCTGAATTACCAAGGTGATGAGCATCTTTCATTGATCACAGAATGCATCAGGTTGGAAGAGATCTTCAAAGGTGATTTTGTCCAACCCCTTAAGATCTCCTTAGAGTTGTGGAATTAAATAGTTCCTCTATATTCTTGTTGAATTGCAGCATTAAACAGAGACAGTGATGTGCTTCAATAATTTGAAAGTGTCTCCTGTTGTATATTAAAGGTTGTTTCTTAATGGTCTGCTCACTTTTGAAAGTGTTAGGGCTGAACTGAGTTGAGCTGCTCTGAAAATGCTGAGGAGACAATCAAGAGGACCTGAATAACCTTCTGCACTGGACCTCTCTGTCCTCTGAAGGTCCCATCTTGCAGGAGTTAACCCCAACGCACAAATTCTGACCTTCAGTAGACTGCACGCCCCCATAATTGTGACATCTTTGATATAGCCCTTGCTGAAAAAGATGACATCAGTGGTGGCATAGAACTGTGGATTTCCATGCCCTCTTCTGAACTCACACAGGTCACTGCCAAGGAGTGGTAAAAAGGAGAAATCTTTCTGCCAAAGATTTTTTGTGGGCCTTGGCAAAGGTCATTTATGTCTTTGCTTTCTGCACCTCCCAGGCTGTCTCAGCTTACTTAGCTCTGTTGTCCCTGGAGTTCTTCATGGAAATGCCACATGCGACCAGTGTGGCACTGTAGTGTCTTTATCAATAGAGGAGTTAGAGAGTTAGGCAGTTTTCAGTAGGTCCCTCTGCAGGGACATTTATCTGGCACCTACCTTGAAGATACTTTCTTTCTTGTCTTGTAGAAGCAGATGTTTTACTGAGGGGGGTCAGAGGACTCCAGATGTCGAGGCACTGCGTTAGCATTGCCACCACTTCATTCCCAACGTCCTCTTCTTTCCCATTCAGGCTGAGGCTATGTCAATTGATTTTTAAAATTCTTACATACAAACTCTTTAAAAATAAACCTATGAGGACCTGTTTAAGGATGGGAAAGTCCTCTAAGGAAAGTCCAGCTCAGTCCTCCAAGTCTTGGGTGGCAAATGAATAGAAATTTCAGTGAGCTCTGGTAGGGAATGAATGAGTTTGGTGCAGGTGAGACTTGCCAAATGTTCCCATAGGAATTCCTTCAACGCGTCTCCTTCAGTTTGTTTTATGGTAATGCCTGCTGGCTTACCCAGCTGACTTGAAGGTTTGTGTCACCCATCAACTGAATCCACAATTCTAAATACAGATTTAAAGCCTGGAGATTTCATAAGTTGTTGACCAGTGCATCACTGAGAGACAGTGGAAACCACCTTTTAGCATTCTCCAGATGGTATCTTTGGGCTGAATCAAAGCATGTTGAACTGATTTGTGGTTCCTCAGGGCATAGCCTGTGGGGCCACTATGTCTTGCAGGAATAGCTGGTGTTGCAGATACTTTGGCTAGATCTCAGAGCACAGGTCTTCTGAAACATTAAAAGTACTGTCAGGATTCACAAGAACCTTTATTTCTTTATTTTCATCAGCAAACTATATTTAAAGTACTCTGAGAATCCATGATCTGAATTTGGGAACCACTGTATCTGTCCAGGTCAAAGATTGATGATGAGGATACAAGAAAGTCTATTGGAAGGCAGCAAGTAGTCTGCAAGCTAATGAGATTTGGAATCCACAGCTTTAAATGGATGTGTTCTGTGATGGGAAATGTTTTCTGTGGAGCAGTATGACTGGTAAAGTCATTTTCCTCATTACCAGTGAGGATAATTTATTGCTGTGTTGCTTATTCTGATTTTGTGGAATAGAAGGGAGAGTCATCTGCTGTCACTAAAAAGCAACAGGTGATTTCAGGACTTTTCTATGCAAATGGAGTTGAGAATCCATGGCATAGAGAGGGATAATTATAGTATCAGAATCACAGAATGGTAGGGGTTGGAAGGGACATCTGGAGATCAAGTCCAACCCCTCTGCCAAGGCAGATTCACCTAGAACACAGGAACACATCCAGGCAGGTTTGGAGTGTTTCCAGGGGTGAAGACTCCATCACCTCCCTGGGCAGTCCGTTCCACTGCTATATCACCATTAAATTAGTTTCTCCTCGTGTTTATATGTAACTTCCTATATTCATGTTTGTGCCCATTGTCCCTTGTCCTGAAACAAGTAGTTTTAAGCAGTTGCAGTGTTGTTGACTCAAAAGGCTATGGGGTAACAAGAGTTCCCTTTGTAATACCTCTTTTGGCAGTGCTAGGAGTACCTTCTTAGCTTGCTTTGGCATCCTTTGGGCTTCTGTGGTTTTGTTAGCTTTCCATCTCATGTGCCCATTTGCTTTTCAGACATGTGTAGTTGTTTATCTCGATCATCAGGGAATATCAAACCTGTTGATATATAAATAAAAGCAGCCATTATTTGTAGAGCTTTTGTGGTTGGTGATCTACAAATTATGGTGGAGTTGCTATTGTGTGGCAATGCTGCACTCCTCACTACTTCTGTAGGCTAGACTGATGCAATTTTAATATGTTTTATATTTATATATATATATAAAAGTAATAGTGAACATGAAATGCTACAAATAAAAACCATATCACAGCTGATCAGATCCCTAACGTAATACTGAGCTGTCTTCACAGAATTCCAGAATCCTAGCATGGTGGAGATTGGAAGTGACCTCTGGAGTTCATCCAGTCCAATGTCCCTGCTAAAGCAGGAGCATCCACAGCAGCTTGCCCTGAATCACAATGACCAGCTGGCTTTGCAATCACTCCAGACAAGGAGACTCCACAGCCTTTCTGAGTAGCCTGCTCCAGCATCCTCACACCAAGCAAGTTTCTTCTCTTGTTCAGATGGGATCTCCTGGGTCCTAGTTTGTGCCTGTTGCCCCCTGTCCTGTCTCTGGGCACCACTGAGGACAGTCTGGCCCCATCCTCTTGCCTCTTGGTTCTTTAGCTGTTGCTGAGCATTGAGCAGATCCCCTTTCAGACTGCTCTTCTTCAGACTCAACAGCCCCAGATCTCTCAACCTTTTCTTCTTGCATCTCTCAATCTTTGGAACCTCTGCTGAACTCTCTCCCATAGTTCCTTGTCTCTCTTGATCTAGTGGAGGCCAGAAGTGGACCCCATACTCCAGATGTGGCCTCAGCAGGGCAGAGTAGAAGGACCTGCTGCCCACATTCTTTTTTTTTTGCTCCCCAGGAGAACATTAACTGCTGTCTCCTTTTCACCAAAGAAATGTTATCCATGATTTCAAATATCCTTCTGCTGAGCAGCACTCATTGGATGAGGTTAAAGGTTTGACTTCCTTTCAGCAGTTCCTGAATCCCAACTAACAAGGACACTTCTGGTGTGGTGCTGTTTGCAGCCACCGAAGGACTATGGATTTGAGATGTCAGAAGAGGGAAATTCCTCTGACAGAATTTACTGACAGTTGCTTTTTTTGTGTCCTACAGCAATCTCTGAAAACATGAAAATGTCTGGGAATGGATCAGAAATATTCTAGTCACTGCTGGACTTGGGCATTGCTTTTAGCTGTGTTAGAGTAAGAACCTGACTGTTGAATTGTCCTGCTGACGCCAAGTTTTGTAACCAGCTTCTCAGTTTTTCCCCTTCATCCCCTGTCTTTACCTCGGGGAGATTACTCATCTAGGTAAACGTTCCTGATGTGAATCCATAGACCTCATGTTTGTATTGCGGTTGGATTGCACTTGCATTTCAGAGAGCAGCATGAAGTGTAACCTTGTTGCAACATGTTAAATTGCTTTAAATATAATCAACCTTCACATCAGGCTTTGGGTTGATCATTGCCATATTTGTAAGAGTAAGGCTGAAGACATATTCTTGGCGGGTTCCGATTGACGTTATACAACTCCTCATGCAATCCCACAGTTGAAGGGCTTTAGTTCTTCCAGGGAAATGATTGTGGGCCTGGGAGCTTCAGTGTGGAGATGCTGTCATGCACCAGACTGAAATCAGCAATGAGGTAAAGACTTCTGAAACAACCTCATGCAGTAACTTAACTTGGTTGGATTAGATTTAGACAATTTTACTTCTAATTTTTTTTTTTTTTTTTCACAGAATCCCAGCGTGGTGAGGGTTGGGAGGGAGCTCTGGAGTTCATCCAGTCCAACTACCCTGCTAAAGCAGAGGCACCCACAACAGCTTGCCCAGAATCACAATGTCCAGCTGGGTTTAAAATCCTTTCAGAGGAAGAGAGACCACAACCTCTTTGGTCAGCTTGTTCCAGGGCTCTAGCACCCTCACACCAAAGAAGTTTTCTACGTTATATTCTCATAATCTCAAACTCCCTGTGACACCACAGAGATAACACCCTGTGGCTGTTGTTTACTTTTCCTCTTAAATCTACATTTAAAGAGAGTTTGTGGGTAGATTTTTGTTTGCCTTAGCACTTGGCATCGCCAAAAATGCCCACTCTTGATAAAGACAAGGTGGCTTAGGTTGCTGCTAACTTGACAGGTTCCCATGTTTGTTTTTCGTCCATCCCCAGAGGATTCTGTGAAGGGAGAGTCCAGCTGGTTTGTGAAGTTCAAGCTCTGGAAGAAAAACTCTGATTTGAATGCACGAGATTGCACTTATCCTGTAAACCTCACTTGCCAACTAAACCTTTTAAATGCAGCATGAAAACTGATCTGCAAGTGAGAGATTTCTAGGTAAATTCCAGCTTTCTTCAGGTTTTATTATGAAATAAATACTTCCAAACCCTCAATCCACAGAGCTGAACAGAAACTTTCCAAATCTCTACCTTATTGAGTGCCACCACTCTGTATTTAGAACATTTCACGTGGATTGGAACAATGACTCCAGTCATTCTGTGAGTAGCCTCTGACATCCCATTGTTCCCAACCGCGGCACTATTTTGTAGGGAGCTATCACCTTTCAAAGTTATTAAATGTTCTTCATCCCTCTTCTTACCTCCCCCTTCAGAATTCTCTCAGCAAACCAGTGCCACACTGCAGTCCCTCTTGATTAGACTCTGTTGAGAAACGTGTGGGTGAATGATCTTTTGTGTTCTTGTCTTCTGCCATGGTGTGTTTGAGAGCGGAGGAAGGAAGGCTTCTGTTGCCCTAGTGGGTTGTTGGTAACCCTAGGAATTCTCAGGATATTCCAGCATATCCTTTTGTGTTTGTTTCTCCATGAGACATTGTCATGGATTCTCTTCTCTGCTAAGGGCAGAGGACACTTTGTAGCAAAATGTATTCACTGTTTGAACTTCAGCCTCTTGGGCAAGAGGGTTTTGGATTCCAACCAGTTTAATGTATTTTTTCTTCCTGCTGAAACACACAGCAAAGAAATTGGGTGTTCAAGGGAAGCCTTTTGGTTTCAAACCTTGATCTGGGAGTTGTTAATTAGCGAGTAGGTGATGAGCACAGCAGTCTGACACACAGGAGGACACAAAACTACCTCATACAATGCTACAGGCTAGAGAGCTGTCAAGTAGAAAATGACCTGGGGGTGCTGGTTGACAGTAGCTGAACATGAACCATTTTGTGCCCAGGTGACAAGAAGACCACCTGCATTCTGGCCCGGACCAGCAATGGTGCAGCCAGAAGGAGCAGGGAAGTGATCATCTGCTGTACTCAGCAGTGATGAGGCTGCACCTTGAGTACTGGGTTCAGTTTTGGACCATTCACTCCAAGAAGGACATTGAACTGCTGGAGGGTGCCTAAAGAAGGACAGTGGAGCTGATTCGGGGTCTGGAGAATAGGTCTGGTGAGGAAGAGCTGAGGGAACTGAGGTTGTTTAGCCTGGGGAAAAGGAGGCTGAGGGGAGACCTTCTGGCTGTCTTTGACTCCCTGAAAGGAGGTTGGAACTAGGTGAGGGTTGGTCTCTTCTTCTTAGTATGAAGTGATAGAATGAGAGGAAATGGTCTCAAGTTGCACCAGGGGAGGTTTAGGTTGGCTATTAGGGGAAAAAAAAAATCTTGAAAGGATTCTAAACCACTGGAACAGGCTGCTTAGGGAGGTGATGGAGTTACTATCACTGGAGGTGTTCAAGAAATATATGGACATGGCACTTTGGGGCATGGTGGGTCAATAGTTGGACTCAGTAATCTTAGAGGTCATCTAAAATCTTGATCTTTTCCAACTGAGCCAATTCTGTGATTCTATGAAAATTCCCAAGCTGAACTGTGGAAAAGGGAAGGAAAACAGAGATTATGTTGTAACCTTTCTGTTGCCTTTGGAAATGTCTGAAAGTGCTACATATAAATGCTATGTAAAACATCCTGAAACTGACCGTAGAAAAGATATTTCCTCTTTCTTCCTTCAAATCATTTAAGAGACTTCACAACATTTTCTTGAAGCCCCGAGAAACTTGTTGAAATAAAGTCAAAACCCCCAAATCAACACCTATCACTCAGCCTCAAATCCATGGAACTTGCCCTTACTGTTGCAAGGGCTGGGAGAGAGGGCAGGAATGTGTTATCTCAAAGTACATTGGCTATTTGCTAATAGCTACCACACAATGTCGTTTCAGATGCCACATTCTCCAAGCTTAGAGTGGCAAATAGCTGTGTGGGAAGCCCTGACTGCCTTGAAGTGGGAGGTGGTGTAAAGGGAAAAAAAAAAAAAAAAGCAAAGGGAGGAACTGTTTTAAAATAGTCCAAGGGAGCGACGGGCAAACCCGGGAAATGGAAAATACGGAGCAAACTTTGGGAATGAAGTCCTCATGGCAGGACTTTTTAGAGGATTGACTCTGAAAGTAAGTGGTAGGAACTCTGCTGTCTGGGTCAGCTGCAGTAACACAAAATAAGCTTTTTAGAGAGTGCAGCAGGGAATGTTGGATGGGTAAGAGGCAAGAGCAGATGACAGTGTTACTGTGATTTCCCAGTCAAATATTCAGAATGGTCTACTGAAGTACCAGCACCAGCATGATTTAACTTCATGCATGTTGCCAGGTTAACTTAGCAATTGTTGATTAAACATCATAAAAAACCATTCTTCTGGCCAGACCTGACCATGTCACAATTTTGGGGGTTTTTTATAAACTGTTAAATGAGATGCTGACATCCTGTGTCTAGTATCTACAGATAGGCTGATGTGAACGCCTTGGAGACCCCGAGGGGCTGACCTACATTACTGGTACTGTCAGTACAGCAAGCTCATATATCTCTCAAACTTTTTGACGATTTAAAGGTCAGTCAGCCTGGCCCAAATAGTTAATCTCTTTGTCTGTCTTTCTCTGTCTTCCCTCCCTCTAAGATTCAAAGAGAAGGAAGAGTGCCAGGGAAAAATTTATTAGAGCACAGCATGCTGGTTTCTTTTTCTGAGTTAAATAAAAGTGTTGGATTTAGTTAAAATATGTTTTTGTTAAAATAGAAAGGGATTTAACCTCTTACTTTCCAGCAGTGAAGAGGGAAGAATCTGCACAATACCTGTGCCAATGATAGCAAATTTGTTGCTTTTAGGTTAAATACATGTTGTCATCTAAAGGTAAAGTGGCTTCAGCCTGGGAATCCCCATTCAAAAGCAGATGGGCTCTTTAGCCAGCCAAAAACAGGCATCAAAGACACTGGGAGTCAAACTGTGGAGTATCTAAACCCATGTGGTGGTGGGGGG
>VWZE01004000.1:448942-480029 GCA_013396675.1 Eubucco bourcierii
CTCCAACACTTCCATGTCCTTCCTGTGCTGAGGGCTCCAGAACTGCACACAGTACTCCAGGTGGGGTCTGACAAGAGCAGAGTAAAGGGGCAGAAGCATTTCCCTCAGCACCACATCTACAGATCTTATAAATCCCTCCAGAGACAAGGACTCCACCACTGCCCTGAACAGCCCGTTCCAGGCTTTGACAACCCATTTAAGGAAGAAATGGTTCTTCACAACCAACGAAACCTCCCTCTCTTCTTTGGCTGTGCTAATCTGGAGTCAGTCAGAATAATGACTGGTTGTTACAGAATTACAGAGTATTTGATTGGAAAAGCTGTTTAAGATCATCGAGTCCAACCGTTATGCTAGTGGAGATCCCAGCATAACGGCACCTCAGAGGTCATCTACTTCAACCTCCTTGCCATGCCCAGGGACGCCTCTCACCTAGATTTGGCTACTTAAGGCCTCATCCAACCTGACCTTGAACATGCCCAGGGAGCAGTCATCCACAACCTCCCTGGGCAACTATTCCAGCTCATGATGTACTTTCTGAGCTCTGTTTCTTGTATTGCTGGAAGTTGGAGACAGACAGAGCAGAGCATTGTGGCACTCTGATACTGCAGCCCAGTCCACAAGCTTAATTAAAAAATAGGATTTTTAGTTCAGTCATAGTTCTGAAATATCTTTACCCTTAGAATTCCTTCATAGATTTGTATCTCATAGATCAGTGTGTATAAAGTTATGAGTTCTTTATCTATCTCTGTAATTAAGCTTAAAGGGTATAGTAGTTACAGACTGGTTTGGGTAGGAAGGGATGATGCAAGCTCATAAAGGCCAAGTCAAACTAGACTGTGGTATTTCTTTTTATTGAAAGAAGCTGCAGATATTACTTCCAAAGCCCAACCTGTCACCTAAAGCTGCAGCTAAGCTGTCCTTTCCCTCTCAGTTACAGTCTGACCTAAAGTAGATGCAATAAATAAGATCATGGCTCTAAGGGCTAAAAAGTGTGAAAATAATTCTTCTCATTTCTGTCCTTCTGCATGTTTCTCAAGGTTAAGAGGTTTGATTTTGTATGCAGAGGACTTTTTCCCCCCAAAAATGTTCAATTCCCTAGATGCTGGCTGTGTGTAATTCTTTAGAGCCCCTGTATGAAATGAGAAGAAACCAATCCCAGAAAACATTTCACCCGAGTAGCTCTGAGCTGTGTAGTGCAGGCAGCCCTGGCTGGAGCCATCATGGTTCAAAAGCCATGGAAAAGCTCCTCTGCCTTCAATGACTTTTGGATCTTGGCCCACTGTTCTGGCTTCCCACCTTGTTTCCAGCTGCTAAAGTGCATTAAAAGAGGCTAAAAATACATCAAATAGTTTTCTGACATTATTTTTTCCATGTAGGCAATTGCCTTAGCTGCCATTTTGCCTCGTGGGTGGTCCATGACCCTATCTATTGATTCTAGGGGGAAGGAGCTGGAAGGCTGGAGTGGATACTTTCCCAGTTAGCAAGTAAAATTCAGAGCCAGAGGAACTGTACAAGAAAAAAAAAATTGAACAGTAACTCTCAGCAGCTGTTCCTGGTCTCGTGCTAATGCAGAGGTCTAAAGGGATGGTGTAGAAAGGAAAGAAAGAAGAAAGGTTGCTGTTGAAAAGAAAGTAATTTTCATTTTTTTAGGAGAAAAAAATTATCTGATAATGAATGCAAGGTCTGACTTAGTGAGCATGCTGTGTAAGGCTGAATGGGGGTGGAAGTGAGTCTCTGATCTCTTCTGTGCAACAGCCTTTTCTCCAGGGTATTTCTGTTTTAGAGTGACAAAACAAGGACAGAGACAGAAGGATTTTATTTCTCCTCACCCAAACAAAAGATGTCACTAGAGGCACCAACATGCAGAGTCTGAATTGCGGTTTCAGTGAATCTATTTCAACTCAAATACTGAGTTCACTTTTGGGCTCCTCACTACAGGAAAGATGTTGAGGTGCTGGAGTGTGTCTGGAGAAGGGCAATGAAGCTGGTGGTTGTTCTAGAGCATAAGTCTTGTGAGGAGCTGCTGAGGGAATTGGAATTGTTCAACCTGGAGAAGAGGAGCCTGAGAGGAGACCTTCTGGCTCCCTACAGCTCCCCTGAGGGGGTTTGAGCCCGGTGGGTTTGGTCTCTTCTTTAGTGGGCATGGTGGTGTTAGATTGATGGTTGGACTTGATCTTGGAGGTCTCTTCCAACCAAAACAACTCTATGATTCTATATAACCAGTAGAGGAATTCCTGATTTCAGCATAGCTTGGGTCAGACTTCAGGTACTCTTTTTCTGAGGAAAATAGGTGGTCACTCTCATTTTATTCTTAGAGAACACAGATAAGGTGGGCTCATGCAGTTGAGCAAGCAGCACACAGTGGCATGGGGCAATAGCTACCTCCATCCTTTCCCTTTCCTGTGTTTTATGTAGTTATATTATGAATTCTTTTAATCAGGGATGAATCTTAATCATTCTCAGCATGGTCTCCCAAGCATGCAGTGGCTGGTGGTAGCAGCAGTGATGGTATTTTCTCAAGCATGGTCTCAGGAAATGCTTGACAGAAGCCAGCTGCTTCAATTTCCAACTCACAGGATTTCAGAATCATTTTAGCAGTGTGTCAGAACAAAACCCAAGGATTTGGGATAACTTTGAGTCTTGGTGGGGCAGGGGGGAAGTTATTCTGCTCTAAACTCGAGCATTGATGCTTTATTTTCAGGCGGAAAAACCCCATTTGTGAGCATCTGTGAACTCTGTACAAGTTCAAAAACCAGAACCAGACCCACACTTTGTGGCTTCAGCCCATCTTTCATTCATTAATTTCTAAAGTATTTTATGACCTTGGTTATCAGGCTGCTTCCTGATGCCTTTAACAGCTTCCTCGTAGCAAGTGAAGCTAATAAATTTACCATCACCGTTCTCATGGAAGTCTTAAGCAGAGCACTTTCTTTAAAATAATAAGAAAAAAGAAGAGAGGGAGAGGGGCTTCATTGTTTGATCTTGCTAATGTCTGGCAATTGGTGGAGAAGCAATACAAATAATGATGGTGGCTGCTGAATTGTATAAGAAGAAAATTCGATAATTGGGCATGCAGAAAATGTATGACCTGGAAAAATGCTGGATCAGTTGCTGGAACTCGCTGTTGCACTTAGGAAGGAGCATTCCCAGTGGCATTCCCAGCTCAGGGCCCTCTGTGGCAGCACAACTCGTTAATCATCACACCATCAGACTGGCCAGAATGCAGCTATATAATTTAGACTTTTGTGTTGCCGTGGATGCTATCTGAGCATTCCTGGAACAGTAATTTCCTTTTTGACCTCCATGGAAACAGTCATAAACCAATCCTTAAAATGTCAGGAGAAACTGCATCTAATGGCGCTGCTTTAGCCAAAGAAAACATACTTCAGTTTTGAAGCATTCCCCACCAAAACACTGAAATCTTAAAGCTACTAATAGGCTGTGCATCAGTGCCTGAGCACTTCACCATGACATTTAATAAAATCTAATTCATCTACCAGCTTTCCTCAATTCACCAAGGTGCACTAAAAACTTTCCAGAAGCGATTGGACAAAGAGAGAAGGGCACTGGTCTCAGCCGAGCTGGAGACAGAGGTGCACCCATTCGCTTGTGTCACAGAGTCACAGGCTGCTTTGAGTTGGAAGGGACCTTTAAAGGTAGTCTAGCACAACTGCCTTGCATTCAACAGGGACATCTGCAGCTACAGCAGGTTGCTCAGAGCCCCAAGGAACTTCACCTAGAATGATTTCGGGGATGGGGCTTCTGCAAACTGGATCACTGTCTCACCACCCTCCATGTCAAACATTTCTTCCTTCTTGCTAGTCTGACATTTCTTCTTTCAGTTTAAACTGTCACCTCTTGTCTTGTCACAACAGGCCCTGCCTAAAAATTTTGTCCTCATCTTTCTTAGTGGCCCTTTTAATTCCTGAAAGGCCACTGGAAGGTCTCCCTGGACTCTTCTCAGGCTGAACAACTCAAACTCTCTTAGACTGCCTCAGCAGAGGGCTTCCAGCCCTCCCATCTGTGTTGTTGCCTCCTCTAACCCCTCTTCAGCAGGTCTCTGTCTCTGCTGTGCTGAGCACTCCAGAGCTGCCCCCAGCACTGCAGATGTGGTAACAGCAGAGGGGCAGAATCCCTTCCCTCCACCTGCTGTCCATGCAGCTGGGGATCAGCCCAGGGCACAACTGGGCCTGGACTTGTGTGCTCTGTGATATTGCAGCATGGTAACTGGTAAATATTTAAAACCATGTCATGCTCCTCTAAATCTTTGTCCACTACTTAAAGAACTGGTTGTGCTGTTGATTAAAGTCTCACACAGGGGTTTCACAACATGAAAAATGTGATATCCTTGACTAAGTCCACTCACACAGCAGTAGCACTTGTCCCTCTGATTGAATTCTTAGGATTATTTCATTTTTTTTCTGATACTGCTTTTTGGAAGCAGGGAAAAGGAGGAGCTTTTTTGTGTGTTTTTATGCTTAAGTTGATTTGCAGATCTCTGGTGCTTTAGTGAATCTGAGGAAGAAGGGTAGGGAGGGACAATCAAACGTGCCAGGTAAGCAGTTGCAACTCATTTTGCCTCATAATTCATCCTAGTCAAAGGTTGATGGGTTGATGGCTGAGAAACCTTCATTTGTTGTTGCCTCATGTCACATTAGATCCAGTGCTCAGTTCTGTGTTTCCTCTGAAGCAGAGTTTTCATGTTTTGTTTAATTAGATACCAGTGCCAGGAGCAGATGGATTCATCTTTGGTCTTGTGCTGGGCGGTATGACAGGGGAGAGCTGGCACAGCAATCATCAAATGGTTTGGCTTGGAAGGGACATTAAAGAACATCTGGTCCCACCCATGGCAGAGCCACTTGCACCAGACCAGGTTGCTCAGAGCCCCAGCCAGCTTGGCTTTGAACACTGCCAGGTTTGGGACATTCACAGGGCAACCTGCTCAGTGTCAGCATTCTCTGGGCAATTGTCCAGTGCCTCACCACCATCACACTGAAGAACTACTTCTGTACATTTGATCTAAATCTTCTCTCTTTCAGTTTGAAGCTGTTGCACCTCGTGCTATCACTGCACTCCTTGATAGTCTCTCCCCATCTTTCTTGCACACCTTCTTTAAGTACTGGTAGACTGGACACTACCCTGTGCCAGGAGATGCTTCCTCCACTTCCCTTGCAGCTGGCACATATGGCTGTCAATGCTTTTTCAGACCTGGAGATGCTCATTTGCTTTATACTAGGAAAATATCTCAACTATTTCGGAGCTAATGACACCCCTGCGAGCAACTGCCTGGCCTTCCTCTGCTGGGGCAGTGATGGACGGCCAGAGTCTGGTGGGGCAAACTTCAAAAGGTTTGGAGGGTGAGTTCACACCAGCACACAAAGTTCAACTGCTTATGGGAAGCCTATCCAAGCGTATCAAATGCTTTGGAGCTGGAATTTGGACTGTGAATCTTCTGGGATTAGGCTCTTCTTCCTCTGCTGGAGGACAGTGATTCCAGGCAGGGCTGAAGGACAGTGATTCCAGGCAGGGCTGGAGGACCTTGAGAACAGGCGCCTTTGAAATTTTCTGAGGTGTGGGTTTCCATCCTGAAGATTATTGCCTGAAATCAAGTTGTGCTGATAGATATGGGAAAGAAAAGAGCACTTAACTGAAGTCCTTCAGCATGGATGGTGGCTTGAGTGTGTTTCAAGAGTTTGATGAAAGCCAAAGTCAGCTCTTTATGACAACTGGCTCACACATCCCCAGTGGCAGTCATGGGGATTCTTCTGATACCCCAGGTTTCTTTAAATCATGAGTGTTTCAGGTTCCCTTCATCTTTTCACTCTGGGACATTTTCAGTGAAAATGTCTTCCTTTTATGTAGCCTAAATTTCACTCTTACTTTAAAGCCACCATAGAATCACAAAATGGTAGGAGTTGGAAGGCACTTCCAGAGATCAAATAGTCCACTTCTTGTCCTTTTACGATGGGTGACTGTTTCAGGCTGTCTTCATTCTTTCACCCTAAAATATTTATATTTAATTCACTGTTTTAATAGAACTAAAGTGTGGAAAACTTTCAAACAATTCTACATGAAATCCAGGTTGGATGGAGCCTTCAGCAAGCTGTTCTGGTAGGAGGTGTCCCTGCCCAATGCAGGGGCTTGGGACTAGATGATCTTTAAGGTCCTTTCCAACCCAAACCCTTCTATGATTCTATCTGTACAATATTTAAACTCCACCTTAAAACCTTCCACGTTTCTTTAAGTATTTTTCCCTCTCTAAGCCCTTTTGCACTTCTGCACATGCACCAGTCTGGAAAGCTGCTGCCTATTCATTTTATTTTTATAGTTTTATTTTGCTGCTATGTTTTAAAATGGAAACTGAGCAAAGCTTTCTCGCTCTGTAACTGATACGGAGAATATAATTTAATTGAGGTGGGTGTAAACTTTCACCCTGAAGACAATTTTAAAATCATATTTCTAATCCTCTTATCTCTTCCCTGAATCATCAATCATGCCCATAGGTTTTTTTCTGGAAAGAATGATTTAATTATGAATGAATTCCTTCCATTTGGATTTGTTTATTTTTAAGCAAGATAAGTTATCTTTCTTGCCATGAGAGAGAAAGAGAGAGAGCTATTAAAATATTTCTAATTATAAATTTGAGAGTGGTGCAATTCAAAATAGCTCCCTGACTGTTTGCTGGGCTAGCAGAAAGAGAACTGCTGGAAACAACAGCAGAAAGTTGATGAGCCTGTGAATTTCAACATGGTGATGAAGTGATATGAAAGGGAAAAGTAACAGAAAATTGCAGCACTGGTGGAGTAAAGGGAGATAGGTGACTGGTGCATCTTTCTACCATTTCATTTGGGGTGTTTACTGCTCAGTCAAGTCACTTTCTTGGTGTAGACAAGCAAGGTCTTTAGAAACCTACCTGGACAGAACCTGTTAAATGTCTTTCACATGATTCTTCTTTGTCTCTGGGAGTAAGGCCTGTAAGATACGTGAGATCCAATTAAAAACAGGGTGATAAGCCCCTGCTTGGGGCTGGAAGTGTCAGAAGAAAGCCTGAAGCGAGCAAGTAGGAGTGCTGGGGATATAATTTTGTTATCTGAAGAGGAATAGATATCACAGAGGACCTTATGGAGAATTGCCTGGGTGGTGTTAATGAGGGAAGACCTCATTGCTCTCTACAGCTACCTAAAAGGAGGTTCTAGTGAGGTGGGGGTTAGCCAGTTCTCACTGGTATCAGGTGATAGAATGGGAAGAAATGGGAGGTTTAGGCTGGCTATTAGGAACAATTTTTTTTTTCCTGTGAGAATGGTCAGGCATTGGTACAGGCTGCCCAGGAAAGTGATGGAGCCACCATCTCTGGAGGTGTTCAAGAAGCATGTGGACACGGCACTTTGGTACATGGTTTGATGACCTTGGTGGTGTTAGGTTGGTGGTTGAACTCGGTGATCTTAGAGGGAGGTCTCTTCCAAATGAAACAATTCTGTGATTCTATGTGGAGGAGCTGTGATGTTTGGAAACTGAGGGCAAAGCAAAGAGATGTTAATGCCTGAAAGATTTTGCTGTAATCCTGTGTGATCATCAGCTCACAGAATCTAAACATTCCTCTTTTTTTCATATGAAGGTAAAATATTAGATGTGAGGGTGGTGAAGGTGGTGAGGCGCTGAAACAGGTTGTACAGAGAAGGTGTGGATGCTCCATCCCCGGAAGTGTTCAAAACCAGGTTGGCTAGGGCTCTGGGAAACCTGTTGTAGTGGAAGGCATCCCTGCCCATGTCATGGAGGTTGGAACTAGATGGTCTGTAAGGTCCAATCCAACTCAAACAATTATATGATTTATGACCAGAAGGTGTGGGATAAAGCAGATAGTTTGATTCCCAGCCTCCAAGTATAGTTCATACCAAGGTTTTCCCTGTGCAATTGTCCATAACATCACATTTCAAGTTATTTTTTAACTGAAAACAGAGTTTTTGCTTGTGCCATCATTTCATTAATTCCCTGGACACACTCTGATAATCCTTATGTTCAAAGCCAAAGGAGAGAAGCAGATGGCAAGCAAAAGGTCTTCCAAATTTCCACACTGGCTTCACTTGAGATGGGAGATAGGCACAACTGCGCTGGCATTTGGGATTTACTGCAACACAAATTTCAGACCATCTTCTAGAAAAAATAACTAAGGCATGTTTTGTCTGCTTTTACTGATACACCTTGAGGAAACTTTGAACCTTTTCAAGGTGGTGATATATTCGTTACATAGTAGAAACCTTCCTTAGATATACATGATTTCTTGCTCAAAAAAAAAAAAGTGGTCAATATTTGCAATGTTACTAGAAAAGTAACACTGCAAAAGGAAATTTTTGGACAAACTGTCTTAAGTGATTCTAAAATATTTTTTTTTTAGTAAACAAGAACCTAAAAATAACCTGATGTGTATAACCAAATCTATAAATATGAAATGTCTCGGAAGAAATGGATTCGTCATGTGTGTTGCTGCAAACAGTTACCCACTGAGAAGGTCCATTTGTCACTGCAGACCATTACAGATCACAGAATGACAGGGGTTGGAAAGGACCTCTGGAGATCATTGAGTTCAGTCCCCCTGCCGGAGCAATTTACCTAGAACAGGTTGCACAGGATGACATCCGGGTGGGCATTGAATGATTCCGGAGATGGAGACTCCACCTCTCTGGGCAGAGCTCTACCAGAGCCTACCACCACTACTTTACTTCCAAAGTAAAGAAGCTTCTCCTCCTCTTGTTTAAATGGAACTTCCTATGTTCAAGTTTGTGCCCATTACCCCTTGTTCTATTACTGAGCACCACTGAAAAAAGACTGATCCCATCCTCCTGACGCCCACCCTTGAAGGGTTTTTATAAGCATTCAGGACATCCCCCTCAGTCTTCTGCAACCTAAAAAGTCCCAAATATCTCAACCTTCCTTTGTAAGACAGATGCTCTATTTCCCTAGTGATCTTTGTATCCCTTTGCTGTGTCCTCTTGAGCAGTTCCTTGTCTTCCTTGAACTGGGGAGCCCAAAACCGGACCTAGTACTCCAGATGAGGCCTCACCAGGGCAGAGTAGAGGGGAAGGAGTATTGCCTCCCTCAACCAGTTTACCAGGGAAAGGACCACGAGTACTTGGAAACAATGCTTGTATTTTCACACATGGGCTTGACAAAATTGTAGTGTGAGGGTAAAAGCAGCACATATTAGTGCTCTGTTTCAGTATAGTGGAGTTTTATGATACTCAAAAAAAATGCTGGGGTTTGCCATCCGTTGGAAGTCATCACTTGATGGGCTCAGGTTACAGGATTTTGCCACTTCTCACCAGTACATTTTTATCATCTAGTGAAAAGGACTCCATATTAATATTTTTAATGAACATGAGACATTTTCTTGATAAATATCCTGTGAGATCTTCATAAACCAGACACAGACAGACAACAACTCACAACAGCTCTTCCTTTAGAGCTCAGGGACTTAGGTTCCCCTCATATCCTCTGCATCTCTTTATGATATGGGCCCCTCTTACAGTAGAGCACTTGCTTAAGTCTTATTAAAGTCACTCCTGTTTAAGCACTCTGCTGAACTGGGCTCTGAAGTAGGTTCAGGAAAAATGAATTTGAAGGTTTTTGTGTTAAAGTTTTACCGGGCACTTGGCACGTTAAGTGTGTGTCAAGCGCGACACGGAGTAATTAACATTCCTCTTAAGATTCCTTGAAAAGTTCAGCAATATGGGACTCTTCAAAGAGCTGGCTTTCAACCTTTGACCTTTCAGAGCATTTCTGAGGAACTACAAGGATGGATAAGTTTAAACTACTTTCAGTTGCTCCTTCTACAGTAAAATGCATTCAAGAATCATCAAATTGTTTTGGTTGAAAAATACCTCTTAAGACCATTGAGTGCAACTGTAATATTGATCTAAGTAGCCTAGAGAGTCTGTTTGGGGGAAACAGCACAAAAAGGGATTTTGGTGGTGGATAAAAGACTCCAGGTAGGTTTCTAAAGGTGAGTATTCCCCTGCTGGAGGAGTGAAAGGAAAGGTCTTGTCACCTTCACAGTGGAAGACCTTTCTTTCTCTTCATTTGTATCAGCAATCCTGTGGCCAGCAGGAGTAGGGAGTGATTGTGCCCCTGTACTTGGCACTGGTGAGGCTGTGGCTTGAATCCCGCATTCAGTTTTAGGCCACTCATTCCAAGAAAGACACTGAGGTGCTGGAGTGTGTCCGGAGAAGGGCAGCAAAGACAATGAAGTGTCTGGAGAACAGGTCTGGTGAGGAGCGGCTGAGGGAACTGGGATTGTTTAGTCTTCAGAAAAGGAAACTGAGAAGAGACCTCATTGCTCACTACAACTCCCTGAAAGGAAGTTTGGAATGAGGTGTGGGGGTTGATCTCTTCTCCCTACTATCAGGTGATAGAAGAGGAGATGGCTTGAAATTGTGCCGGGGGAGGGTTAGGTTGGAGATTAGGAAAAAATTCTTTCCTACAGGAGTGGTCAGGCACTGGAACAGGCTGCCCAGGGAGTCACCATCCCTGAAGGTGTCAAGAAACGTGTGGACATGGCACTTTGGTACATGGTTTAATGACCATGGTGGTGTTGGGTTGATGGCTGAACTTGATGATCTTGGAGATCTTTTTGAACCAAAAGAATTCTATGATTATATTCTGTGATCTGTAGTTCAGGGAATCCATAAGATAAAACTAGATCTGTTACTCTTCTGCAGAAAGACATCTCCAGAAGAACTTTCTCTGCAGGACATTGTAGGATGAACAGCATTTCTCTGTAGCATTAAGCGTTTAAAGTGATTATCAAACCCTGCTTCACAGCCATTAAGAGGAGTTATGAACTCTGGGCATGCAGGAGCAGGGATGCTCCACAGCAGAACCGAGCAGCTTTGGTGCGGAATTGTCCTTTGTCCAAAAACTTAAGAACCAGCTTCTCCAACACTTCCATTCTCACGTGCTTTTCGTAAGGAACAGTGCTGGAGGGGGCAGTTATGTGATACCTGATGGACTCAAACACATAGAGAGCAACAGGGTGAAATTTTACTATATTTGGATAATCCTTTAGTTCTGAGACCATCCAATATTTTGTTTCAGAGGGCTAATTTTTTTTCTTTTTTTTTCCTTCCCCTTTCCTATGCGAGCAATTTTGTGCTTTCTTAAATATTGACATTAATCTCCCCAGCTGGAAGCAGACCAAGCTTCTGTATTTCTTATCCTCCCAAATGGGTCTGTACTTCAGATCTGTTTACCAAACGGCCTATATTGCATTCCCATAAATCCTGTAATTCGGGTTTGCTGTGATATTAATTTATTAGCACGCGTACATTTTCAACATCAATTACACTCCATCTCAACAGACATAATTCTCTCTTCAAAGGAAGTAGGAAGCTGTGCAGCTCTTGGCTTTCCACATCCCCTCCCTCTGCCCTACTGCAGAGCAGCTGAGCTCAACCAGGCCTTGAGGCACCAGGAACCTCAATTCAAATAGATGAATGAGAAGTTTTGCTGCTGCAGAGTTGTTTTGGGTTTCCTGATTCACAGATTGCATCAGGTTGGGAGTGACCCTCAAAGATCATCTTGTCCAAACCCCCTGCAGTCAGCAAGGATGTCTCCACATCAGATCTGATCTGTGAATGTCTCTGGGGACAGGGCCTGTGATGGTTTGGGAGTTACCCCCCCCCCTTTGTAAAATGACCCAGACTAGAACTCAGCTGGCTGGAAGTTAAGGACTGAAGCTCTATTTACAGCTCAGCACAATGTACAAGCAGAGATATACACTATAGACAGGAATAGTTACAGAAATATACAAGTTAAAGGTAATACAGCAACACAACTCCCCTCCCAGAAATCAGAGACCCCAGGAGGGACTCCCAACCACCCTTCCACCTTCTCCCCACCCCTGTACCTTACCCCAAGGTTTGCCTTACACACAAGGTAAATTAGGAGGATTGACCAGGGGAGGTTAGAAGAAAAGTGGTTAGTGAAAATTAATCAGCAGAGGAGTCAGAGCCAGAAGCTGCTAGACTGCCTGAGCTGTTCTCCCAGCAAGAGACAGACAGAGACTCACTTATCTATGTTTTGGTTATTGTTCCCAAACAATTTATCAGCAAACCTATGAGTGAAGTAGACATCACCATGTTTTCTTTTCACAACCTATAGTGTAGTTTTCTCTATTAAAATATTCTAATTAGCCTCAAACCAGCACAGGGCCTCAACCACGTCTCTGGGCAACTTATTCCTGTATTTTATCATTCTCATTGTGATGAACTTGCTCTGATGTTCAACCTAAATCTCCCTTGCTCCAGTTTCAAACCATTACCCTCCATGCTATCACTACAATACCTCCCCAGCCTTCCTGTGGGTCCCTTTCAGATACTGAAATATAACTATAATCCTGGAGCCTTCTCTTCTCCAGGCTGAACAACCCCCATTCTTTCAGCCTGTCCTCACAGGGGAGGTGCTGCAGCCCTCTGATGATCTATGTGGCCTCCTCTGGACCCACTTCAGCAGCATCATATCTGCGCTTGTACAGAAGGCAGCTTTCTCTGAAAGCAAACCCACGGCCACTGTCTTTGTAGGAAGGAGCTTGAAAATCTCATGGGAAGGCAAACATCTGACTCAGAGAACTTTCAAAATGTTGTTATTTGAAATCAAGTTTTGAGATCTCACTAGATGGTGCAGTTGAAATACCTCAAGGGTGGGATCCAAACTGGATGTCAAACTGGACAAGTTGGAGATCAGGGGGCCCAGGTGGACCATATGAGGTTGAACAAGACCAAATACAAGGTCCTGCACTTGGAATCAAGGTAGTTCTTTGTTGGGTGGGCTGAGGTATGAATAACTGGAGAACAACCCTGTAGAGAAGGACTTTGGAATGCTGGCGGCTGAAAAGCTGGAGATGATTCAGCACCATGTGCTACCAGCCCTGTCCTGGGCTGAGTGGGCAGAAGGTGGAGGGGGGGATTCTGCCCCTCTGTTGTGCTCTGCTGAGACCCCTCTTGCAGTGCTGGGGCCAACTGAGGAGTCCGCAGCACAGGAGAGACATGGACCTGTTGGAATAGGTGAAAAAAAGAGACCACAACTATGATCCAAAGGCTGGAACCCAAAGTATCTCTGGATCCCATGAAACAATGAAAGGGGTTTTTTTTTGCAGCCTGCCACCCCTTTGAGATTTGTTCCTGTGCAAACTGCCACGGGAATTCCAACCTCCTTTTTATTCTTTCAACTTTTTTCCTAGTTTCCCTTCTATTTCTGTACTTTTAATTTCAATTCCCTCCCCCTTTTTTTGCTTTATTTTCTACAATAGTTGTTCTTTATTAGGTTATTAATTCAGGTGGAAACAGAGTGATTTTTTTTTCAAGTCCCTTTCCATTGGGATACCTTTGCAGTTTGCCACACTAAGCTGCAGCACAGATGTTAAGCACATTTAACCCAACAGTCAGTGTGTGCATATTTTTAACATCACTTGTCTTGAAAATATTTATTCAAGCCAAGACAACAGAAAATTAGAGTAATTTGATTGCTCAGGCTTAAGGAATAGATTACTACTGTTCCAGATGTAAGAAACAACAGAGTACTTACTCTCTAGGCTGGGGAAAAAAAAAAAGAACAACCATCTTTGGCTCCTGATACCAACCATATTTGCTATTATGTTCATAGTAAATCTTTTAGAAGTTGAATAGTTTTAGGAGATTGTCAGGTTAAACTCTTGCCAGCTAGCATGATGAGAGTTTTACCCAAAAATAAGCTCATTAGGAAGGGTTTCAAAATACCCCATGCTCCAAGGGCTGCAATGTTACAAAGCAAAGTTATCAATCATCTTTGCTGTGAAATAAGGCTGCCAGATAGCTCATAGTGGACTTGGTCCTCGGACTGCTCAGAGCTTTCAACAGTCCTTATGGATTAAGTTTAGAGTTCAGGCAATTGGCACAAAAAATGTGTGATCTGGTTTGCAAGTTTCCTTTGCCTTTCCTTCTTGTCTTCAACTAAATCTTCTCTGTTTAGTTTTGCAATTATCACTCAACCTTTTGGACCTGTTTTTAGTGTGTTTTCCTCCCTCTCCTTACAGGACTTAGATGCAATTACCGTTTTTATGCTTATTCTTTGTGTCTCTCACCAGATTTTGGATTGCATAGAACTATGCAACAGGAAAGCAAGAGAGAAATGTTAGCCAGGGTTTAAAATTCTTACTCCTAAGAGCTTATGTTAGTAACTGTTTGTACAATCAGATTGTCAAAGTGCTAGGGGATTATGGAAGGATATTTTAAGACATTTTGCTGTGACTGCAGCTTATGTATCAGTCCTTCAGAAGTGTGTTTTGAGATGTGGGCTTGTATTCCAGCTTAGCATACAAGTACCTGAGCTATTTTCATGTGAGCTGATCAACCGTGAAGTGATGGTCCAGTCTTCAAGGGGTGCTGAGGTGAACAGGCTAATGCTTTGTGCCTCCTCATTTTTTCCACTCGTGCATGTACAATTACAGAGTCATTTTGGTTGGAACAGACCTTGAAGATCATCAAGTCCAGCTGTTAACCCAGCACTGCCAGGTCACCACTTAACCATGTGCCTCAGCACCACATCTACACAGCTTTTAAACACTCACATGGATGGGCACTCCACTGCTGCCCTGGGCAGCCTGTTCCAGGGCTTGACATGGCTTTTAGGGAAGAAATTGTTCCTCTTGGCCAACCTAAACCTCCCCTGGTGCAACTTGAGGCTGTTTCCTCTTGTCCTGTCACTTGTTGCTTCAGAGAAGGGAACAACCCTCATCTGGAGCCAGGTCTCCCCTCAGCCTCCTTTCCTCCAGACTAAACAACCCCAGTTCCCTCAACCACTCCTCACCTGACTAGTTCTCTGTACCCTTCACCAGCTTTCTTGCCCATCTTTGGGCACCCTCCAGCACCTCACAATCTTTCTTTTATTGAGGGGCCAGTATAAACTGCCTTCATACATTTCACGTTGATGTTTTGTATCTAGATGTCTTTCTGACTTGTTAACCTACATGTGGTGTCCACAGATGTGAAGTTTTCTTGGTGTAAGAGCTGTTTATTCAGACCTAAAAATCACTTTCACAGCTTCTGAGGAGTGTTGTCTCTAGGCTGACTATAATCAAATGGATCTGGGCACACACTCTTCATGAAACTACCATTTTGCTGTTGCGCTCATCTGTATTTTCTCCTAGGAACCATATTTGTTTAATCTTCTCTTTCTGGTGTTATTTACTGGTTTTATGACCCTGTCAGGGACAGAGAATCAATGATTTGTAGAGAGAGAATCAAGGTGCAGGGGTCACATACCATTAAAGAAAGGATCATTCTCAAGCTGTCTCTGCTGGTTCCCTCCAGTGTGCTGGCCCTTTCTCCACAGGCTGCTCTGTTTATTCAGAAGATTATTTTTCAAGCATTAGCTTTTTTTTCCTGGTTTTTGGTGTGGGTTTTTTTTTTTTTTTTGAGATTTTTTTTTCCAGCAAAACATAGCCTATGTGCAGAATTTTTCATGCAGCTTTGTGCCTGCACTGTTACAGATCTTCTCTCTGTCCCACCAGCTCTCTATGCTCCAGTAGTACGTAGGGAAGAGACTGTCAAGCCCTCAGTCCAGTACCTGCTTTTACATACGAACCTTATTACTTTAGGGTGAAGATGAGCACAGGAAATAGTCTTCATAATTGCTCTTGTACAGCAACTCCCAGTGTTTGAGATTGTTTCCTTAAATCCATCTTTCTTTTCTGGACAGCAAAGAGTACCTTAATTGCACTTCCCTTTCCTCAGCAATGCCACACATTTCTCATGTCATTACCTAGTGGAAGGAGTCATTCAGCAGTGATGCACTGTTTCCACTCCTGAGCCTCTGTCAGCCTGACTATAACCATGGTAATTCTCAGTAAGCTTGCAGATGACACCAAGTTGAGAAGGAATGTTGATCTGTGTGAGGGTAGGGAGGCTCTGCAGAGAGACCTAGACCATATGGATCAATGGCCAGTGGAATGAGGTTCAACAAGGCAAGTGCTGGGTTCTGCACCTGGGTGACAACAACCCCTTGAATGCTCCAGGCTTGGGACAGAGTAGCTGGAAACTGCCCAGCAGAGAAAGACTTCAGGATGGTAGGTGAAGGGTGGCTGAATATGAACCAGTGTGTGCCAAGGTGGCCAAGAAGGCCAAGAGCATCCTAGCTTGGATCAGCAATAGTGTGACCAGCAGGAGTAGGGAGGTGTTTGCCCCCCTGTACTTAGTACTTGTGAGGCTGCTCCTTGGATATTTGGTTCAGTTTTGGGGCCCTCCACTCCACGATCGGCATTGAGGTGCTGGTGCAGGTCTAGAGAAGGGCAATGAAGCTGGAGAAGGATCTGGAGAACAGTTCTTGTGAGGAGCAGCTGAGAGACCTGGGGTGGTTCAGCTTGGAGAAAAGGAGGCTGAGAGGAGACCTGGCTCTCTCCTGAAAAGAGGTTGGAGTAGGGTGGGGATTGGGTCTCTTCTCCCAGGCAACAAGCGATAGGGCAAGAGAAAATGGCCTCAAGTTGCACCAGGGGAGATTTGAGTTGGATATTAGAAGAAATATTTTCACCAAAAGAGTTCTCAGACAGTGGAACAGATTCTCTAGGGAGGTGATTGAATCCCCATACCTGGAGGACTTTTAAAGGAACAGAAAATTAGTGCTGAGAGAGATGGTTTAGGACCATGCTTGTTAAGGTTAGAGAATGGTAAGACTCAAAGATCTTAAATATCTTTTCCAACCAAAACAATTCTCTGATTCTGTGGGCAACCTCTATGATTCTCTGGTCCAACTGTTGTCTGCCTTAGAGCCAACCTTAACCATCAGTGCCTGCAAGGAGCAGCACTTGGAATCGTGGTTCCCTTAAACTGAGGTAATGAAGCCAGAATCTTTAAGTGGATAACTGTTTTTGGGCTGCTACTCAAGTAGCATGAAGCTCTCCTAGTGCTCTGTGTACTCTAGCTGCTGGAAGTCTGCTTTAGTTGTCTAAAGGGAGATTTCCTTCATTCCTGTCCTTCCAAGCTCACCTTTGGAGGAATACAAATGTTTGTGTAGAAAAGGTCATTAGGGGCTGACTTACTGCTTAAATAACAGCACCTTGTGTCATTTTTCACATCATAGCCAGGATGGAGCTCAGCACCCTTTAAAAGGCAACTTGAGCCATACTGCTAAATGTTAACTGACAGCCTAATGAAAACAAAAGTCTTCATTTTCCTCATTTGTCTGCTTCCTAACCAGCCAGAAACTGTGCAGGGTTTGCTTATTAGATCTCCAAGCATGCGACGCCGAGAACTCCTTGGATTCTAAAATTGCTGAATACACACAAATGGTGCCACGGTGTCCTCACCCTGTGCCAAAGCAAATCTCTCAGTTATGTAATTCTTCTCCTGCTGATGTGAGCCAGGTAAAATGTTCAGCCTCTGGGAGCTGCTTGTAAGAGCTCGTAATCTGTGGGGTCCTGCAGTTTATCAAGGTGCCACCAGCAAATGCTCTGACAAGCTGAGAGTTGGGGTTGTTCAGCCTGGAGAAATGAAGGCTCCAGGGAGACCTTAGAGCAGCCTTCCTTTATTTGAAAGGAGCTACAGGAGAGCTGAAGAAGGGTTTTTAACAAAGGCAGGGAGTGACAGAACTCCCAAATTCAAATTGGATAAAGGTTGGTTTCAATTAGACATGAGGAAGAAATTCGTCTCAGTGAGGGTGGTGAGGCACTCCAAGTCTGGAAATCTTGGGTTTGAGTGAGACCTTGAGTGACCTGGTCTACAAGGATGTGTCCCTGCCCATGGCAGTGGGTTGGAAATAGATGATCTTTAATGTCTCTTCTAACCCAAACCATTCTGTGATTCTGTCATCAACCTGCTTTAGTGAAGACATCCCAGGAAAGCTTTTGGCTCCAAGGTGGGCAATCACTAGAGTTTCCTGTACTTACAGGGTATCAACTCAAAAAGGTCTTCTGAGGAACTTCAAAGCTTATTCTCAAACTCATTGTTCCTGTTCTGGAATATCAATAGGCAATACCAGCAGAAAATTCTGTGCTTGCTACCTGTCCAGTGTTCAAAGCCAGGTTGGATGGGACCTTGAGCAACTTGCTCTAATAGGAGGTTTCCCTGCCCACAACAAGGGTTTGGAGCTGAGTGATCTTTAATATCCCTTCTGACTTAAACCATTCTGTAATTCTATGATTTGGTTTCATACAGGCCCTGGAGCAGGACTGGCAGGCCACCTTGTACTTACTGTCATGGAAGTGTCCTGGATCAGTATCTGCAGCTGATTTCTAGTAGTGTAGTTCTGCATGAAGAGTAAACTGTGTCTTTTAGGTCAGTCAGAGCTTTTGGGCCAGAGAATAGCATCTTGATGTGCTAGCTCCTTTTAGCCTAGGAGGTTTTTCATGTGCAAAAAAAAGGCTCCAGAGCAACAATCAGGAGGTCAAGAGGCTGTGAATCCACACCACAAGACCAGGTAACAATTCCAGTTCAACCAGTCCTGACCTTATTTATGTCTGCATTCTGTGAAAGTGGCAGCTATTTAGGTTCCATAAACGTCAGTAAGGTGACTCTGGTGGTTTTTTTCCTCTCCTGAATTATGTTATACCTCGCCTGTACAAATAAACATTAAATTTAATTAAAACCTAGCCCGTGATGAAGTGGCCTTCAGTAGATTGTGCACAGATGAAAGGGACTGGAGGCAGGCAGCATGTGATGGTTTAGAAGGGCTTTCAAACATTTCTACCCATTTCTTTGCTTTCACTTTGCTTGCTTTGTTTTCATTGCTTGTAGCTCGTAGAGCAGTTGTGAGTTAATAGCTGTGTAAGGCACTTTTCATCCACTTGTGCAGCTTTCAGAAATGCTCAGCATTTCCTAATTCAGCAGCAGCTTCACTGTTGACTTCACTGGAAGCACCAATTGCCTCTTGAAAACCACACTGATTTTCCTGGAAGTTTGGGGGTTTTGTGTCTCTTAGTTCATAAAGCAAAGGGAGCAGCAACAGCATCGAACAGCAACTATAACAGGGAATATTTCAGGTTGTTTCTTGATTTCTGTGGGATCCCAGTGTCACTGACAGTCTTTTTGACAGGGCTGAAGCAGGACTGGAGGACATACAGATATTAATTCACTGTTAACAGTTAATTGTTATGGAAAAGCTGCTGCTCAGATCAAATGTTCCTTGCATACATAGGAAAATATCTCTGTTCTTACTCTTCGTGTTGGTTTTGCTCTGTGGGGGAATCTTCTGCTTTGCTTGGTGACCTTTGTCTAGCCTGGCTCTTTCCCTTCATCACTCATACTTGGTACCACTGGAACTTTCAACTCAGTACATGAGAAGCTAATTCCACCACCCTGTTCTCTGCTGCCTTCCAAGTATTATGAAGTATTTTTGTATTTATTTATCTGAAAAGTAAACCCACCTGCACTGCTTTACATTAATACATGCTGAGATCTCCAAGACTCCTGTGTCTGCAGAGCAGTGTTTATCACACTTGGGGCACAGATCAAGTTCTCCTTGCCTGGCATAATATTAAGCTCAATGGCACTAAGCCAAAATCCTGAAAGCTTTGGGCAGTCATTTTATTTATCCTTGTTAGTCAGAAATACCTCAGCCACAATGGGAACACTCCCAGAAGTGGGAAGAAATGCATGGATGTGGGCTAGAGCCTCCAGCAGAGGTGCTCATGGAAATACCTGCTGAGCTGGTGAGGTGCGGGGTGTCCCTGATCCCAGAATATCAGTTGTGCTAATGTCTGGAGGTTTCCCAGAAAAATAAATCAGCTTTTTGTTTTTGAGAAACTGGCAGTCTCCTGAAGGTGCCATGGTGTGAGCCACAGTGTGTAAATGCAGTGAGGACTCAGCTTTTCTTATCACCCTGCCATGCTTAAGGGTCTCTAGATATAGAATGAGACCTCTTACAACAGTCACCTGGAAGGCTGGAAAATCTACAGGTGTCTCATCACCACCTGTCTCCTAGAAGGTACTGGAGCCCTCACTCCAAGAAGGACATTGAGGTGCTGGAGCATTTCCAGAGAAGGGCAACAAAGCTGACGAAGGGTCTGGAGAACAGGGCTGGTGAGGAGTAGCTGAGGGAACTGGGATTGTTTGGTCTGGAGGAAAGGAGACTGAGGGGAGAACTTCTGGCTCTCTACAACTCCCTGAAAGGAGGTTGGAGTAAGGTGGGGCTAGGTCTCTCCTCCTCATCAGGTATCTAGTATCCCTAGAACAAGAGGAAACAGCCTCAAGTTGCACTGGGGGAGGTTTAAGTTTAACATGAAGAACAATTTCTCCTCATTGAACACTGTGCAGCGATTTCTGCTATGAAATTCAGCACGAGTGAGATGTTTGGGATGTGCTGCCTATGATCACAGAATCACAGAACTTTAGAGGTTGGAAGGGACCTCCAGAGATCGAGTCCAACCTCCCTGCCAAGGCAGAATCCCCTTTAGTAGTTCACACAGGAGTACATCCAGGTGGGTTTTGAAAATCTGCAGAGAAGGAGGCTCTACAATCTCTCTGGGCAGCCTGTTCCAGGGCTCTGTCACCCTCACTGTAAAGATGTTTCTCCTCATGTTGAGGTGAAACTTTCTATGTTCCAGTTTGTAGCCCTTGCTCATTCTTTTATTGCTGCTGACCACCGAAAGGAGATTGGCCTCAGCCACTTGACACCCACCCCTCAGGTATTTGTATACATTACTGAGCTCTCATCTCAGTCTTCTCTTCTCCAGACCAAACAGCCCCAGGTTTCTCAGTCTCTCTTCATAGGGGAGATGCTCAAGTCTTCCAGTCATCCTTATGGCTCTCCACTGGACTGTTCAGCAGGTCCCTGTATCTCCTGAACTGGGGAGCCCAAAATTTGACACAGTGATGTGACACTGCACATCAGGATTTGGTGTCTGAATCCCAAGTCCAGATCTGCTCAGTTGTATGTCCACATGTGTGTCTGCGCTTATGTGTAGATGTGGGTTTTCAATGGCTTCAGAGCTTTAAGCCAGTAACGTAGGGAAACCAAAATCACAGGGCACCACTCACTCTGTGGTTTGAAGGGAACCACATCTTCTGAGCATTCCTGCCTTTGGCATCCCAAGCCCAGGCATTTCAAACAAGACAGAATGTGCTGTGAAATGTTGTGGGAAAAGACACTTCAGCGTGATGGTTAGGTACAGTTTCTCTTAAGTCTGAGATGGGATATTTCTTTGCACCTCCTCTGGGGCTCTCAATGCAACAGAAGTGACTTGATGACTTTACTCAGGAGATAGCTCTCAGTTAAGTCTGATTCTATTCACACCTCTTTGTGACTATCCCTCCTACATCAAGTCATTTTTATCCTGCCTTTGGCATAAATCGAGAATATTTTCCCCTTGGATTCTGGTGGGAACAGTGAGACTTGCCTCATTCACAAGCTTAGGACTTTCGAGACCCATCTGGGTGCATTCCTGTGCAACCTGAACTGGGTTATATGGTCCTGCCCTGGCAGAGGAGTCAGACTCGATCTCCTGAGGTCCCTTCCAACCCCTAACATCTTGTGATCCTGTGACTAATGTGAAGTTCACAATTCCTTCAGCCAGGGTTGCTCATATCCGAGAGGAGTACTGGCATGGAGACATCACTCACTGGGAGAAGGAGAAATTCAATCCTTTGGCTTTTAGACTGGCCAAGAGTTAGTACATCTGCTGGTTGTAATTTCTGTGACAGGGGTGTTTGTCTGCTGGGACTTGGACTGAGATCACCAAATTTCTTCCTCCTCAGTTTTGTGCTAACGAGGCTGCCTCTGGAGTACTGTGTCCAGTCTGGGCTCCTCAGTTCAAGTGAGACAGGGAACTACTGGAGAGAGTCCAGTGGATGCTACAGAAATGCTGAGTACAGAGATGCTGAGTGGCCTGCAGCATCTCTGTGAGGAAAAGAGGCTGAGAGCCTTGGGACCGTTGAGCCTGGAAAAGAGGAACCTGACAGGGGATCTTCATCAAGAGCTAAAGGGGGGTGGCAAGAGGATGGTTCCAGACTCTCTTCAGTGGTGCCTGGTGACATGATAAGGGGCAACAGACAGAAACTGGAACTCAGGAGGTTCCATCTGAAAAGGAGGAGAAACTTGTTTGATGTGAGGGTGCTGGAACCCTGAAGCAGGCTGCCCAGAGAGATTGTGGAGTCTCCTTTTTCTGGAGAGATTCCAAACCCAGCTGGCCATTGTGATGCTGGGCAAGCTGCTGTGGGTGCTCCTGCTTTAGCAGGGTGGTTGGACTGAATGATCTTCAGAGATCACTTCCAACCCCCACCACACTGGGTTTCTGTAAAATGGTGTGGTAATCTGAAAAATAAGTATTTCCAACATATTTCTCATAGCACTGATGGGGTGATTAGACTTCAGGCAATCATTGTTCCATATCTCTCAGGCAGGGACCAATTTCCTAAAACTGCAGCGGCCCCTCCAGAGGCCAGAACTGCAGCTGTGTGAAGTCTCTCTCCATCATTCATTCAGAAGCCTCTTTTGGTACCATCAAGACTTTGCTTTGTTTTGGTATGATGGAGTCCTTTACAAAATGGACAGGGTTGAGAAGTGGGACAAAGCAAAGGGTGTAGCTCCTGGTGGAGTGGGGAAAGGACCTGTGAATGAACTTTAGGAGAGTCAAAAAATTAACCAGCAGAAAAATTTGGCTTGGCCCCTAGGAGTGGTTTGAGAATTAATAACAGATGAGTGGAGAAAAATTAGAGGAGCAGACTGTAACTAGTAGGTGTGAAACCAGTGGAGGGCTACAGTGCATTCTACCTTTTCAGTTTGCCAGTTTTATGCTTGCTTGGAAGCCTTCAAAACCAAACTGTGTTTTTCTTTACTTCTAAAGAGTCTGCACAAAACATTTCAAGTGTGCCTGGGTGCTCTCAGAGCTGACTAATGTTCACAAAGCTGAAGCCACTAGTCTAATTTAGCCCTGTAAGAAGCATGTGCTCATTTGAACTCAGCAGAATCTGAGCACTCAGGCTTAGTTTGGCAGACACTTGCTCTTATCACCTGCTGAGCTTGATATTAGTGTAGTCCTTTGGCCTGAAGAACAAGGAATTAGGAGCAGCACTGAAAAGCCTTTGCACAGCAATGTGGTTTGAAGCTACTAGGCAGGCAGTTGGTCCACTGGAACTTCATCTGGATGTTGTGAGCTCAGCATGTTTATTTGCATTGCCTTGCCTTTCAGAGAAAACCCGTCTCCGTTTCCAAGGGGACTCTTTTCTTCAAGTGAGGCGGTGGCCACAACTTTGAAACCTAATCCCTGTCGATCCGCAGTAGCGTGACATCAAACCCCTAGCTCCTTGTTTGTCCAGCTAATAGAAAATTCATCAGTGGCTTATCCTGCAATGAAACTTCAATGCCTGCAAAAGCAGTTAAGACTGAACAAGCCAACTTTGCCCTGCTTCTGTTGATTTCCTATTGTACAGGCTATTAACTTTTAGAGACTGAGTGGAGGGGGTTTTTTGTGGTAAAACCATTACGGGGTCATGAAGACTACAGAGGTTTGTACTTCTGGGTGCAATTAAGATGAAACCTTGCTAGGTCTTAGTTGTATTGTTTAGAAGTGGCTCTTTTGCACCAACCATTCCTTTAGCCCTGGCTGTGCTTGGGAAGGAGGCTGAGAGGAGACCTTATGATTCTCTGCAACTGTCTGAAGGGAGGTTGGAACGAGGAGTGGGCCAGCGTCTTGTCCTTGATGACAAGCAGCAGGACCGGAAGAAATGGTTACAAGTTGAACCAGGAAAGGTTCAGGCTGCATGTTAGAAAATAGTTTTTCCCTGAAAGGATTCTCGAACACTGGAATGGTGTGCCCAGGGCAGTGGTAGGGTCACCATCCCTGGGGGTATTCAAACAGCGTGTGGACCTGATGCTTAGGGACATGGTTTAGTGCTGACTTTTCAGTGCTGGGTAAGGGTTGAACTGAATGATCTCTGAGGTCTCTTCTAACCAGATATATTCTGTGTGTGATATATTTTCTATCCCTTCCAACTCTTACCATACCATGATATTATGCTTGCTGCATAATTTAAGGATTCAGGAGAGTGACTTCCTCAGATCTTTGGATTTGGTGTTCGTTATTAAGCTACCAGCATGAGGCTCACAGTACTGAGGCCTTCTTGCCCATCCTCAGCACAGGAGAGACATGGACCTGTTGGAGAAGGGCCAGAGGAGACCACAACAGTGTTGGGAGAACTGGAAACCCTCTACTGTGAGGTCAGACTGAGAGAGTAGGAGTTGCTCATCCTGGAGAAGAGAAGGCACCAGGGAGACCTTTTGGTGGCCTTCCAGTACTGTTGGTCCTGTTATTCAGTTTGGATCCAGTTTTTCTTAATGTTAGATGGCATCTCAATCCAAGGGGTGAACTTTGGATTCAGGAAAGTTTCCTATAGTAAGTAAGTTGTAACTGTGGATAGATCAACTCATTCCAGGAATGAAAGGATTAAAAATAAGCCTCTGAAGCATTGGTGTAAACCTTCAGTGCAATCTAGTTGCCTAGATAATTGCTTTAGTTAGCTAAGATGTGGACAGCCCTGCTCTGGACTGTGTTGAGGGCAGGACACAGACATATGTGCCTGTGTTGTGTCACTGTTGTGTCTGAAACCTAGCCTGGAGCCATGAAAAGGGAATTCAGCCTTCACCTTCAAGAGACCTTGCCCTCTCTCAAGGCTGCTAATAAACACAAATTAACTGAAGGGCCTCGGCTTGGTTTTGGTCTCTTGAGGATGCCATGGTGCATGCACCAGAGGTGGAGTGACCTGGATCTGAATCCTGCCTCTTGCAACTTCCCTCAGTGCTCCCAGCTGAGCCCTGAGTTAGGACCAGTTCTCCACAGGCATGTTGATCACCTTTAACTCACAAATGTCATCTGCTTGACTTCAATGAAAGTTACCAAACCCCAACCTCTTAGGAGGAGAAATTCAGTTTTAAATCTACCTTCTAAGATGTAGAGGCTTTAAGCTCATCTGAGATGCTGCATGTGTGAGTTTAGAGCAAGGTATAAGTTCCTCTTGAACAACCAGTGTAGCTCAGTCCCAGCTTGGCCGAAGAATCCAACTCTGGCATCAGTTAAATATTTACATTCCCCTCCTTTTTTATATAAATTGTGCTCTATTAGCATACTTCTCACAGTGTATCCTTGTGTTCCAGCTTCTTTCTACATTTGACAGTTTGTCCATTAATCAACATCAACCCATGCAAAATCCTAAGGCATGAAGTTGAGGCCATCAAAACCTGCAGCATTTACTGTTTCATCATAGGCAGCCTATAAGTCATGTTTCAATGTCTACCTTCCACCAAGAGGATATGGTCTAAACTGGAGCCTGTTTACACTAGGGAGACTTCTGTGTATTTAAGAAGTAATTGTTTTGGGGACCCTTCATTAATTCATGAGCTGACACGGGGACATTTTTCCTTGCTGCAACAAAAATAATTATGGAGCTAAAAAAANGGTAGTGAGTTTGCTCATGGTGAGGTTCTCCTGTGGTTTTCATCCTTGGTTATAAGGGTTTAATTGTAGCTTACTGCTAGCCTTCCCCATTTCAATCTTTTCTGGCCCTCAAGTGCTGAGGTACAAGGAGTTATGGCGTGCAGCAATTTATGGGGGATGTAAACGATTTCTTGTTTGCCCTCTGCTTGGCTGTGTTCACCCTCTTTAAAGATTTTTTTTTTTTTTTTTTTTTTTTTTTTTTTTTTTTTTTGGTGTTGGTGAATTTAGTGCAGTGGCACTGATGGAAGCCAGGGACAAGCAAAACAGGTGCAGTGCAAAGCCCTTGTCCAGACACTTCATCTGTTGTCTGCAAACACTTCTATCCCAGCCCTGCACTTGTGGGCACTGCTCAGTCTACTGGTTTGAGAGAGAAAGAAATGGGAACCTGTGTGGGTGTTGGGTTAGGAGAAGAGCAGCTTCCCCCAAGTGCTTGAGTATGCATTGATGTCTTTAGGGATGCAAGATGCCATACTGCGTGTGATCTGTGGGTCACTCAGAGTCACCTGGTAGGCTCTACAGGAAAGCCTCTTCTTCTCTTTGCTTGGAGGAATCTTGGTGCTCTTCAAACTCAGGACCTTTTAGGGAAGTTCATAGGGGGAACCTCCATCTTGGACAACCTGGAGGTTGCTGCTACATTGTGGTCTGCAGAAAGTGCTCAACATACAATGTTATTTCCTTCATTCCTCCCTGGAGTCTTCCTCCCCTTTCCTGACACAAAAACATCTTCACCTAGCAGTGGTCCATGACATATTTCTCCATCTCACTTCCCTGTTGATACATGGGGTTTGGTGACTGTTTCTTGTCACATCCTTTTGAGACCCCACCTGGCATACTGTATACAACTCTGGAGCCCTCAGTACAGAGAGATATATTCCTGCTTTGAGCAGGGCCAGAGGAGGCCATGGCAATGATGGGAAGGCTGAAAGCCTTTTGCTGTGAGGCCATGCTGAGAGAGTTGGGATTGTTGAGTGTGGAGGAGAACAGAGGGCACCAGGGAGACTTTTTGGTGGCCTTCTGGGGTATGTTGTGACAGGACAAGGGGTGATGGTTTGAACTAAAAGAGAGATTCAGACTGGAAAGAAGGAAAAAATGTTTGGTACTGAGGGTGCTGAGGCACTGGCTCAGGTTGCCTAGAGAGGTGGTAGATGCCCCATCCCTGGAACCATTCCAGGTCAGGTTGTTTGGGGTTCTAAGCAACCTGCTCTAGTTGCACATGTCCCTGCTGACTGGAGAGGGGTTGGACTACATGACCTTTAAAGGTCCCTTCCAACCAAAACCAGACTATGATTCTGTGATTTACTTCTACCTTCATTCTGCCACTGTTAAGTTTTCCACTTTCTTCTGTGTAGTCATCCTATTCCCTTTGTGTGGTTACCACTTCCACTTCCTCTTGCATTTTATTTCCAACCTGAGATTCATAGAAGAGAAAATAGCTCAGGGCATGGAAAAAAATCCAAGATTATTTCAGGTAGGTTTAGAGAGATGGGAAACTGAAATTTATTATGCAAATTCCCAACTTTATTAGATCTGCATGGCAGACAGCAGTGTTGTGCTGCCTTCCAGGGTTTCTACTTTTGAGGCACAACCAGGCTGATGGCTGTGTCCAACAGAACCTTTATAGACAAGAAACCAATTCATAGATTCACAGAATGGTTTGGCTTGGAAGGGACCTTGAAGATCATCTAGTTCCCACTCCCTGCCATGGGGAAGGACACCTTCCACTAGACTAAACAATGAGTTCCTCCAAGATCTTGCTTCCACGTCCTTTGTGTTTCAGATTGAGCAGAGTACAAATAATTCTTCCTAGGGAGGAGAAGCAGAGGTCCTGTGAGACTGTGCAGTGCAGGATCATATCTGGTCCACCTGAGTGGTGCCATTCCCAAGAACACTGAGCAGAACATTTTCTTTGCAAGGTTCACTTGCCTGAGGTTCACTTCTGCCTGATGTGCTCTGAAGTGCCATCGTAGCCACATTTCCACAGTTCCTAAGCACAAAGACTCAACTGTGAGCTATGAAATGCTGGCATTCAGCCAACTGGCCATTTCTTTTCTTCATTCCCTGTCATTAAAGCTGTGGGTTGCTCCAGGGTGCAGTGTTTTGCTCTTCTTAAGTGGAACTGTTAACGACCCAATTTAGAGCAATGTAAAGTGCACCCAGATTCCACAGTGACTTCTAAATCCACAGAACATTAATGATAATCTGTAATTAATAGCTGCAATCAAAAGGAACTGTAGTTGAGTAATTAGAAATTTAGGATTAAAGTATTAGTGTGTGTGTGTGTATATATATATATATATATATATACACATAAAAAGACCTCTTAAAAACATCTTTTAAGAGATGGTTCTGATCCCATGGAGGAAAGCAGTTTTTAATTGAGATGACCTTAGTCAAAGACTAAGCTACTAAAAATACTACACTGACCTGACCTGTGCAGATCATCAGACATTTGCTGCATAAACATTTAGAGGTAATTGATGAGTTTGCAGATAGGTAGCAATCACAGAATTTTCTGATGATATTACCTATTGATATTCTGGAATAGGAATGATGAGTTTGAGAATAAGCTTTGAATTTCCCTAGTAGACCTTTTGAAGTCAGCATCTTGTAAGTACAAGAAGCCCCAGTGACTGCCCACCTTGGGGCCAAAAGCTTTCCTGGTGTGTCTTCATTAAAGAAGGCAGACCATAAATTCATAGAATGGTTTGAGTTGGAAGGGATCTTAAAGATCATCTAGTTTCAACTCTGCTGGCATAGACACAGACATCTCCTACTAGACCAAGTTGCTTAAGTCCTCATCCAACCTGGCTTTGAGCACTTCCAGGCTTGGAAACTCCACAGCTTCTCTGGACAACCTGTTCCAGTGTCTCACCATCATCACAGAGAACAATTTCTTCCTCACATCTGATCTAAGTCCACCTTCTTCCAGTTTGAAGGCATCACGCCTCATCCCGTCACTCCATGACTTTGTAAAAGGCCCCTCTCCAACTCTCCTGTAGTCTCCCTCAAATACCAGAAGGCTGCTCTACAGTCTCCTTGGAGCCTTCTCTTGTCCAGGCTGAAAAACTCTAGCTCTCTCAACCTGTCCCCATAGGGGAGGTGCTTCAGCTCTCTGAGAATTTTCATGGTGCTCCTCTGCACCTGCTCTAACAGTTCTATGTTCTTCTCGTACTGGGGGCCCCAGAGCTGGACACACAGGGCTCCAGTCAGGATCTCACGAGGGTGGAGTGGAGAAGAATGACCTCCCTTGACCTACTGGAAGAGTGAAGGCAAAGGTGTCAGGTGCATGCAGTGCTCTGGGCTTCCTGCTGTGTAATCACAAATAAGGCACTGTGATTCTTTCTGATGATCCATCTTAAGTGGGCTAATCCTTCCATTTATCTCTAGCCCTCAGGAGCTTGAGGCATTTAGAAAGACTCCCAGGTAGCGAGGTTATTCATTGCGTATGTGCTGATGAAAGTGCCAGTAGCAGTGATGAGGGGCTCTGATAGATGGAATAGGCTGTAGCAGAAATGAAATTCCTAACAATTTCCAGCCCTGCACTAAATTAAATCATCCTGCTGCATGTCTCGCTTTTGAAGCTAAAAATTAATTTATCATCCATCTGAAATCCACAGAGCTCGGGTTGTTCATTGGTGTTGAAAATTTGCCTAGCTCATGCCAATTATTCACCTACCTTAGGCTATCGATAATGACAGGCTACAGATAAACAGCAGAGAGATGTGCTTCAGAGTTCTGCTGTCTAAGAGCACAAGCAGAATTAACCATTTGAAAGTTATTAGCATCGTGAAATCTGCTTGGAGCAGCCTGGAGAGTTCCAGCAGGTCCTTTGCCAGCAAAAAATGGATTTTTCTGACACAGCGATGACAAGAGATGAGAACTCTGCAGGAATCATCTGGGGAGCTCTTATCTCTCACATCAGCCTGTGCAAGGTGTTGGCAGGACAAACTTTGCCTTTTCAGCCATAGAGTAAGGAGATGGAGGAAAGATAACTAGTTCATGTTCAGCTTTTGAAGAAGTGCCACCATACAGCATTTTATGTTGCTTACGAGGTAGATCTTTAGTTAACCCTAACCCTGTCCTCCACCAGGTTTTATTGTAGAATCATAGAATACCAGCTTGGAAGAGACCCCCAAGGATCATCTGGCCCAACCATTCTAGGTAATAGTGTAGTTGAAATGAAATGGCCCAGCTACCTGTCAAACTGAGTCTTAAAACTGACCAGTGTAGGCGCATCCACTGCTTAACCTTGGGAGATTATTTGTAGGTTCTTCTTTTTTTCAAAGCGTTTAACATCATAGAATCATAGTGTTGTTTTGTTTGGAAAACACTTTTAGCATCAAGTCCAACCATTACCTTACCCTACCAGATCTGGTGCTAGAATGGCAGTATGAGGACCATCAGCTCCCCTGAGCATGGCAGGTTGAGTCTTGTTGCAGGAGTTGTTTTCACTGTGGGGTGGTTGCTGTAGTACATATATAGCACAACTCTGATATTTCCTTGTATACTGAAATTGTTCTATTCATAATGAATTAATGGAAGCTTTGTCACATAATCATAGAACTTTTGAGGCTGGAAGAGACCTTTGAGATCATCAAGTCCAACCTCTCACCTAGAGCTCAACAATCCCACCACTACTGCACTACAACTAAGCCGCTGCCACTAAACCGTGTCACCATGTCCCTCAGCACCACATCTGTCTGTCTTTTAAATACTTCCAGGGGTGGTGACTCCACCACTTCTCTGGGCAGCATGTTCCAGTGCTTGAGAACCCTTTCTGTGAAGAAATGTTTCCTAATATCCAACCTGAACCTTCCCTGGCACAATTTGAGGTTGTTTCCTCTTGTCCGGTCACTTGTTCCTTAGGATAAGAGACCAACCCCACTTGCTCCAACCTCCTTCTGGGCAGTTGTAGAGGGCAGTTGTTGTTGACCTAAGGTATTACATACTCCTGAAGGCAGTATATTCTCCTTGAGGGATACCTGCCCTACTTGAAGAGCAGAAGAGCTCTCCACAATTTCCTGTCATCATGCCTTGTTCAACTAATTGAGGTACTAATGATTCCTCCTTCCTTTTGAAACCCAGGAATTGGGTATTAGGAAAAATTTGTTTGCTGAAAGAGTGGTCAGGTGTTGGAGCAGGCTGCCTGGGGAGGTGGTGGAGTCACCATCCCTGGAGGTGTTCAAGAAGCCTATAGATGTGGCGCTTCAGGATGTAGTTTAGCGGTCATGGTAGTTGTGTTATGGTTGGACTTAATGATCTTGAAGGTCTTGTTCAACTTTAATCATTCTATGGATTGTATAATGGGACATGTCTTCTGACACGCAGAGATACTGATGTCAGGACAGGAAAATCATTGTGCATATAAAAGGTGTAAGTACAATTTGAGGTCTGGAGTATGGAAATTTCAGGATGGTGCCAATTTTGAAACAGACAAGAAAATTAGCACATAATAGGTCATATCCATTACAGTCTGCAGAAAGTATGTCTAGATTTCCTTCAACACCTCCGGGGTGGGCTGTGGATAGGTTGGTAAGTGGCTGACTGCAAACCGCCCTATCTCGGGAGATCAGCTGCAAATGCATGGGGAGCTTACAAAGGATCCATGAAACAGCACATGCAAAAAGGGGGGGGGGGGGG
>VWZE01004000.1:480056-503930 GCA_013396675.1 Eubucco bourcierii
GGGGGGGGGAAGGAGGATGAGTGAGATAGGACTGAGAAGAAAAACAACCATGAGGCATATCTGTGGGAAGATCCTGGAAGAGATCAGTCAGGTATGAACTAGACAGAAAGATGAAGTGTTGGTCTGGAATGTGCAGGGAAGCAAAAAATACTGAGCACTTAGTCTAATTAGCTTTTACTCTGAGTCTGTGTATTATCTGTGATTCCTGTTTTCCTAATGTTATATCCAAGAGGGTCTTCCAAAGACTTTTTTTCAGCTGTTTCAAGGACATTGGTGGTTCTAGTAGATCTGCTGCTATAAAACATTCACCAATGATTTGCCTAAAACAGTTGTCCCCAAATCCCTTGTTAAAATTGTTGTGTCTTGACCCTCCTGACAGCATGGGATCTCTCCCCATGTGTCTGTAGAATAACATCTTGCCCAACCTTGTTTTTAGTGTCTGGTGAAATTGGGGTTTTATCACTTCCTTTAGGCAAATTCCTTCACAGATAACAAATCTCACTCGGGGTAGGCTTTCTACCCAGCTTCAGAAAATGACTGGCAAAGGGAAAACTTGTTTATTTCTTCTTTATTTAGTTTAAGCATTCATTTTGTGTCTTTTACCTTGTTACTCAGTCTCCTAGCTTACTCTAAATATTTCTTGGGTTTTTTGGCTGGTTTGGGTACTCTGCAGTGTGATCTGAATTGCACACATTGCAGACACCTCCTTATTTTACAGAATGGCAGACTGGTTTGGGTTGGAAGGGACCTTTAAAGGTCATCTAGTCCTATTCTCCAGCACTCAGCAAGGCCATCTGCAGTTGGAGCAGGTTGCTCAGAGCCCCAGACAACCTGACCTGCAATGGTTCCAGGGATGGGACATCTACCACCTCTCTGGGCAACCTGGGACAGTGTCTCATCAACCTCCATGTAAAATATTTCTTCCTTCTCTTCAGGCTGCATCTCCCTCTTTTAGCTAAAACTGTCACCCCTTGTCCTATCACAAGAAGTCATCTGAAAATCTGTCCCCAGATTTCTTTTAAGACTCTTTAAGTCCTGAAATGCCATGAGGAGGTCTCCCTGGAGCCTTCTCTTCTCCGGGCTGAACAGCTCCAACTCTCTCAGGCTGTCTTCATTGGAGAGGTGTTCCAGTCCTCAGACCATATTCATGGCAGTTATTTACTCATGGTTATTAGTACAATTACATAGTATATAGAGTGACCTACTGGGGTGATACAAAGTAAGGCAGAGGATGTCTGTGAGGAAGACACTTTGAAATTTTTGTTTGTAGGTTGTATCTAGATGGATCTTCCAACTTAAGGCGAGATGTTCCTGCCAGACCTGGGATTTTCTTCTCTGCACCCTTAAGAAAGCCTGTCCTAGGCAACGCTTACATGGGATGTGCACATTCCTGCACTGGATGTGCACATTCATACACTGGTTGTGCACATTCCTGCATTGGATGTGTGTGTTCCTACATCACTTGTGCACGCTCCCGCACTGGATGTGCACGTTCCTACGCCAGTCATGCACGTTCCCGCACTGGATGTGTATGTTCCTGCACTGAATGTGCATGTTCATTCGCTGGATGTGTATGTTCCCGCACTGGATGTGCACGTGCCTTCACTGGATGTGCATGTTTCCGTGCTGGATGTGCACGTTCCAACGCCAGTTTTGCACGTTCCCACACTGGATGTGTACGTTCCTGCATCAATTGTGTACATCCTACGCACAATAGCCATACAGACCTCAGGCACTGGTTATAGGACCTTGCAAACAGGATATCCACTCTCTTATCAGACTTATTTTGCTCTCTCCTTTCTTAGAGCGTATTCAATCCCCATGAAAATCCCCAATCATTGCTGGGGTTAGCGTCGTCTTAGTTATCTGCCTTCTTCCTCTTTGGACTTATATTCTCTTTACATTATAAATGGTTTGCACAGGGATATTAATCAGCCTGAGCACAGGGCCTGGATCATCTCCTTTTGGGTTCTTTGGCTTGAAGCTGAGGCTTCCCCAGCCCTCTGATGAGACTCAGACTGTGACAGGACAAACACTGGAGCACTGAGTAATGGTTGCTGCTGGTGAGAAAATGAGACAGCACTATGTGTGCCCATGATAAGAACTAGCTCTGTAGTTTTTCTTCAGAGGCAGGCTTTTGTAAACCTTATTGAAGTTTATTTAATCACAAAGGCTTTAAAAGGCCTCACTTGTGTGAAGTTCACTCTGCGCTTATGCAGTATGGTAATAAAATCAGATATTAACCAATTTCTGTGTGGGGAGTGTATCTGAATACACTACCCTTGGCTTTTCACAGGGGTTATAATTATCTTTTGTTACTTCTTATTAACTTAAACACATCATTTCCTCACAGTGATGGAGATTTGAACAGAAACTTCTCTTTCCAAGTTGAGATTTGGCATGCATCTGGAATGGTTTGATCTACAAATAAAATCCTAATGGGATAATGCTTCTCTCTGCTGATTGCATTTCTCAAGTTGGCTTATTTTCAAGGCAAAGCTCTTCGTTCAGATAGTTAAGGAGGACATTTTTAACAATTAAGGATAATTTTTTAATACTTCATTTAAAATGCAGTTGCAAGGAAAGACTAGAGAGCCCTAGGACTGTTGAGCCTGGGGAAGAGGAACCTGACAGGGGATCTTCATCAAGAGCTAAGGGTGGAGGGGAAGAGGATGGGTCCAGACCCTTTTCAGTGGTTCCCAGTGACAGAACAAGGGGCAACAGGCAGGAACTGGAACCCAGGAGGTACCATCTGAACAGGAGGAGAAACTTGTTTGGTGTGAGGGTGCTGGAGCCCTGGAGCAGTCTGCCCAGAGAGGTTGTGGAGACTCCTTGTCTGAAGAGCTTCCAAAATCCAGCTGGCCATTGTGATACAGGGCAGGCTTCTGTGGGTGCCCCTGCTTTAGCAAGGTGGTTGGACTGTATGATCTCCCAAGGACCCTTCTACCCCCACCACACTCGGATTCTGGGATATTAAGGGAAGGGTTTTTTTCTTTATTTGATGTGGGAGTGACTGTATGTAAATCCCACATCTGGAGTTTACCAACCCCCATTGGTTAGTGGGGGTTTAGAGGCTGGGAGTGTGAGTGAAGTGAGTGGATGAACCATTGACAAATGAAGTGATGAGCACTGAGCACTGCTCTGTGGTCTTTTCCAGACTATGTGAGTGGAATAGTTGAAGTTGTCTAGCATTTGGTGTGGTCTTCTTGGTGCTCCAGCAATTTGACCCACTATACACGATGGGTCCCAACAGGAAAAAAAGTCGGACTCATTCCCAGTCTTCCTGGAGTTACTGAGCAAGGCAGATCAGGTAGGAGCAAGAGTTTCCAGAGGAGGAATGAATTTGCTCAGATGAGGCTTTGGTCCTTCTCCCATCCATGACTCATCTCTGTGGACCCACTAGGAGCTCACCTTCCAGCAGAGTGCACTTCAGATTTGGCCTGGAGCTTTTCACATGTTTTTTCCAAGGAGAGGTGAGACTACTCTCACTTTCAGGCACAGCAATCCCGAGTCAATTGCTGTTATAAATTAAACTTACACATCTCTCATGGGCTTCTTTTCTGGGATGCCTTTGTTTTTCTGCATTGACTTAGTTTTGGTGGTATGTTCCCATGCTGTGTAGTTGCTCTGCATGTTCCCTGCAATCAAGTAAAATGTTGGCTAATGGTACAGTAAAACTTTCCTCATAAACTGGAGCTTTCATTCCGGTATATCAGAACATTATCAGTTACCAACCTGAAGAACTGTCTCACAAATAGTGAAGTTTGGTCTTCTGGTTTCTTCTGTAGGTCAGATGATGGATGCCATCTCTGTAAGATTGACAACCATGTCTTAAAAAAGCAGTAATATGAACACTGTGAGGTTTAAAATAGCAAAATATTGTGTTTGATCATAGTACTGTTGGCAGTTTTTCTTTCATTGTGTTTGAGGTGCACTGGCTGTTGGAAGAATATGGTTCATTTCGAGGCTTTTAATACTAGAACATTTTCAGGTGAACTGCTAACCCATAGAAAATATCCTGCTGAGTGCAATACTTGAATGTGTGAGCAGTGGCAAGGACACAACTCATTGCTCATGGGTTTGAGTGGTGCCCTGTGGACATAAGAGATCATAGAATTGTTTCATTTGGAAAAGATCTCTAAGATAATTGAGATGAACCTGTTTGGTCTCAGCTAGAGATGTGAGAAACAATAGGACCTCAGATCCTTGTCTCAGAGGGCTTTCATCACGAGCTTAAAGGAGCTACACCATCTTGGGGGTTGGGATGATGGAAGGTCAGTGGCCCAGAGGAGCTGTAAGATATCAAGCATCCCAGTCTCCAGTACCAACCAGGTTCTGGTCTCTATTTGATGATTAGGGGACTGGAACATCTCTCTCATGAAGAAAGGCTTAGGGACTTGAGGCTTTTTAACCTAAAGAGTACTGAGGGGGCATCTTACTTTAAAGGATAGGGACCATTCGGTGGTGCCCAGTGACAGGACAAGAGATAATGGGCACAAACTCAAATGTAGGAATGTCCATCTAAACATGAGGAGAAACTTAATTTATTTGAGGGTGGTAGAGCACTGGAAAGGGCTACTCAGAGAGGTGGTAGACTCTCCGTCTCTGAGGTCATTTAAAGCCCACTGAATGCTGTCCTATGAAACCTTCTGTAGGTGACCCTGCTTTAGCAATGAGCTTGGACTAGATGATCTGCAGAGGTCACTCTCAAGTCCTAGCATTCTGTAATTCTGTGATTTTCACCTACTGCACATCTCCACTCTGGTCTGAGAGCAAATCCATCAACCAGGGTGTCCTGCTACCTGAATAGTTGTGGTCATCACAGTGATACTAGCAGTAAAACAGTTTTGTTTTCCTTAAACTTGGCACATCTTTCAGCCACATGGTTCCTAGCATTTGGGTTAGGTAAGAAGCTCAACTGTTAACAAGTAAAGAACAAGGAGGGATGGACCTAGTGGGCCAAGATGTCAGCTTGAGTGATGGCCCTGCTGGCTTGTGAGCAATGCCATTTAACGTGGGCTGAGGATCTGTCCCCATCAGTGGGTTTCTGCTGTGTTTGTAGGTGAGTTATGATGCCTTCAGATGCAGTGTTTACACTGGAAATACTTGACAGAGCCTTAAATAAGCATTGCTACCAGGTGGGCTTTTAAGAAAGGCAGTATTTATAACAAGTGGAGTGGCTGTGGCTGAACTTAACTGCTTCATGCATTGCTGAGACTTGATGTTTGCAGTTTTCTCCTGGTCTTTTAGTGAAATAGAATAGTTACCAACCGGGCAAATGAAGGCAGAACATCTTTGCATGGCTGGATCTTGCTGATGCTCAGCATCCCACCTTTGCCCTCACTATCACAGAATCACAAAATGGTAGGGGTTGGAAGGGACCTCTGGTGATCATCAAGTCCAACCCCTTTGCTAAGACAGGCTCACATAAAAACTATGCACCCATGGGCCTGAGTTAGATCCCCCAGCCCTAAGTGTCTGCCCAAGTTGCAGGCTTGGGCTGCAGGGTGTTAATTTGAAGTGAGTCTTTCAGCATCTTGCGCAGATGATACACTGACACATTGAGCACTGCATGGTTTTATTTCTCATTCACTCCCATGTTCAGAGCCACAGCTCCAGGCCAGCATCGGTCTCACAGAATCACAGAACCTTAGAGGTCAGGAGGGACCTCCAGAGATCATTGAGTCCAACCTCCCTGCCAACTACCCTACCCCTAGGGAAGTTCACACAGGAATGCATCCAGGTGGGTTTTGAAAGTCTCTGGAGAAGGAGACTCCACAACCTCTCTGGGCAGCCTGCTCCAGTGCTCTGTTACCCTCACTGTAAAGAAGTTTCTCCTCATGCTGAGGTGAAACTTTCTGTGTTCCAGATTGCCTCCTCCTTTTGGAGATCAGTTTTCCAGAGGCTGGGTGGACACAGAGAATTAGGAGGTGCACTGCATTTCCATGCCATGTAATGTGTGCACACCCCTTCTTCCCACCCTTCCCAGCATCACTCACTAAAGCTCATGTAACTGTGTATTAATCCCTGGAGATGGACCCTGGGATCATACTGCAAACGCAGAACTTCCCGGATGGACGAAGAGCTTTATAAAGCACATAGGAGTCAGTTGTTACAGGAGGAGAGGAATTCACACACACACACATGCACCATGTGACAGTGGGTTTTAAAATGCTGAATGTGGTTTTGCAAAGGCCCTCAGCAAGCCCAACAAACATATCATGGATACTTCATGCAGCCACCACGGCCTGTTAGGATGTGTTCCACACCAGACTCCTCATAGAGGGGTTTGATGAAAACGTTGATATTCAGATATCAGGAAGTGTTTCACCATAACCTGTAGCTGAAACTGGAATAATGCTGTTAATTCTCTTAACATCATCCTCTGTATAGAATCATAGAGTGGTTTAGTTTGGAAGGGACCTCAAAGACCATCACCTGCCATAGGCAGGGACACCTCCCACTAGAACAGGTCGCTCAAGACCTCATCCAACCTAGCTTTCATCACCTCCAAAGAGTACGCATCCACAACCTCCCTGGGCAATCTGTTCCAGTGTTTCACCACCCTCACTGTAAAGAACTTCTTCCTAACATCCAGTTTAAATCTCCCCTCTGCCTGTTTAAACCCATTACTCCTTGTCCCGTGATTACAAGATCTTGTATGACTGGTTGTGTGTTGAAAAAAGGTTTAAAAACTTCCTGTTGGATCAGGAATACTCTGCATGGCAGGACTAGGGCAGGGATTGTCCTTCTCTACTCAGCACTCATAAGGCTGCACCTCCAATACTGTCTTCAGTTTTGGGCACCTTACTCCAAAAAGGACGTTGAGGGGCTGGAGCAGTTCCAGAGAAAGGCAGTAAAACTGGTGAAGGGTCTGGAGAACAGGTCTGGTGAGGAGCAGCTGAGAGAACTGGGGTTGTTCAGCCCCAGAGAAAAGGGGGCTGAGGGGAGACTTTCTGGCTCTCTACAGCTCCCTGAAAGGAGGCTGTTGCTGGGTGGGACTTGGTCTCTTTTCCTTAGGAATAAGAAACAGGACAAGAGGAAATGGCCCCAAGCTGCACCAGGGGATGTTTAGGTTGGAAACGAAGAAAAATTTCTTCATAGAAAGAGTTGTCAAGGCCTAAAACAGGCTACCCAGTGCAGTGGTGGAGTCTCCATCCCAGGAGGGATTTAAAAGCCATGTAAATGTGGTACTGAGGCACATGATTTAGTGGTGAACTTGGTAGTACTGGGTTAACACTTGATGGTCTTAAAGGTCTCTTCCAACATCAATGATTCTGTAAGTGAAGACTAAAGTCACTATTCAACTTCTTGAAAAGAAAAGTGTCTCACAGCAATGAGAAAATGCTGCTGATGTTCAGATCACTCTTTCCAGCCTGTGTTTCCATGAGTCGCAGAGAGATTTCTCTTACAAGTAGCCCTGTTAACTCCAGTGCACAAACTGTGTCTCTTCTCATGCACATGGGCTTGCAGGATTAAAATAACTTGTAAACCTTAATAGATAACACTTTCAGCAACCTCATCATGCTTGAGCTGTACCACTGAGGAGTCATTCTACCTCTATAAAACTCGTGGAGAGATTTTAAGGTGGGCCAAAATACATCTCCGAGATGGGCTGCTTAATTAACACAAGGCCTCCCAGCAACAGGATTGCAAAACAAACTCCAATGCTGGCCCTGTGCCCTTTTCCACTTCACTGGTTCTGCTGCCCAGATGTCTCAGCCTGCCACACCACAGAGCTTCAACTGCACTTTAATAGCTGCTGTTCTTCAAATACTTTTATTACTGTGACAGCAACTTTATAAATGTCTTTTGCTCTCCTGGTGATACAGACTCAATATAGTAAAAGCACCTTTTTTTCTTCTGTTTTTTTCTTTTTTAACAACACTTTTTTCCTCTTCTGTCTTTTCCTTTATTAACAGCACCTTTATCTCTTTTATTTCCCCCCTTATTTACAGCATCTTTTTCTCTTTTGTTTTTTTTCTTTCCAGGAGCAAATTCATCCCTAATTGCTGATTTCATGCCTACATCATCATGGAACATCTCAAGTGAATTAGATAAAGGTAAGTGGTCATGAAATAAAATGTAAAGATGTGAAATCAGATTTTAAAATCTCAAGTCTGCTTCTCAGCTTGCCCAAATCAGCAAGCAGAGGGATGAGGTGGGCTTTGAAGAGAATCTTTTTAATTATTTAGCATTTAATTCCATGCAGTTTGGTGATTTCTGGAGAATGCTGCTCTCAGTTTTTTTGTACCAGTAAAATGTTCCATGTGGTAAAAAAATATTTCAAGATGTGAGTTCTGTTGGTTTATGAACTGCTTGACATTTTGTCTGGTGGATCTTGGGATTTGAGTTCCAGCTTAACAAGCATCAGGCAGTCAGTTTGCCTCAGTGTGTTTTACTGTGAAATGCTGAGGCTTTAAATTAATAGAGGGGCAAAATCTGTTTGCAGATGGTGATTATGTGTGAGTTGGAGCTCTCCAAAAGATATGTATTGTGGAAAAAAGGGAGGATTTCTCATTCCCCTTCATTTTGCAAATTAATCACCACCAGTTAAGCCAAATTGATGAGCTTCCTCTAGGCAAGCTTCCTGCAAGGCAGTGGTTTGCTGCTCCTGGGTCAGTCTGGTCTTTGAAATGCTTCTAAGGTAATGTTTGTGGTGGAGGATGCAAACCGTCATGGTTTGTCATGACAGATCTCCTGGGGAGATTTAGATTAGGTATTAGGAAGAAATTCTTTACTGTGAAGCTGGTGAGGAACTGCAACAGGTTGCCCAGAGAAGCTGGGGATGCCCCCTCTCTAGAGGTGTTCGAGGCCAAGCTGGACAGGGCCTTGAGCAACCTGGTCCAGTGCAAGATGTCCCTGCCTGTGGCAGAGATGTTGGAACTAGACGATTTTTTTAAAGTCCTTTCCAACCCAAACCATTCTATGATTCTGTGGATGTGCTGTCAGCCACCCTGACTGTGCAGTTTGTCACCCACTCTTCTGATTTGCCTCTAACTTTACCATCCATTAACTGTTCAGACTGAAGTTTCCCATAGCGATGTTCCACCACAGATGCTTTTCCCACACGTTGTTCCTTGTCTGTGTTTTGTCAGGGTTTTTTTTTTTTTTAATGAACATGTGTTCATAATGTTTTATGTTTATGCATAAATATGTTTTCTGTGCTTAAATATGACAAGAATATGTAGTTCTGTGTACTTTAAGGCAAGGTTGACTCTTTCACATCTGTCTTCCCATCAGAGAAGGAGCAGGACTTTCTGTCATCCAAGACACATTGGAGAAGATGAAAGTTGAACGGCTTGTGCTCGCTGGTGGGAAAGGGAGAAAAGCATGTAGTCATTCAGCAAAGGATTCCCAGTTCACAGCAAACTGCTGAAAGAAGGTGTTGACAGAATGAATGTCTTATCCCACTGCAGGGATTCATCCAGGTCCACAGGTCTGGGGTGTGCTCAGGGAATGTGACAAAGCCGTGGAGAAGTGCAGTTCGTGGTTCCCTCAAATAGGATATCCTTGTGTCTCTTTACTTGTTTGACAGTTTGTGGGGGATTTCAAAAAACTAAGAAATAAATAAGTGGCCTAGAAAAAGCAAGCTAAGACCATAAAGCCAGGGCATGTAGAAGTTAGGAAATGACAGACACAACAAGTGCACAGTCTTCATTCAGTCTTTCAATATCCTTGGCAGGCAACCTTGACTGACTACAGGGTTGATTTCTCTCTAACAACCACCCCATGATGACAGGAGAAGATAAAGTCACACTTTGTTGAAGTGGTGAAAATATCTTTTGCAGATCATCAGTGATGTATTCTTTCTCCACCGTGAGCCCAAGGGTTCAATTGGTGAAGTGCCCACAGCCAGCCATGTATTACCTCCAACCAGAACCTAGACAGAGGGGCAGATGCAGAAGGGGTACTGAAGAGAATGTGTTTTGTAGAATCACTGAATTGTTTAGGTGGGAAAAGACCTTTAAGATTGTCAAGTCCAACTGTTAATCCAGTGCTGCCAGGTCACACTAAACCATGTCTCTCAGCAGCACATCTACATGACTTTCAAATCCCTTCAGGGATGGGAACTCTGCCACTTCACTGGGCAGCCTAGGCCAGGGCTTGACAATCCTTTTGAGGAAGAGATTGTTCCTCATGTCCAACCTAAACTTTTCCTGACGCAGCTTGAGACCATTTCCTCTCATCCAATTACTTATTCCCTGACCAAAGAGACTGACACCTACCTGGCTCCAGCCTCCTTTCAGAGGAGTTGTAGAGAACCAGAAGGTCTCCTCTCAGCCTCCTTTTCTTCAGCCTAAACACCCTCAATTTCTTCAGCCACTCCTCAAAACACATATGCTCTAGACCTTTCACCAGCTTCCTTGCCCTTCTTTACCATAAATTGTGTTTAACCTGTGTTGAGAAATAGCCCCAGTAGCCTATTTGCTGTTATGGGAGGATTTTGTAGGTCCTGGGGATTCTTACAACCAGGGTGATTTTAAACCCATGTTTTGGTTAAACTTTTTCTCAGCTGATAGCCAAAAATGCTCTTCTTTTTTTTTTTTTTTTTGGTAGCATGTGCCTCAGATGGGCACTCTGCAGAATCTTGGTTTGACTGACATAGCTAGGGAATGGAGAAGGCTGCCTGGTGCCAGCACAGACTCCCTGCCTCCTTTGGCATCTACTTTCTTCAAAATACTCTCCACACCTGGTTGTATCATCCAGAGTTCAGATGTCCCACCCTGGCTGCTGCTGTGTCAGAGAGCAGCAGCTCCAGAGCAAGTTGAGATAAAACTTAGTGTGACTGCCACCATCCCAGCCGTTGACTCATCTTACTGCTTCAAGCAAAGCTTACACTTTCTGTGTCAGCACTGAGCCTGGGCTCTTCATTAGTCATGAAACCCTTTTCCATTTTATTTCCATGGCACCTGTTCCTGACTTAAATTGTCAGAAACAGGTAAAATTAAGTTAAAGGCTTCTAATCCACCTGGAATGTGGCAGTTACCACTGATTGGGCTCCATCCTGCATTCCTGGGGGATTACCAGCCCCTTAGCTGGGGCTGAATTAGCATTTAGACTGCTGTGAGCTTGCACACCTCAAGACAAATTTGCATATGTGATTAAAATGTGCTTGCCGCCCAAAAAGCTTAGTCAGAAGGGTGGATTCTCCCCATGCGCCTAGAGCAAAGTGAGGCACACACGTTTTGTCTTGTCTAGGAGAGGAACAGGGGCTTTAATGTGGGAGCTGCTGGTTCTACTAAAGTAGAAACTCTCCCTTCTATAAATCCAAATGCACTGCAGCTCACACTGACTGGAGGAGTTGAAACCTCAGAGGAGAAAATTAGGCTTGCACTTAGTTTCCATTTCTTTTGCAAACAAGCATTGCAAGAAGTCAACATCCACATGTCTTTGCTGCAGTCAGCCATGAGGTCACGCAGGCGTCCCAGTAAAACTCATTTTAAAGCCTATTAAGTTCACCACATGAAAGTGGTTTTCAGCCAAATTTCCCAATTAAATGGCTGTCCCCTTTAAGTGGTTCCAACGCTTACCTGCTGCCTTTTGGAAATGAACATCTCTTCTTCCACCGTGTCTCCTGAGTTTAGGAAGGAGGAACAGCTCCTACCATATTCTGCATTCTGAAATAATTACTTAATAGGGTGCTTTGCCTAGCTTGGAGACTTCTGCAGCCATTATCTTACAACTGAGCCCTATTCAGGTTTCAATTTCTATTAAATAAGCTAAATCGACAGCATTAAACAGTTGCCTGTTTATTCTTTTTAACAGGAAATGAATTTAAAAGAGACGCAGCCACCCGTGAAGAGCTGTTGAAAGCAGCGATTGATGGGAGGGAGGAGGTGGTTTCTCACCAAAACCTTAAAAAAACAAACAAACTGTGCATAAAAAATAAAAAATAATCGCTTCTAAAACAGGGGAAGTTTAGCTGTGAGCGATTTGCTCTCTTTTCTGACAGGTAAATCATGCAGGGGGAATTCTGTGAGGGAAAAGGAGAAATGAAAATGTGATCCGAGTAATATTTAGTGATACGAAGAGAAATAGGTGAACTTTAAGGGGAAAATGGGGCTCTAGAGGTAGTAAAAGGTCCATCCCAGGTGGATCTGAAGCAGGATGTGAAGGCTTTCACCTCCTCATTGGTAGTTGAGATTTCCCTTAGGCCAATGGAGCCTTGTGGGTGGGAGATATCCACTGAGGATCATAGTTCGTCGCTTCATGAGGCTTGGAGAAGTCTCTATTCTTGGGAGCCCATCACATGGCCCCGTTGCATCAGGCTCCGTAACCAGTCCTGACACTCACCCTGGCATGGCCATTTGCTCATAGTGGCTTAAAGCAATCTCCTTACCCAGGAATTGTTTGACGATGGCAGTGACAGTGTGACACATCAGGCAAGACAAACAGACCAGGTAAAATGAGAAGTAAGTGGAATGGAGTAAGTAGAATTCATGAGGGTGCTCTGCCTTGGTGCTGCCTTTTAGGGTCCATGCTCCATTCTTTAGCATGCCTCTTTTTGTGGTGCACCAGAGTATGAAGGATCAAGGCATTTCCTCCCATTTTTTTCTTCCTACTGTTTAAGACAGAATCATTTTGGTTGAAAAAATACCAAGTCCAGCTATTGACACCACCATTGCCATTAAACTGTGTCCTAAAGGGCCATGTTTGCATATTTTTTTCAACACCTCCAGGGACAGTGACTCCACCACCTCCATGTGCATCCTGTTCCAATGCCTGACCACTGCTTGTCCTGTTTTTTCCTAATACACAATCTAAACTTCCTCTGATACAACTTGAGGCTATTTCCTCTTGTCTGTCACTTGATATGAAGAAGACAGCAGGCCTTCTGGTTTCTCATTTCTCCTTGCCTGTGCATTGCTTCATTCTCCTCCCTTACACCATGGGCCAAATTCCTGCACCAGCTCTTTCTTTGAGAAGCTTCTGGTTGCCCATGAGCTCTTCTTTTCCCTGATTCTTATTAAAGAAGGTGAGGAACCTTCACTCAGCTGCTTCCGTTCCCCAAAGTTGCCTGGGGAGGGGAAAGCTTTTCCTTCTGTAAGACCTTGGTTTATTTACAGAGAAATAGATAGGCCTGCATTTGCCTGAGAGACTATTTGCATCTGGTACAGTGGAGGAATTGTTTGGCAACTCTTCATCCTTAGGCAAAGATAATATCGGAGTCTACCAAGAAAGAGTCAGCTTTGAAATATTGTTTTCTTTTAACCGTGAGTAGAATTCAGCTTCAGTGGACGTTCATTGAACAGGATTCTCTAAGGGACTGCTAAAAGAGTGATGCTATCACTGTGACTTTCCGTGATCAGGTCCTTCCAGCCCCACCCCTGCCCAATAGAGCTTCCTCAGGAGAGTCCTTTATCGTGGCAGCTTCCTGGTTGTACGCAAGGACATGTCCTGACTGTGGCTGAGCCATAGCTGAGGACAGCGGTGCCGAGGTGCAGTTTGTTAGCTCATAGCTGCTACCTCCTCCTCCCAGCAGCTCTTCACTTGGCTCGTCGCTCTCCAAAGAAAACCTGTTAATGTGAGCTTTTGCAGATGCTATTTTCCTTTTGCTTTCCATGGCTTATCTGCTTTGGCAAGAAATTATAAAACCTTAGAATGATTCAGGGCTTGGGAACCATTTTCATTTCCACATATACACAATCCCAGGCCTGGGCTTTGAGCTTCCCACCGTTCACAGTCTCTGTGTGGCACAGACCTTGCGGTCACTGCCGCAACAGCGCTTTGGAGTGCTCCAGGAGTTATACAGAAAGCCACGTTCCCTGCAGAGCTTGGCAGCAACAACCAGGATTTCACAAAATGCCCCCAAGATCACTCAGTGGTTTAAGGTTAAGCTGTGATTTATCCTTAGCTATTCCAGGGCGGATCAAGTCGAGGATCACCTGGGGATCCAAAGCACAAATTAACTATGGAAGGCCAAAAAGAATGGACTGAAGCTTGAAGAAGGGAGATTCACATTAGACATGAGGAAAAAATTCTTTACAGCAAGGTTGGTGAGACACTGGAACAGGTTGCCCAGGGAGGTCATGGATACTCTCTCCATGGAAGGTGTTCAAGGCCGGGTTGCATGAGGCCTTGAGCAACCTTGGGCTAGTAGAAGGTGTCCCTGCCCATGGCAGGGGAATTGGAACTACGTTATTTTTAAGGTCCCTTCCAACCCAAACTGTTCCATGTTTCTATGAATTTATGAGAACAGGGGATGGGTGAGCTGCAGTGTTTGCTCCACTACCCTGTGAGAGGGACTGTGTGTCATTAGCTTCTTGGAGATCATTGTGTAGGCAAAACATCCCCTGGCAGGATGAGTGGCACAGCAGCTACAGCAAGAGGAGGCCCTGGAGAACAGAAAGGGCTGGAGAACATCTTGGTGGACCCTCTGGGTCTGGGAGCTTCCTGAGCAGAGAAGCAAGCCTTTTCATCCTTAGTGACAAATCCAGGCTAAAGCTGTGGCCTTGGAAGCTCCTCCCAGGCAGGGATATAGAGCATCATAGAATGGTAAGGTTGGAAGGGACCTCAAGGATCATCTAGTGCCACCCCCGTCATAGACAGAGACACCTCCCACTAGTACAGGTCACTCAAGACCTCATCCAACCTGACCTTGAGCACCTCCAGGGAGGGAGCAGCCACAACCTCCCTGGGCAACCTGTACCAGTGTCTCACCACCCTCACTGCAAAGAACTTCCTCCTGCCATCCAGTCTAAATCTTCCCTCTGCCAATTTAAACCCATCGACCCTCATCCTGTCATTACAAGACCTTGTAAGTAGTCCTCTGGACCTGCTTCAATGTTCTTTCTGTGCTGGGGGCTCCAGAACTGCACACAGTAGTCCAAATGGGGTCTGACAAGAGCAGAGTAAAGGGGCAGAATCACCTCCCTTGCCCTACTGGCAACACTATGACTTGGCTATGAATTCTTAGAGGGAAAATCTTTCTGATGTCCCAGGGAGAACCTGACTCTTAGGCAAACTATGCCTTAAAAAACATAAACAAAACCAAACATGGAGAAAACCAGGTGGATGGAGGCTTCCTCACTTGAGCGCCAGTTCTTTAGAGATTTCCAGATTTTCCTTTGAAATCACAAGATGTGAATTTGATACACGTGGTGAAAGGGGAAGACTTACAGCTTTCACATTCATGCACAATTTGCCTTTTTTATTTTCCTTTATTATCTGGGGGATATTTGGTAAATCAAGTTCCCCTGATGGGGGCTCAGGATTCTGATTCTATTTGTGGGGTCCCGTTTAGTAGTGAGGCAGTAAATTACTGCTACTTTGTTTGAAAATTTTTTTAGCCACAGTACATTAGCTCCTTTTGTTTGCTTTTCCACTGACAGAGTGTAGGTTTTTATTTGAGAATTTGTGTTTCTTGAATGTCTCATTTATAAATAATACAGGGTGTGAAATTTGAAGGTCACAGAACACAACCTGGAAGAGAAACCACCCTGAGTAACACTGAGCTTTCATGGCCAAAAAAAAAAAAAAAAAAAGAATCCTTCACAAAATGGATTTTTTTTTTTCTTTTTCACAACATGGGTTTTTTTTATATAACCTCAATGAATAGCTGCCTGTTATACATAAGGTAACTATACATAATAACCTTTTCCTGGCTCATCCAGCTATCTTTGTTTATTTGAAAGATTGATAGATCAGAGGGTCAAGGGACGTGTTTTATTGTAAGTTTCTGTTCCAAATTTCCTGACATTTTTTGTTTAAAAAACCCCCAAACCTTTAAAAGGCACAGAAAAAGCTAATAAGAACCAGATCCTAAAGTGATGCTATGTCAAAATGTCAGAAATAACAGCTTTTCTTTGACTCTGCAGCATTAATCTTAAGGCACATACCTTTCTGTACACCCTTCCTCTAATGGCTTGAGTTTTTGGATGTGGCTCTTTACTGCAGAGCAGCTTCTAAAGTGACAACAAAATCCCTTGATGGTTTTCAGTAGTTGAGTTTATAGCTGGATGTGGACATTTGTTTACCTATTACAAATAATTTTTTTTCTGCGATAAAATTTAGAGGCTTCCTACTTGTGCTATAAAACTGGTTCCTGAGTAGAGAAAAGCTTCATTTCCCTTTGCCAGATTAGAGTGTCAAAGCTGTCACTGAGACATCTGTCCTGAAACCTGGAAGTTGACTCAGAAAAGGAGGGAGAGGCAGATGTGGACCCGCAGATGCATAATAAGAATTCACATTGACATAAAGAATAATGAGTTGGGGCTGTTCAGTCTGGGGAAAAGAAGACTCTGAGGAGACTTTATTGTGGCCTTTCAGTATCTGAAGGACACCTACAGGAAAGCTGGTGAGGGACTTTATAGGGTGTCAGGTAGTGATAGGACTGGGGGGAATGGAGCAAAACTAGAAGTGGGTACATTCAGATTAGATGTCAGGAGAAAGTTCTTCACCATCAGGGTGGTTAGACACTGGAACAAGTTGCTTGGGGAGGTGGTAGAAGCTCCATCTCTGAAAGACCAGGCTGGATGGGATTCTGAGCGCCTAATCTAGTGTGAGGTGTCCCTTCCCTTGGCAGGGGAGTTGGAACTAGATGCTCCTTCAGGTCCCTTCCAGACCTGACAATTCTATGATTCTATGAGTTGTCCAGTTCCTGTGTAAATGTAGTTGGATTCAGGTGCGCAGCCCCTGATTTTGAAAGTCCACAAGCTTATGTGCTCTGGTTTCCCCCACAAACCCTACAGGAAGGCTGGGGAGGGACTATTGACAAGGTCCTGTAATGACAGGACGAGGACCAATGGGTTTAAACTGGCAGAGGGAAGATTTAGACTGGATGTTAGGAAGAAGTTCTTTCCGGTGAGGTTGGTGAGACACTGGCATGGGTTGCCCAGGGAGGTTGTGGCTGCTCCCTCCCTGGAGGTGTTCAAGGCCAGGTTGGACGAGACCTTGAGTGACCTGTACTAGTGGGAGGTGTCCCTGCCTATGGCAGGTGGCTGGAACTAGATGATCCTTGAGGTCCCTTCCAACCTTACCATTCTATGATGCTCTTTGACTCTGATGCTCTTCATGTGGGTTGCCAAATCATGAGCTGAGTGTGGTATTGTTTTTCTCCCACTATTGTCCCTCTACTTTTATTTGTTTAAAGTAAATGACATTTCAGCCTGGAGTCTTCCTTTTTTGCTCCTTTTGATAACAAGAGTCTGTTGATTGCACATGCTGAGAGTTGTCTATAGTGAGTTCTGGGCAGATTAAGCAAACAGTGGTTAATCCTTTTTCGAGGTGAAAAGTATTCTGTTTATGGCCACACAAAAATCCTGCTGGTTCCTTCTTCAGCTTTAAACTCAAGTTGGTAGAATGTATGGAACACTCAACAAGCCACTCTAGCATCTTCATGCTGGGCAGGCTTCACATTGTTGACTTTCTCCAAAAACAACAATTCCATGTAGGAAGTACTCAACAATCTGAGCTCAGTGGTGGTGCCAATACAGGCAATTACTGGGCACATCAAAGTGTAGCATCAAACTAGGGTAATCCAAAGCTCTGAAATGAGTGAAAACAAAGTAGTTGAATCATCATCCCTGAAGGTATTTAAAAGACATGTAGATGTGGTGTTGAGGCACATGGTTTAGCAGCAGGCTTGATAGTGTTGCGTTAATGATTGGAATCTATGATCTTAAAAGTCTTTTGCAGACTAAACAATTCTATTGTTTTTATGAAAATGCATCTTTCTGGGCTGGTGTATTAAATCAGACTCATCAGACCCTCTGATGTACCTCACAGGCTCTTTTCCTCAACAAATATCATCAACTCTTTAGGTTGCCAATCACTGAATGTGATTGCAGTCACTCTCCAAGACACTCTTTGCCAGTGTATGGCAAAGAACCAGTGAGCTGCTAAACCTTTTGGTGCCAAAGGATAAATGCAGTCTGAAATACTGGTGTCCCAACTCCCTTATTCCAGTCAGGTCAGGTTGTTGCTGCAATGTAGATTCGGACTTTCATATCCGGAATTAAACTTGATCTCCAGTCCAGCAGCTGGAAGTGGTGTCCCCACAGCTATAGGTTTCCTTGAGAAAAGGTCTGGAGATGTTCCTTTTCAGAGAAGTGTGTTGTTACACATCTAAAATGGGATGTGGTTTGATGGCTGTAGTGGTGTTGGGGTATCACAGTATCACAGTATCACAGTATCGCAAGGGTTGGAAGAGACCTCAGAGATCATCAAGTCCAACCCATCACCACAGCCCTCAAGATTAGACCATGGCACTAAGTGCCATGTCCAAACGTGCCTTGAACGCCTCCAGGGACGGTGACTCCACCACCTCCCTGGGCAGCCCATTCCAGTGACAAATTACTCTCTCAGTGAAGAACTTCCTCCTCACCTCCAGCCTAAACTTGCCTTGGCGCAGCCTGAGACTGTGTCCTCTAGTTCTGTCACTGGTTGCCTGAGAGAAGAAGGTAACCTCCTCCTGGCCACAACCACCCTTCAGGTAGTTGTAGACAGCAATAAGGTCCCCCCTGAGCCTCCTCCTCTCCAGGCTAAACAGTCCCAGCTCCCTCAGCCTCTCCTCATAGGGCTTGTGCTCCAGGCCTCTCACCAGCCTCGTTGCCCTTCTCTGGACACGTTCAAGTACCTGGGTGAAGGTAACCGGGTGAAGGTTGGACTTGATGATCTTAGAGGTCTTTTCTAACCAAAATGATTCTGTGAGTCTATGAAGTTAAATTGTCTAGTTGAAGATATCCCTGCTCACTGCAGAGGGGTTGGACTAGGTGACCTTCAGAGGTGCCTTCCAACCCAAACCATTCTATCATTCTAACTTGGTATACCAGCCTCTCTTGCACCTAGATTAAAGCTCTCAGGCTTGTGATGGAGACTTTAGCTTTTCTTTGACTATTCTAAATGACCAGAAGGGCATAAAGAAAAGGATAAACAAGTCAACAATTATTCTCATAAAATCAGTGTTTCAGGGTTTAATCCTGCATCCCCACCACCTTTTAAACACCCATTGAAACCAGAAACACGCAACACACACAGTGCTTGGGGGGAAAATGGTCTCTCTGTGGCCAGCAAAATCCTCCTTCAAGCAAAGAGGGTGTTACTGCCCTAAGATGTGTCTTTTGTAATTTAAGACAGAGTAACCATGTGGTCACAGAGAGGATTAACATTCCTTGGCCAGAGAGGACGAGCTTTTATTTTGAAAACCACCTGGGTTCTACTTAAAAGTAGTAGACTACTTCAGGATTTATTATGACCGTGCAGGCTCCTATTTAACAATGTCAAGACAGAGCTGTGGTAACACAGACACACACACACACAGACATAGACACACACACACAAAGTTTTCTTACAACCTTTGGTCCTTCAACAGCTGCTGCTATTCTGTAACATCGCACCAGCCAAAAAGTTTGCCCATGAAGGGATACCTAATATTTGGATTTTATATGCAGTGTCTCAAATTTATGTGCTTAGAATCATGAAGATGACTTATGATGTGTTGTGTTTGCCTTGGCAATGGCTCAAACCCAGAAATATATTTCAGGCTTGGCTTTCCAGATATTATCTCAAGTCATTTAAAAGTTCATTATAGGGCACCCGCTAGTGCTGCTATACTAAAGGGGCTGTCAGCATTTTTCAAGGGTTTATAACTCAGCCATTAAAGAAAAAAAATCTCTGTGGGCTGAAACTTGGCATTCAGGGTCTAAGACCAGCAGTAAATTGTTTTTACAAATTAAAAAAAAATCAGCTTGACTATTATTAAATTATAGGTGGGCTAAATTTTATTTAGAACCATTTTTTCAGCCCATTCTCTTTCTCCTCCTGTAAATGAAAACATTTCCAAACTGGGTTTTATAGAGTGCTACTCTGAAATATGAACTAGCTTTTGTTATATCCTTGAAACCCTGAGATTTCACTTAAAAATATCACAACAGCTCTGATCCCAGCGTAGCACTTTTCACCTTCAAAGTGCTTTATGAGCATTATCTCATTAATGTACATAACAGCCTCCCCATGATGTAAGAGGGGTTATTATCCTTGCTTTACGGCCAGAGAGATCCAGCCAAAAGGTTTAAGGCTGTTTTGAAAAGGACTTAGTTGCACAAATCCCATGTGAGCTTTGATTGGCTTTGGGTGTCTACTTCTCTTTGGCGCTCCTAAAAATCACAACTGAAGTGATTCACCCAAGACTGCTTAGAGCCAGGATTAAAACTCAGACTTTCCAATGGCCAGTGCCACTAGTTGGGTGAATTCTCTGAAGTGCAGTAATTTGTACAGAAGACTCATGGTGTTTCTAAGAAATTATTCTTTAGGTCACAGGGCGTCAACTCTGGGCATCAAGGAACTACTGGGGAGAATCCAGTGGAGGCTACAAAGATTCTGAGGGGCCTGGAGCACCTCTGTGGGGAGGAAAGGGTTGAGAGACCTAGGGCTGTTGAGCCTGGGTGCTCCCTGAGAGGGGATCTCACTAATGCTTACAAATTGCTAAAGAGTGTCAGGAGGATGGGGTCAGGCCTTTCTCAGTAGTGCCCAGTAATAGGACAAGAGACAACAGACACACAGGACATTCCACCTAAACATAAGGAGAACTTTGAGGGTGCTGGAGCCCTGGAGCAGGCTGACCAGAGAGTCTTTGGAGAGATTCCAAACCTGCACGGACATTGTCATCCCGGGCAAACTGCTGTGAGTGCCCTTGCTTTAGCAGGGTAGTTGGACTGGATGATATCCAGAGGTTCCTTCTAACCCCCACCATGGTGGGGTTCTGTGGTCTGAGGAGTTCTTTGACACCAGAGCCTGTCAAATGAAATATGGTAAAACATGGGGTGCACTAAGACTATGGACATGCAGCATCCTGTGTCTGTTGTGTTTGCCAGCAGCGAGTCTATCCCACTTCATCAGCTCTGTTCTTCTGCTGAAAGCACAAAAGGAGCATTTTACCTCCATTTTTATTGGCCTTTGGTCCCAGAGATGTTTGTGGTGGTGGCTGATGACCCGTAGAGAAAGCTGGCTGCAGTTAGGATCTGGTTTGCGTTTGTCCTCTGATGGTGGCAGCAGCTCTGGAGGTTTGATGGCTTTGGTAGGTGAGATTTAGACACAAGAATTAAAAATACAATTGGGTGTTTCTTTGCCCATGCCAGGGCCTAAATAGATGATTTGTGCACGCCAGGGGAGCAATGTTCATAATTTTGTGTGATTCAGTAACAGTTCAAGGATTTTTGGAAGCACTGCTAGACCTTCAGCTCATTCTCAATTACAGAACTGCTTTATCTCTGGGAAGTGTCATCTCGTGAAACTTCCAGTTGCTTGAAACCTGCCTTCTTTAAATCTCATCTCAGATGATCTGCTTAAGTTGATTTATGGTTCGAATGCACCAAGCTGAATTTAGCAGATGTATATTATTTTAGTGTCTCTATAGCAGTTCTTTGAGGAAGGTGGAAAACAGGCAGCAGCTCCTGACTCTGAAAGGAGTTTGTGAAATCCTCTGAGAGCATTTCTCTTTGTGCCTGTAGGGAAGTTTTCACCATAGCTCTTGCATTGCAACCGTACTTTCTCATTGATTTACTGCCTCTACTGATATCTTAAAACCCTTCTCCAGCCTTTGGAAACCTACCCTACAACCCTCCTCCTTTATATGGAGTATAATAGGAGCCCTCCTGGATAATAGGACTTTTAAAATATTATATGTAATGCAGTGTTTGTCAGCAAGACCGTCATAAAGCTGAGACCATGCTGTTTGCTGACTGTCTTGTACTGTAGCTGTTTGAACCAGGTTGTGAAATGTTATCAGGAGTGATAAATGAGTGTGGTAGAGAAATGTTACATTGGATAATTAAATGTGGTTACCCAGTTTCATGCTATTAGTGTGACTTTATTAAACCCAGATTGTGGAGAGAACCCAGGAATACGTGTGCTGACTGAGATTAGGCTTCCTGGTGAGGTTATTAAGATAGCAAGTCAGAAATGTTTCCAGTCTTCCAGTGAAGCGTGCAGGAATGATTCTGGAGAGCTGGAAGGCCAGTCCAGCCCCTTGGCAAAAGTCAGCAGACTCTGTCATTTACCTTCACCCAAGGCTGGGATTTCTGCACTTTTTGCCCTATACACAGATTTTCTACCTAATAATCATAAAATCATAGCATGGTTTGGATTGGAAGGGACCTTTTAAGGTCATCTAGTCCACCGTCCTGTGCAGCAGGCAGGGACATCCCCAACTAGATCAGGTTGCTCAGAGTCCCGTCAAGCCTGACTTGAATGTCTGCAGTATCACCTTTCTGGGCAACTTGTTGAGGTGTACCACCACTCTCATAGTAAAGAACTTCTTCCCAATGTCCAACTTAAATCATGGAATCATTTAGCTTGGAGAAGTCCTTCAAGATCATCAAATGCAATTGCTAACCCAGCACTGCCAGGTCAGCATTGTCTCCTGTGCTATTGCCACAAGCCTTTGCTAGGAGTTCCTCTCCAGCTTTCCCACAGCCCCCTAGAGGTACTAGAAGGCCACTCTAAGGTCTCCCCGAAGCCTCCTCTTCTCCAGGCTGAACACCACCAAGTCATTCACCCTGTCTTCATAAGACAGGTGCAGATTGGATGGATTAGAGACGGGGAGCATGGGTAAGAGTCTTGTTTTGCACAGTTTCATACTGGCATGTTTAAAGGTGAGTCAATCCATGACAAAATATCTGTGTGGGCAATGCCCTTGTGCATTTATCCCAGTGGCTCCTTGGGACCAAATGAGGACAGGGACACCTGGTCTGAAGAGCTGTGCCAACACAGGCTAAGAACTTACATGTTAAACTGATTCAGCACAAAGGCAAGAGATACTGAGAGACACAAAACATATGAAGGGAGTAGCTGGTAGAGAGACAATTAAAATCAGTAATTAAGGAAGTGGTTTGCTAGGTAAGTTAATTGGCTAAGCTGTTTTTAGACATGCTGCAGATATTTTTTGTTTCTAGGCAGTCTTATTGCTGGAGCTCACAGTGGATGTACCCGAGGATGGTGCAGCACAGCATAACTCTACTTACTGATAGACTTTTCTTGACCTGAGAGCTCAAGAGCAGAGTAAAGCCTCTGGATTTCTCATTCCTTTGCCCTCCTGCTGAGACACCAGCAGGTGACGGTGGGGTTTGGCTACTAATGACCACCCTTAGGTTTGATCCTGTGACATGGAGATGAAAGCCTGAGTATTCCATTCCCCATCCCCAATCCATCTTGCTTTCTGCCTTTAAAGGGTTTAATTAAATGTTGAATACAGTTAACCAGAAATAGGTCTCTTCCTGGATGCTGCAGAGAGAAATAGGACTTGACAGGAGAAGGCAATGCTCTCAGGTAGATTAGAAGAGATTAATTGTGCTGAATTTTGATTCAACATTCCCTACCTTAACAGAAGAATTGTTCAGCTTCTCCTTGCACCTACCATGAGACCTATTTCAGATTTAAGATAAACCTTAACTACTTCTAGCAAGGGAAATACTGAATCAGGAAAGAAATTTCCCAGATACGATCCTTAATCCTTCTATGCATTTAATTTTTCTAGAGTCCTTAACAACCTCCAGCCTACACTGCTCTGCAAATCAATTAAAAATACCTCTGAGATCTTCAGTTTTGAGCTATTAATTTAATATATTTGTATATATGTATTAATTTAATATATTAATTTATATACTATTTATATACTATAGTAGAAGATCACGTTTATGAGCTCCTAAGAAACCTAAATGTGCACAAGTCCATGGGGCCTGATGGGATCCACCCACGGGTCCTGAGGGAACTGGCAGATGAAGTTGCCAAACCACTGTGCATCATATTTGAAAAGTCATGGCAGACTGGTGAAGTTCCTGCTGACTGGAGGAGGGCAAACATAACACCCATCTTCAAGAAGGGTAAAAAGAATGACCCTGGAAACTACAGACTAGTCAGCCTCACCTCTGTGCC
>VWZE01004000.1:504819-525590 GCA_013396675.1 Eubucco bourcierii
CAGTGAGGGTGGTGAGGCACTGGAACAGGTTGCCCAGGGAGGTTGTGGATGCTCCCTCCCTGGATGTGTTTAAGGCCAGATTGGATGAGTGAGCTGTCCTAGTGTGAGGTGTCCCTGCCTATGGCAGGGGGTTGGAACTAGATGATCCTTGAGGTCCCTTCCAACCTTACCATTCTATGATTCTATGATTCTATGATATATTTGTCTGTATTTTGTGGGACCTAATATGGCCAAAGGCAGATCCGCACAAGCAGAGGCATCAGATTGAGCAGCTGGATTTCTGGTACATGTTTTTCACATCCATTGGCAAAAAGAAAAAATACATTAAAAAAAGAAAAGAGATAAAGGAAAAAAGAGACATGGTGTTGCCTCATTTTTCTGTGTGAGTGAAGCCAAATAGGAGAGGGAATCCTTGGGTGTGTGAAGGAAGAGAAATCAAGAAATACAGCACTGCTGTAATGCAATGGAATTGCAAATCTCAAATCTCGTAGGGGGATTTAGATTAGGTATTAGGAAGAAATTCTTACCCTTGAGGGTGGTGAGACACTGGAACAGGGTGCCCAGGAAAGCTATGGATGCCCCATCCCTAGAAGTGTTCAAAGCCAGGATGGATGGAGCCTTGAGCAACCTGGTCTAGTGGTAGGTGTCCCTGCCTATGGTAGTGATGTTGGAAGAGGATGATCTTTAAGGTCCCTTCCAACCCAAACCATTCTATGCTTCCAGAATGTGTTCCTTTTATGACCGTGCAAAGCTATGTGAGACCCATTGCCTGCCCTGAAACATCGATTGACAAGGACTATTGTCTTCTAAACCTGATAACCTCTTCCTTTGTCTCCCTTTCAAAGCCAAGCACCAGCTTTCTTCAAAATGACATTTCCTGGGATGGAATTCTTTACTCACTCTTTTTTTTTGCCTAACAGATTACTTCTTGACACTTGATGAACCCATGAATAACATAACCACCACCCTTGGCCAGACAGCAGAGCTGCACTGTAAAGTCTCTGGCAATCCTCCTCCCACGGTGCGCTGGCTGAAGAACGATGCTCCGGTTGTCCAGGAGCCCCGGAGGATCTCCTTCCGTGCTACCAGCTATGGGTCCCGGCTGCGCATCAGGAACCTCGACACGACAGACACTGGCTACTTCCAGTGCGTGGCCACCAACGGCAGGAAGACTGTTTCTACTACTGGTGTGCTCTTTGTCAAATTCGGTGAGTTCTCTCCTTTGAAGCTGTCACACTCTGACGTAGAGCTCTGGAGAAAGATGCATTTATCCATTGAAAGTTAACATACTGCTGTAGTAGAACCGTAGAACGGCTTGGCTTGCAAGGGACCTCTAAAAGTCGCTTAGTCCAAGCCCCTGGCATTCAGCAGGGATGTCTGCAACCAGGGCAGGTTTCTCAGAGACCCAAATAACCTGATCCGAAGTGGTTCCAGGGATGGGGCATCTGCCAGTTCTCCAGGCAAACTGGATGACTGTCTCACTACCCTCAGTGTCAAACATTTCCTCCTTCCCTCCAGTCTAAATCTCCCTCTTTTAGTTCAAGCCATCACCCTGTGTCTCATCATAACATGTCCTGCTCAAAAGTCCATCCCCAGTTTTCTGATCAGCCCCTCAAGTACTGAAAGGCCACCAGAAGGTCTCTCTGGTGCCGCTGGACAAGCCCAACTCACTCAGCACTGGCCTCACAGCAGAGTTTCCAGCCTTCCAATCATTGCTTTGACCTCTTCTGACCCTGCTCCAACAGGTCCATGTCTCTGTTGTGCTGAGGACTCCAAAGCTTCCCTAGCACTGTGGGAGGGGTGTGGGGGGGTGGTTTCTCAGCAGAGCAGAATAGAGCGGCAGAATCCCCTCCATCCACCTGCTGCCATCACTGCTGGGGACCAGCCTAGGACATGATTGGCTTCTGGGCTGCAAGAACACGGTGCCAGCTCACATCACCATACCAGGATCAAACAATCTGATTCAGCCCGTTTCTGGGAGCACCCCTGGCATGGGAGCTTTTCCTCTCTGCCTGTTTGCTCTTTGCTTAGTGGAGATGCCCATGTTCCCAGCCATAGCAGTGGCTTTTAATACATAAAAGCCTCCTGAAAGCAAGACTGAAGGACAGGGTCACTACACAGCAATGTTCATTGATCTGCTGCCTGAGTGAGTTCAGAGGACAAAAAACATTTAATTCTCAAGTATCTGAGAGACTTCCTTTGTCTCAAGTCAGTGAGAAATTTCAGCTTGCAGTATGGATTTGGGGCATTTTAGTGAGATATATAAATCTGTCAGGTAAAATAAGCACTTTTTCTTCAAAGTTTATATTGGGATAATTGCCTTCAGAGCTGATCTTATGACTGAGAAGATTCCAAACAAGAAACACATTTAGTGTGTCTTCTCCTCCACCTCCTCAGAGGGAAATAATTCACTGAGGTGAAGATGTTCACACAGAATCCTAGTTAATCCTCTTAGGAACTGGGCAAATAAGACACAATGAATGATGTATGTGAGGAGTTTGAGAGCCTATTTTCATAAATCTTCTACATTTTCTAAATTCTAGTGAAAAATTAATCACTAGATGTTCTCATAAAGCAGTTGTCTTTTAGCTTGTAGCTCAGAAGGCAAATCGTATCTTAGGCTGCATCAAGAGGAGTGTGGCCAGCAGATCAAGAGAGGCAATTCTGCCCCTTTACTGTCCTCTCGTGAGACCTCACCTTGAATGCTGCATCCAGTTCTCGTGACTCCAGCATGAGAAAGACACAGAACTGTTGGAGTGAGTCCAGAGGAGGGCCACAGAGATGATCCAAGGGCTGGAACATGTCTGCTGTGAGGATAACCTGAGGGAGCTGAGCTTGTTCATCCTGGAAAAGAGAAGACACCAGAGGGATCTTAGAGCTGCCTTCCAATACCTGAAGAGATCAGGAAGGCTGGAGAGGGCTTTTTCATAAAGATGACCAGTAGCAGGACAAGGGGGGAACTGGTTTAAGATGAGGGAGAGTAGGTTTAGACTGGATCTTAGGAAATAAGTTTTTCTACGTGAGGGTGATAGGACTCTGAAACAGGCTACCCAGGGAGGGTATGGATGTCTCCTGCCTGGAGGTGTTTAAGACCAGGCTGAATGAGGCCTTGAGCAGCATGTAGTTGTGAGATGTCCCTGTCCACATCAGGAAGGTTAGAGCAGATGATCTCCAAGGTCCCTTCCAACCTAAGCCGTTCTATGGTGATTCTGTGAAATGTCAGAGTGTGATACTTTCTGGAACAGCCCTGTAGAAAACAGGGAGTATTTTTCCTACTAATGATCAGAGCAATATTGAATCTCACGGTTGGGTTTCTGGAAGAAACACTCATCAGTGTGAACTACCCTAAAATCTACTGCTGACTGCTCAGTCTGCACCGTGCTCCAGCCCGCTCAGCCCTTCTGGTAATTGCCAAAATGGAAACACCCAGGGCAGGAACAGCAAAACCTTCCCAGCCAGAGCCCGCTGAGGCCAGAGCAAGTTCGATCGATGCCTCTGAATCAACTGTTGGATGAATTCCCTGATAAGTAATGGAGATTGACAGGGGGAAATGGTGCTGTTTTCTCCCAGTTATAGTTACAACAAGCTTTTGTACAAGCCTCCTGTGGTTCGTCTTAACCTTCTCTGTGGTGGCCCAAGACACAGTTGAAATGCAGGATGGATGTGTCACCTGTTCATTGTCCTCATCTACAGGATACAGCCTTGTCTTTGGTACTAACTGTGACTCGTCTGCTGAACTCCATAAAGCACATCCAACATGACAGGCTGTTACTTTTATCTTTTAAAAGCTTTTCAAAAGCTTCCTGCTTGCTACCTCGCCGTAACTCATCACGCTGTTTTTCTTCTGTCATTTTTCCAGGTCCCCCGCCAACAGCAAGCCCAGGGTCGTCGTAAGTTGTTTCATGTCTCTTCTGTCGATTCATTAATCTTGCATTTCAGCAGTCAGAAGTTCATTTTTCATGTTGTCTGACAGCAGCACTTTTACATTCCACTTTGATTCAGATAGTGTGGTAATGTATTATACCTGAATTATCTATCTCATAGATAGATGCTATTATGTCAGCTCCTATTTCTTGCCTTAGACTTCTTCATTTCCAATATGATTACCTTGAGATCCTCTGGTGCCTTCAGTCTTGGAACTGATTTTGGTGTATACCTTCAAGTATAAGGGGAAATTGATCTTCATATGTTTCATGACCCAACTGGGAAAATATTTATCACTATAAGTAGATTTTACTACCTGGGGGCTTCTTATTGATTTTAAGGGGACTGATGGTCATAAACTGTATCTATATCCATCTGTACCTGCATTAGTAAACTGTCTTAAAATTGAGTTTTTAAAGATAAAGTGTGTGAGTGAGAGTAGTGACCATTTTTCCAACAGTTCCCTGTATCCTGGAGCTCAAGTTTGGCTCCAGCTGCTGGGTCTGTGCAGTTGCTACATTGTCCTATCTTAACAGTGGAGATTCTTTCTTTGGTGTCTTTTGAGAATGCGTGTTATCTTCTTCTCTTCTTTCAACATACATGAAACAAAACATACATCTTGCTCACATTTTGTAGTCCCTTATTGTTCTCAAGTGTGACTCCATCTGTTGTGAAGCTCGAAATTATTTTGTGATGGTGTGTCCAGCTTATTCCTATCTTACATGCATGGAATATACTGAAAACCTGGTGGGGAAAGCTACCTTAGAAGACAAATGAAGTACCAACTAAAACATAAACTGAAATTGCTGATACAATTACAAAGGATGCAGAAGCTTGGGGATGTGAATGTTCCTGACTGTCCTTAATGCAAGATCATTCACAAAGACTTACAGAGGATATAAATCAGGGGGAACATCTGCCCACAGATGGACATGCTAGGATGCCCTCTAATGGAACAACATAAAATGTGAGCTTGTCTTTACTTCTGAAAGTACCTGGCATGAAGTTACTGAGTTGGTTTTGGAAAGGGAGTTTGTTGCTTGGACTTAGCTTCAGTGTTCTGAGCAGGAAAGCATTGTGGATTGGGGAAGTGGGGGTTGTTGTGCTCTTTAGCAGTTTGGAGACTTAATGAATGAGTTGAGATATGTATTTTGTGTGTACTTCCACCTAGTTTGGGGTTTCTGAAATTGGTACGGTTAAGCAACACATCTTTAGTGGTCAGAAACCCACAGGAGAGAAATGTGAGCATGGAAAGCAGAGATCTCTGCTGGAATGTCACTGTTCAGGCTGCTCAGGATTGCTTCACTTCTTTAAAACTAAATAGATTTGGGAACTGTTTTTCTCTGTTTTTTTTTCTGGTGTGGTTTTGGGTTTGTTTTTTGGTCTCCTGCAGTACATAATATGCAGGACATAGTAATTTACAGCGGTTAAATCATAGAATCATAGAATGGTTTGGGTTGGATGAGACCTTAAACATCATGTAGTTCCAACCCCCTTGCCATGGGCAAGGACACTTCCTATGATACAAGGTTGTGCAAGGTCACATCCATCCTGACCTTGAATACTTCCACGGTTGGAGCCTCCACAACTTCTTTAGGCGACCTGTTCCAGCGTTCCACCACCCTCATAGTAAAGAACTCCTTCCCTAATGTCCAGTTAAAATCCTAGTGCTACAAGCCTTTGCGAACAGTCCTTCCCCAGTTTTTTTGTAGGCCCTCTTCAGGTCCTGGAAGGCCATTAGAAGTCCCCTCTAGAGCCTTCTTTTCTACATGGCCAACCATGCCTTAAAAATAAAGAAGTTAATTGGATGCCTTCTGTAAATGTCTGGTTTGCAAAGCAATCTGAAGTGAAAATGAGGGAAAATCCAGCAGAAACATAAGGACATTAAGAACCCAAGTGTTTAAAGCTCTGGCTGACCTGAACGTCCTTCCTCTAACTCTTGTGTTTGGCAAAGGTCAACTTTAAAGTCCTTATCTGCAAGGCCAAGGAGTTACATTCCATTAACGTGGTCTGGTGGTCTGACATAGCATGAAGAAGCTGCTTTTGTTAAAAAAACCCCACAAGTCAACAACCCAAGCTCCTGCTTTATAAATAAATCATTATTTTATCTTGGGTGTAGCCGGAAGGTGCTCCAGATACAGCAGCAGCTACAAGCAGCTTAGCAAGCTGTGGGGAGAGTGCCAATGCCTCTGTCCCACAATCCGGATGTGTGCCCAGGAACCTGTCTGGAATACTTACTGTAAAGTGGGTGGTGTCAAGGGCACCTCCACAACAGGCAGGGCTCTGGGGAGGGACCAGTTGTGGCAGATAAGCTAGGTCCTGCAGGCTTTTGGTGTAAGAGGCCACCATCAACTACTTTATCCCCTTCTTTCTTCTGTGGAATGTATGAACATAAAGTCAGATTGAATTGATCAAATGGTTTCAGAAAGATCATTGAATCATGGAATCATTTTGGTTGGAAAAACCCTCCAAGATCATCCACTCTTAACACCGCCATGGCCATTAAACCATGCCCTGAAGTGCTGTGTCCACATGAAGTTCAACAAGTGTAGAGTCCTGTGCCTGGAGAGGAATAACAACATGTACCAGTACAGATTAGGGATTGACCTGCTGGAAAACAGCTCCGTGGAGAAGGACCTTAGAGTCTTGGTGGACAATAAGTTATCCATGGAACAGCAATGTGCCCTGGTGGTCACAAATGTCTCTTGCAATACAAGAAGAGTGTGATCAGCAGGTCAAGGGAAGCTTTCCTTCTTGCCTCTGCTATTATGTCCAGTTTTAGGGTCCCCGGTTCAAGAGAGATGGGGAACCACTAGAGAGAGTCTGGCAGAGGGCTGTGAGGATGATTAAGGAAACAGAATAGTCCCAGAGACCTGGGACTGTTTAGCTTTGAGAAGAGAAGATTGAGAGGAGATCTTGTTAATTAACGTTTATGAGTATCTGAAAAGTGGGTGTCAATGAGTCTTTTTTTCAGTGGTGCCCTGTTGTGGAAGCTTTGTTGCCACAGAAGTTTCTTTCAGACAAACTATTTCTCTGCTGCCACAGAACTTTGTCACAGACTGTTCTTTGTTCACCTCTGTACTCAAGCAGCCATGATAGTCTGCTCCTGGAACAGGACGTTCCAAGTTGGATGCTGCTTGGGTGCCCTCACCTGTGCCAACTCAAGGCAGCTCATTCCCAACTGAGCCTGCACAACCAGAGGTGCAACAACAGTCACCTGGAATACTGGGGACACTCCCTCTTCTTCAACCACCATAACATCATGCACAGGCACCTTGAAAGTGATTCAGCTGAGCTGGGGTCCCATTGAGCCTGCACCATCACACAAGTGGTGCACGATCCACTCTGCCACCCACCCTTGGGCAAGGAATGAAGGGCAACTTAGGAAGACATCCAGCACTGGATGTCACTGGAACCCAGAGTGGTGATAGTTTGCTTCCCCTACCTCTGATCTTACCTAGCTCTTCTCTGTGCTCTTCTTTCTCACTCAATTCATGTTCCCTATCTCTGGCTTACCTCACCCACCTGCCTTAAGGGCCTCTGTACAGTCACAGTGATGTGCATGATGGTATAATTAGTAAATTGCCAATCGTTCTAGCCATTTTGATGTCAGTTTGCCTCACTTCTTAGACATCACTACAGAGGCTTCTGCCTCCTCCTCTGAGGCCTTATCACAGGCAACACCTGTGATAAGACAAGCAACAATGGACACAAACTGAAACACAGCAAGTTCCACCTCAGTGTGAGGAAGAACTTTCTTCCTATGAGAGTGATGGAGGAAGAACTTCCTTCCTATGAGAGTAATGAACACCTTGAACACCTCCCACATCACCTGCCTGGGCAGTCTATTCCAGATTGAAGGGAGCATTTTGCTACTAAACTCGTGTCTTAGAACCGTAGAATGGTAGAGGTTGGAAGGGACCTCCTGAAATCGTCAAGTTCAAGCTGCCTGCCAGAGTAGAATCACCTAGGGCAGGTCAGCAAGGAACACATTAAGGTGGGTCTTGAAAGTGTAAGTCTTGTACATTGCATGTTTGTGTGTGTATGGATCTTGCACTCACCTGGGTATCACAGAATTACTTTGGCTGGAAAAGAACTTCAAATCGAGCCCAGCCATTCTCTAACTCTACCAAGCCTGATGCTAAACCATGTCACTCAGCACCACCTTTTAATCACCTCCAGAGATGGGGATTCAAACTCCTCCCAGGGGAGCCTCTTCAATGTTTGAGAACTCTTTCAGTGAAGAAGTGTCTGGCCTAACCCTCCCCTAGTACAACTTGAGGCCATTTCCTCCTGTCCTATCAACTGTAGGCATCACTTCTAGAAATTTTGTGAAAGGCCATAACTTTAACATTGTTTTCGAAGTTTCCATACTTCACTTTGAAACTCATTTATTATCTACCATCCATGGCACGGTTTGGACCTTTAAAGGTGTGAACGTGTGTGTCATAACCTCAGGGCTCTGTGGTTGCTAGAGAGACAGAGATCAGAAAGGGCTAAGCTCAGAGCACAATACATTGAGAGGAAAGAATTTAATATAACAATAGAGATACTTTGACCTGGAAAATGGTTTCTTGTCCAATCTTTTCCTTTATTATTGTTCTTTTTTTCTCATTTTGTATTGTTTACAGTACCTGGAGTGATGGCCTTGGGCTTACCCTCAACTTCACCCACTCCAGGAAAAATCCTAGACACAAATCACTGAAATTAAAGCAGATGAAAAACTCTTGCCTTCTATTTGAGACCTGCCACATATAGTGGAAAGACAATAAAAAAAACTGTTTTACGTGATCCAGTCTGCAAAACAGTTCAACAAACCCTGCTGGAATGTTGTCCGATGGGAAGAGTTCAGGAAAGGTCTCTGTATATTATGTAAATCATTTCTTTACACAAAAAGGACCCTAAATTTCTTTGCACAAACCCAAATTCTTTAAAGAGAAGGTGGTGAGACACTGCAACAGGTTGCCCAGTGAGGTTGTGGCTGCCCTCTCCCTGGAGATGCTCAAGACCAGGCTAGATGAGGCCTTGAGCAAAGTGGTCTCGTGGAAGGTGTCCCTGTCCATGGCACAGGGTTTGGAACTAGATGAACTTTAAGGTCCTTTCTAACCCAGTCTTTATGATTTATTGCGTTGTGAGGAAGTTTCAACACTGCCTTTGAAATATTTAACTCAGCAACCCAAATATTTGACTTTGTTATGGTGAAAGCATCAGAAGATCAGTGTGGTACCTTTTGTAAGTATTCTGTACGTTTCCAAGGCCCAGTGTTTTAGGTTTTAGAGGAGAAAGTTGTCTAGCTCACGGATGTGCAGTGGTTACTGTGTAGCAGAGAGACAACAGCATGAATGTAAATCAAACTGGATGCGCATGGCCTGGCACCTCCCAAGTAGAGTATATATAGTCCTTGTGTCAGTATTGCTCTTAAACTGTCCTTTTATTCTTAATGGAGCATTTTCTCTATATATAATCTAAATATGGCATTGTTTTGTTCTTTATTTAACCACTGGGAATGAGGAGAGGAGAAGAGTGGAGGAAAAGAAGAGAGGAGAGTGCTGTAATTTTAAGGGGCATTCAATTCATAAAATCAAATGAGGTTTGTGATTGCCAGGCTTGTGAAACCACAAACCTCATGGGATTCTCCCATCTTCCTTTTCAGTGATTAAGATTTTTTTTAGGTTATTTTGGGTTTTTTTTTCTTTTTTATGAAGTTAAACACATCTGGGTGCTTTACTAAAACATCTTTTATACAACGGCTCTGTGTGGCTGGATGTCAGCGTGGTTCCTTCAGCAAGAAAACACAGAACTACTGGCCAGCATCCAGGGGAGACTTGGCCAACTCTATATTTGATTGTGGATCTCAAAGAGCAACATATGACCCTTTGGGCCATAGAAGCTCAATTTTGTAGAAGAAGAAAAAAAAAAAAAAAACCAGTAAAGAGGCAGACTGACCAGAGAGCCACTGACACAGGTTGCCTTGATGCAGCGCTCTGCCTGCTCACAGTATATGGCATCCCAGGGCTCCTATGCCCAAGGCTGAGCACCAGGCTTGATTCCCAGGATCTTGGTGAAGGACATGAGTCTCCCATAATATCCTCCATAAGGAAACTTAGAGATTGTGGATTAGATTAGTGGACAGTGAGATGGATTGAGACCTGGCTGAATGACGGGGCTCGAAGGGTTGGGACTGGCAGCACAGGGTCTAGTTGGAGGTCTACAGCTCGTGGTCTCTCTCAGGGATCTGTACTGGGTCCAGTCTTGTTCAACAGAGGGTTACAAAGATGCAGAGGGGGCTGGAGCATCTCTCTTACTAGGAGAGGCTGAAAAACCTGGAGAAGAGAAACCTGAGAGGGCAGAGAAGTTCTGTGAAGGGTATTGATTTCCAGTCCTGTAAGGTAGTTTTTTACTGTCCCTACTCTTTGTGACAATGGAAATTTTCAATAACTGCTGAAGGTAAGTCCCACGGGCTTTGATATTTGGTAGCCCCAATGTGCACCGCTGCAATAGCTTACATTTACAGCACGTGGGATCTGAGGCACAGACCTGGAGTGGGATATTCTGTGTGGAGGCCAAGATAAATATATTTGTGGAACAAAATCACGCAGTGTGAAGATGAAGTCTGAGTGGCTGCTGCTGACAGAAGCCATGGTACATTCTCTTGCATTACTTCACTCAAGTGAAAACAATACTCCCTTAGTTTGGCCAGGCTCTGAGAGTCAGGTTATCTGCTGTGAGCATGCCAGCCATGCAACTGAAATGTTTCCAGGACTTGTCCTCTTTACTGGGTCTTTGATCTGACACACACTTATCCACTGTGCCACCATCTCACCTTTTCCTTTGTTCTGATTATTCTACTGTGATTTTCTTTGTGACATTCCTGTAGCATCATGGGCAATAAGTTGAGTGCCAAGGCACCAGGATGTATGATGTAGAAGGGGACATGCTTTTGGAGTTTCCTGAGCAAGCAAAAATAAATGAAAACCTCTAAGTGTAGTGCAGCATTTAGGAAACCATATATGTGTCTTGCATTAAATTACTTGGTTATAGAGTGCATTTTATCTACCTCAAGGTACTTAGGTAGCTAAATATACCCATTATCTGAGAATTCCAGGATCCTTTGCCTCCTTACCACTCTTATCTCCTAGACCACGTATGGGAAACTGCGCCAGCTTAAGATTAAAGGTCTGTTTCAGTTGCCTCAAATGCCACCATTTGTGGTCCTTCAGGTGCAACTAAAGTCACCCTAGTCACCTTGTCTGGATTGGACACCCTGTGGTAGTTTGCCCAAGCTATTGCATATGTGGCCTGTAACAAAATAGAGAATGAAACTCTGGAGATAGAGACCCAAACCTGTGCCACTGGATTATTGTTCTTGTCTGCTGTGGCCATGTATCATCCACAGGTTTTCATGTGAGCAATGATGCAAAAAGCTAAGCTCTTTGCCACAGAGCTCTTCCTGGTAGGGTGGCTTCAATTGTTTGTTGGGGTTGGATTTTTTGTGCTGCAGTAAGCCTACAGAAGAGAAACTGGCCTGTAGTTTGGAGACAGAATGACCTCAGAAAGTGCTTTTTGCTTTTGAAAGAGTAGCTGATAAATATTTTTCCCAGTTTTAACTGAAACATTCTGCTCCTACCTGCCCATAGCACAAAGAGAAAGCCCTTCTGTCTTCATGTGGCACAAAGGGAAGGTATGACACAGTATGGAGACATAGTTGTGTTATCTGAAAACAAATTAATTACACTCATGTCAATGTTTTTTCAAGTAAGGAGGGAGAAAAGAGATCAGTACATGTATGACTTGGCCATGGGCAGCCTAATGCATTTTTATGATATAAGCCAAAAGACAGTGCGCTATTAAGAACTGGAGTTGTTTTCACCCTGCACAGGATCACCCACAGCAACTACATCTGCAAATAAATGTTTGGTGTATAAATGGGCTTTGTGGAATGCTGCAGCTAGTATTTGAAGAGTATTTGAACTTCTGTTTCTTCAAGACTTTGATACTACCCAGTTGCATGGTCAGTAACTGCTGACTTTGCACGTAAGATTTGTAGCAAGACCCCAGGAGACCGAGGGAGTTGAAACCTTGACCCCAACATTTTTTCCACTCATTCATAAGCAAATTTGACTGCTTATGAGCTGCACTGTTGCCTTCTCAACATGTCCTTTTGGAGCTCAAGTCACAGAATCACAGAATGGTAGGAGTTGGAAGGGACCTCTGAAGACCATCTAGTCCAACTTCCCTGCTAGAGCAGAGTAAATCACGCAGAAGCAACATCCAAGTGGATTTGGAATGCTGACAGAGACTTGCCAACCTCTCTGGACCACCTGCTTCAGCACTCTGCCACCCTCAAAGTGAAGAACTTTTTCCTTATGTTTATTAGAACCTTCTGTGTTCCAGTTTATGTTCACTGCCTCTTGTCCTGTCACTGGGCACTGCTGAGAGCAATATGGCTTCATCATCTTGCTCCCCTACAGTTATTGATGAGTAAAGAAAAGGTGACTTTAGGCTGTTATTCTAAACTAGGATCAGAAACCTTGTCATATTTTAGCACTGTGGATGTAGGAAGACTTCAAATCCCATGCAGGAACTTAGGGAGGCAAAGTGCTGCTAGAGAATGGATTTTTTTCCTTTCTCTCTTTGGTAATCTCAGTGGTCAGTTTTTATACAAACATTTAAAGAAATCCTCTGCTCTGACCCAGAGTTACAGACTCTGTGTGTGTTTTCCTGATTTGCTTAAAAAGGAGCAAAGCAAGAATCACTTTGAATTTTCCTCAGTTTGGGAACAGGAAGGGGGTCAGGGGGGAAGAGTCAGGAAAGGCTGAGAAGTTGCATTATTTACCCTGATCATCTGCAGCCTTCAGGCTATTGTGCTTATGGAGATATCCTTTAACTGTTAAAGGGAAAAAAAAACCTGGATGATTGCATGCTTAGTTGGCTTAGTTTCCGACTTAGCCTGATAATTAACCAAGTCTTGTGAGTTAAACTAAAGCCAGACCTGCCAAGTATTGTTCCTATTAATGTTATAAAGCCTGAACATTACACAGGGACCTTTTTCCCACTGAACTCCCTGGCAGAAGTTGTCTGGGTGGGAGTTCGATCCACCCTGGGACACAGGACCTGTGCTGCTAAGCTCCACATTATGGCTTCAGCTAAGAGTAGTTGGGAATAAGTATTGGATTTGATTAAAAATATGGAGTCTTCCATATTTGGGCTTATTCCATGAGACTACTAATCCAAAGTGCCTTTGGTTTTATTCCCAGGAAGCTAGTGGAGTCATCTGTGGATGATGCAGGAAGCATTTTGGTAGGGAAAGGGTTGTTGTAAAATATTTTGCCTCCTGTTTACCCCTGTACCCAGCACTGAGTACTGAGTACACACAGCTTGAGTACTGAATTCTGTTTTGAGCACCTCAGTGTCGGAAAGATGTTGAGGTGCAGGAGTGGATCCAGGAAAGGGCAGCAAACCTGGTGAAGGATTTGGAGAAGAGGTCTGATAAGGAGCAGCTGAGGAACTTAGAGTTGTTCAGCCCGGAGCAAAAGAGCATCAGGGGAGATCTTCTGCTTCTCTACAACTCATTGAAAGAAGGTTGAAGCCAGGTGGGGGTTGGTTTCTTCTCCCACCAAAGTGATTAGAGGAAGTGGCCTCACAGAGAGGTTTAGGTTGGATATTAGAAAATTTTTTTTTTGCTGAAAGAGTGATCAGGCATTAAAACAGGCTGCTCAGGGAGGTGGTGGAGTCACCATCCGTGGAGGTGTTCCAAAAATGTGTAGACATGGCACTGAGGGACGTGGCTTAGTGGTCATGTTAGTAGTGGGTAGATACTTGGACTTGATCTTAGAGGTCTTTTCTCTGCTTCTGTGATTTTCCTCAGAAAGTATATGTTGCCCAGCATATGTGCACTTGAGAGGAAGAAGAGGTTGGATCTGCTTTAGAGCAGAGGTATAATCTGGGTTTTCCCATATTTCATGTGGTTATTCCAGAGAACAGCGATTCTGAAGCCAACCCCAAAATTCTTTCTGGAGCTGCTAAAAGATCGCAGCAGCAATTTTGTCCAAACCACTGTGTTTTTGTGAAACATTCCACTTTTCAAAAGATGATGTTTTCTCTCTGAGACAATTTTCAGCCCTCAAAACTTTTCTTATTTAACTCTAATCATAAGAGCAATTTAAATGACTTACAAGGATTTCTTTGAGCCCCAAAGCTGTGAGGCAAGATCTGACAATATTACAATTAATTTCACCCTTCCTGGACAGGGTCAGGTTACAGCACTGGCTAAACAGAGCCTGTCTTTGTGCTGCCATACTTTGGAAAGGACTTGCTCTGAATGTATGTCTTGTCCTCAAAGAGGGCAAATAGAAAATGATGTTGTGAAGTGTCTCTGATTCACATGGGATCAGATATGATTTGTGTTGTGCTTGGACAACTCAGTGTCTTAAAGCCTCTGGCAGAAGTTACTGGTCTGTGTTTTTATTTGTGTCTATTTGCAGCACAGTACCTTCTTCAATAGCTCTTCATCTGAGAGCTCCTAAAATAGAGATGGGTACTCTTCCTTTGGAGTGAAAAGGGGTCTATATTAGATGTCACCCCAGTGCCAGGGCCTCCTCCCTCCCAGTTCCAGGGTTTTGGAGTTTTCATTCTATTTTGAGGGCTTGATGGTCAATCTTGAACCGTTCAATAACAATAAAAAGCTAAAAGACTGAAAAACGATCTCCTTGACTTCCCTCCCCACCATCCTTTGGTGGGATAAGACACTCAGTGTAAAGACTTTGGTTTTGCAAGAGATTATTTTACTTGAGTTTCTCTTCACAGGCTCACACAGAAGGTTAGGGGCTGGAAGGGACCTGGAAAGATCACCTTGTCCAACCCCCCTTAGCAGAGCAGGATCACCTATACCAGATCACACAGGAACACAGGAACTCTTGTCTGCCTTTTCCCTCCTAAGCACTGTTGAACAGTGTCTACAGGTGTTAATTCTGGGGAGGTGGGTGTGAGGGTCTTTAGGTGTAGGATGAAAGAAGGGAAATAATTGTACAACCTGATTTCTGGTTGTCGTGGAATGACTTAACTGTAACTAAGTCAGAAAACTGAATCATAGAACCATAGAACTGTCAAGGTTGGAAGAAACCTTTGAGATCATCACATCCAACTGCTCTATATAGATCATAATCTCATGAGTACTCCTAAAACACTACCACTGAACCACTCAGCACCATATCCACACGTCTGTTAAACACCTCCAGGGATGGAGACTCCACTGCCTCCCTGCGCAGCCTGTTCCAGTGTTTGATAACCCTTCCTGTGAAGCAATTTTTCCTAATAGCCAACCTGAGCCTCCCTTGGCACAGTCAGGGGAGGTTGAACGGATCAGTCGTGTTTGTTATGATTTTGTGAAAGAACAAATTGATTTTCTGTCACATGGAATGTCTTTACAAGTTTTGTATGGTCTTGTTTTACTTTAAAACCTGCAACTTCTGGTGCTCAAAAGTCCTCACGAGCACGTTCCTGGGCTTCTGGCAGCTTGCACAACCATGGAAGTTGGTCAGATAGAAGGGGTGAAATAAGGAAATAGTCAAATACTTCAGAAACCAGTTAATGTCTGAGGTCATCTTCAAGGTAAAGTGAGATTCCTCTATGCCATAAGGTTTTTAATAATAAGGGAAATCCTATTTAAAGACCTATAACGTTTCTGTGGTTGTCATAAGATATCCTGCATAACCAGGTAGTAAAACCTCAGCAGGCAAATCTCAGTCTCCTTCTCATTTTGTTCTTCTGTGCCCAGCTGTGGTTGTTACTCCTTAAACAAATCCTCTTTGGCTCTTTTCAGTTTGTGTTGATGTGGAACCAAGAAAAGGAGGAGCAATAAGGGATCTGTCAGAGGTTCATCAGATCGTAACACCATGTGGTGGCTCAACTCTGGGCACAACTTCAAGCAGGTTTCTGTTTTAGCTGCTAGCTGCCAACCTCACTACCAGTGGGCTGAAAAATGGATTAAGATGAAACATTTTAAACATTAGAGTAGTGAAAGCTCCAGTGGCTTGTGGTAGGAATTATTCAAGAGAACAAAAAAATAGTCATAATAATAATGACAGTATTGCAAACAAAGCGTGGGCACTGCAACGGGGAGAGGCAGCTTCTGTGGCCTCTGTGTGATGGATTTGTTTCCTGTCCTAGGTTTTCTTTTACCCACATGAAAAGTCATCTCTGGCCATATGTAGCCCACTTCTTCCTGCCCCCCTTCCCGTGGCTGCTTCAAGCTTCTCCCTGCACAGATGGACTCAGCACTGAGCCTTTGTTTTTTAGCTAATGAGACACCCCAGGAGTGGGGCCTGGTGCTGTATGCTGGACCACTGCTTGTCCCTCCAAATCACTACCACAAGCAGAAACTGGGCAAATGCAAATCCTCCTTCCTTAATGACCCTCCACATATAATTAGATCTTCTAAATCTTGTTTAGATCATCTTCCTGTCCCAGGTAACAAGCATGAGGACAAGGGGAAGTTTATGTTGGACGTGAGGAAAAATTTCTTCCCCATAAGGGTTGTCCTGGGCAGTGGTGGAGTCCCCATCCCTGGAGGGATTGAAAAGCTATGTGGATATGGTGTTGAGGGACACGGTTTAGTGGTGACCTGGCAGTGCTGGGTTAACAGTTTGACTCTTAAAGGTCTCTTCCAAACAAGACAAGTTTGTGGTTCTGATTTCTGTGACCTTGGACTATTTTTCCTTCCGTCAATAATGTCCTACTTCCCTTGGGCTGGCCCAGTGTGCCTGCAGGGAGCAAGCTTCTCCACATTAGGATGAGTATTGGAATGCTTCAGGCATCCCAGTGCTCAAACAGGCCTGTCTTACGGAGACTACCTGAAACTCAGCGATTTAAAAAGGACAACCAATGCTGTTGGCAGCCACACCATAATCAGCCAATGTCAGGAGTCTTGTGAGCCAGAGGCTGTGAAAGTCCATGTGAAGCTGGAGGGAACAATCCTCACCCTGAACTAACAGTGTGGCTCCTTGTTGCTCGGACATGCCAATCACACCAAGCTCAACTTCAGAGTTTACCCCGGCCTTCCGCAGCCTTTAGGAGAGCCGGTGGTTTCAGTCTTGGGGCAAGTGTTTATTCAGCCTAGTAAAAACATTAAAAATGGGAATAAATCTGTATTGGCCCAAGGTGCTTTGACTGCTCCAATAGGGTGTAAAACCTTCAGAATGAGTTTCCCTGTAAAGATAACATCACTGTACAGCCTGCCTGTGTGTAGTTAGCTACTCAGTCACAATTTGTGTTACTTCATCACAAAATCATTAAGTGCAGAGAGGAAGATTATAAGGTGTTACATTATTTACCCTGATAATTAAAAACACACATGAGGCTTGGGCTTTGGCTGTTCAAAGCAGGAGCCCTGGGTGACTTCAAATACTGTAAAAGGAGTTTATCATCGATTGCTGAATGTGTCAAGTTTATTGATCTTGTTAACAGGAAAATATGTGTGGTTACCTCAGTGGGGAAGGAAAGCAGTTATCATCTGACCTGTTATTAGTTCGATGCTGTTATTGATGCCTGAGATAACAAAGAGCCTTGCTAAGCAAAAATTAATGGCAAGTGTTACCCTGCCATAGTTTTCCAGGTGAATTTGGTGTTTACTTTAAATAAATACATTTTCTCTCAGTCCTACTTTTGCCCTAAATGAATGGGCATATTCTTCTGCCTGGCAATTAGCACCAAGAGCACTTAGCAAGCTGGTCTCCCTTCAAGGCTCACACCTAGTTTTGATCTTTGTAAGTTTTTGAGGTGAGGAGAGGCCATTGCAGTCCTCTCTCTAACCATCCTAGAAACTGCACAGGCTGTGGTACTCCTGGCCATTTTGTGTTCCAAATTCAGTGATTTTTGGATTCTTAGAAAACAAAAAAAAAGGAGTGACAGATGGTTTTCACAGAGTCCCAACATGGTGGAAACTTGGTCGATCCTCTGGATGTCATCCCATCCAACCTTGCTGCTAAAGCAAGGCCCCCGCACAGCAACTTGCCCTGTATCACAATGGCCAGCTGGGTTTGGAAGCTCTCCAAACAAGGAGACTCCACAACCTCTCTGGGCAGCCTGCTCCAGGGCTCCAGCACCCTCACAAGAAAATTCTTCCTCGTGTTTTCCTTCTGTCTGTTTTTGGCTTGTGACCATGCTTATGTTGTGTCAAGTCAGATACCTTCATAAAATCTAAATATACAAACATTGTTATCATTACAACCCAACTCTTGACTTGACCAAAGCTTATCTTAGAGTTCTCTTGTCCTTAAATTCCTGGGAATTGCCACCAACTCTGTTACCAATTGATATCCTGTGTTGTTTGGATTTCATGTCAGCCGTTATGTGTTTTGCCTGGCACGGTGTAGGGCTGACAGACACGGAGTCACCATGTGTGTGAGTAGTGGCAATGCAAGGGCTAAGTCAACAGCTGTGAAGAGGTTGTGGAGACACTGTCTTCCACTGTTCTTGGGTGCAAGCTGTCTTTAAAAGATCTAATTTTTGTAGATGCTGTCCACTGTCTCCCTTAGTTGCTTTTGGAATAGAAACTATTTTGTTGGTTTTGTATGAGAAATCAACAGATGCATTTTCTCTGCAGTATTGCTGACAGTCCCAGCATTTACATCTTGTGAGAAACAAATGTGAATTATAGCAGAATCTCTTCAAATTAAAAGCTCAGTAAAAGCCTTTTCTTTACTGTTTACAGGTAGACTGCTTTCAAAAATGTCTTTGTACAACTGGAGTAAATGTTAGCATTTATTTACTATTTGGTGTTTTCAGTTTTCCCTCCTCAATGTCCGTGCTACTTAGCCTAGGTACAACTAGCAGGTGAGAATTTGGTCTTCTGTGAGTGTACTGTTTTCACAGATTTGAAAGGAACAAAAGACAATGACAGAAAATAGTAGTTTAGTAGTGATAAATTTTAAGGAATGATCTGGAGACCCTTGGGGTCTGGGTTGATGAAAAACTTAACATGAGCCTGCAGTGTGCACATGCAGCCCAGACGGCAAGAGAGTCCTGTGTTGCATCAAGAGCAGCGTGGCCAGCAGGGCAAGGGAGGGGATTCTACCCCTTTACTCTGCTCTTGTCAGACCCCACCTGGAGTACTGTGTGCAGTTCTGGAGCCCTCAGCACAGGAAGGACGTGGAAGTGTTGGAGTGGGTCCAGAGGAGGGCCACAAAGATGATCAGAGGGCTGGAGCAGCTCTGCTACGAGGACAGACAGAGAGTTGGGGCTCTTCAGCCTGGAGAAGAGAAGGCTTTGAGGAGACCTGATAGTAGCCTTCCAGTATCTGAAGGGGACCTACAGGAAGGCTGGGGAGGGACTATTGACAAGGTTTTGCAATGACAGGGCAAGGGGCAATGGGTTTAAACTGGCAGAGGGGAGATTTAGACTGGATGTTAGGAGGAAGTTCTTTCCAGTGAGGCTGGTGAGGCACTGGCACAGGTTGCCCAGGGAGGTTGTGGCTGCTCCCTCCCTGGAGGTGTTCAAGGCCAGGTTGGACGAGGCCTTGAGTGAGCTGTCCTAGTGGGAGGTGTCCCTGCGTATGACGTGGGGTTGGAACAAGATGATCCTTGAAGTTCCTTCCAACCTTACCATTCTATGATTCTATGAGAATGTTGCTTTGCGTTGGGAGCTGTTTGAGGCTGTAGTTGGCATCAGGAGCTGCAACTGTTTCAGAGCTATTTCAGCTGTCTGGGGATAAACCCCGAGGAACTCCACAGGTTTCTGTGGAACTGCTCCATAGTTTTCCCTCCATGTGAACAACACAAGAATGTTACTTCATGCTTGGCTTGTAAGGCGTTTTTGTGAGACAAAATAGGCAGTGGAGCTCTTGCCAAAGCCAAGTTGCTCGGCTGGATGAAAGGAGCAGCGGTGTAGAATAGCAGAGCTCCCTTTCATTCTCATCTCACACACGCTGCGCACAGCTCACTTTGCTGCGTGGATACTGTGTGTGCATGCCTCTTAAAATGACGTTTGGCTTAATCCTCATCTAATTTTTTTTTTCCCTGCAGTTGTAAAGGACATGTTTTCTATTACCAGGCCACGATAAGAGTCAGCATTGATACAAACCAGCGTTTCACCTACTCAAAGACAAACCCCAGCTTTTCAATTTGATAAAGTACAACATGCAAAAAAACATGCCAGGAAAGACTTTATTAAAACAAGATTCTAGAAACAGATCTATTATCTTAAATAATATTTTTCCAGTGAGGGAATGTATTAATATAATACATAACATGCATATAACCTTATCAATACCAATTAATTTCAGAATTACATCTCAAATTTGCTGTCACTTAGCAGGTCAGCCTATTGCTCCGTGTGGAGGCAGGTAGGAAGTCTGCCAGCCATGGCTGCGGTTTCTTACAAGGAAGTGGTAGAGCTGCATGTTGTGAGTGCCTTGAACTTAGTTAGCATTAAAGTACTCAAGTAATCACAGTATAAATGCCTTACAAATCTGTGATCCATTCACAGAGACAAGTTAGCATAATTGCTTCTCATGCAAATTTTGATCTAATTACTGTTGCCCATTACTGACACACTGAAATAATGAAAAAAAAAAAAACTAAATAAAGCAATTTAGGATAGTTTCATTTGCTGGGTTTGGGTTTTTGGGGGTTTTGGTGGGTTTTTTTGTTGGGGTTTTTTGTGTTTTTTTTAATTGAGTATCTTGCAAACCTGGACAAATGACTTCTTTGCCTCAGTAATGACTTCTTTGCCTCAGTCTTTAACAGCAAGGGCTCCAACCACAATGTCCAAGTTGCAGAGGGTGAAAGTGAGGACTGGGAGCAGGCAAATCTGCCTACTATAGTAGAAGATGATGTTTATGAGCTCCTAAG
>VWZE01004000.1:542500-577097 GCA_013396675.1 Eubucco bourcierii
TGTCCCTGCCTATGGCAGGGGGTTGGAACTAGATGATCCTTGAGGTCCCTTCCAACCTTACCATTCTATGATTCTATGATTCTATGAGTTATGCAAAACGTGAGTGATGTAGAAGGAATCAGAGATCTCAGCCTTGATCCCAAGAAACTGATAGCTGTGTTTGAAAGCCAGCAGCCAAAGCGCTGCCAGTTGGCAGCAGGAGGTGGGGAATGTGTTTAAGCTGTGTAGATGCTCGGTCTGCTGTTGTGGACTCCACGTCAAACTCTGGCTCTACATTTGGATGAAATGTCTGGTGAGCAGAGGGTGTTTAGTGGAAAGTGATTTTAGTTGGAGAGCTGGTGGCCACCCTCAGAAACACTGTATTGTGGGGAATGGTGGCTCAAGGAGAGTCTCTTTGGCAGAACTACCGCTCTAGTAGCAGCAGCATTGTCTCCAGGGCTGCCCTAGATATTACTGGCTACAGCTTCAGTTGCCCATCCAGGACCAAAGGGATGCCCAGAGAGGCCCTCAATACTAGATGTAAATACTCCATCCTGTGTCGTCTCATAGAGAAGAGCTGCAGGAGTGAGCAACCCAGAGGGCAACTGAGTCCTGGGCTGCATCAAGAGAAGCGTGGCCAGCAGGGCAAGGGAGGGGATTCTGCCCCTTTACTCTGCTCTCGTCAGACCCCACCTGGAGTACTGTGTGCAGTTCTGGAACCCTCAGCACAGGAAGGACATGGAAGTGTTGGAGCGGGTCCAGAGGAGGGCCACAAAGATGATCAGAGGGCTGGAGCAGCTCTCCTATGAGGACAGGCTGAGAGAGTTGGGGCTCTTCAGCCTGGAGAAGAGAAGGCTTTGAGGAGACCTGATAGTAGCTTTCCAGTATCTTAAGGGGGCCTATAGGAAGGCTGGGGAGGGACTATTTACAAGGTCTTGCAATGACAGGACAAGGGGCAATGGGTTTAAACTGGCAGAGGGGAGATTTAGACTGGATGTTAGGAGGAAGTTCTTTCCAGTGAGGGTGGTGAGACGCTGGCACAGGTTGCCCAGGGAGGTTGTGGCTGCTCCCTCCCTGGAGTTATTCAAGGCTAGGTTGGACGAGACCTTGAGTAACCTGTACTAGTGGGAGGTGTCCCTGCCTATGGCAGGGGGTTGGAACTAGATGATCCTTGAGGTCCCTTCCAACCTTACCATTCTATGAAACTTTTATGAGGGAAAAGAGATATCATGAAGAGATGCAGGGGCAAAAGGGGGTTTTGTGACCCCGAGTGGCTGACAAAGTGTGGTACAGAAATGAAGCCAAGGAGTAAGATGTGGCCATTTGTTGATTGATGAGCGTGAGCAAATAACTTCACCTCAAAGATGTGTTGCCAGCCCGTGATCAGGACTCCTCTATTGTGGGAACTGCTATTTAGAGGAGGAACATATGAAGCTCACAGCGCAGTACTTGGCATCTTTATCACCATGTCCCACAGAGCAACTCTGGGAGCAGAGAGCAGAGGACTTCATCCTTTCACATCTCATGGATCCTTCTGTCATACTATGATGCACCTGTTCCTTTCGTTTCATGTAACCTTCTGCACCATTGAGTCACAGAATTGTTTCAGTTGGAAAAGATGCTTAAGATTACCAAGTCTAACCATTCTCTGACCAAGTCTGGTGCTAAAACATGTCCCTCAGCACCACATCTCTGCCTCTTTGAAACACCTCCAGGTATGGGGATTCAACTCCCTGGGCAGCCTGTTCCAGTATTTAATAACTCTTCCAGAGAAGGTGTTTCTTCTGATATTCACCCTAAACCTCCCCTGGTGCAACTCGAGGCCCTTTCCACTCATCCTGTCACTCGTTACTAGGGAGAAGAGACCAACCCACACCTCACTTCAACCTCCATTGTGGAACTGGTTTCCAAAAAATTCAAAATAGGGACTGTTCAGTCTGAGCTACTAATCTCATGTTTTACCTCTGGCATGCAGCCCTGGGGGCAGAGGTGGTGGGATCCAGGCTTTTCTCTCTACTCTGATTTTCACCTTCTGAGATTATCTCCAAAATCCTGCTCCTCAGGGCATTTCCAACCAGGTAAACTGGTGTCCCTGCTCACTGCAGTCATTGCTTAGGTGCATCTATTGTGGTTAAATCTCCTTTAGTTCAAAGGTGAGCCTCAGAGTGAGGTGAGTTTGCTTTGTTGATATGCTAATCTCATTCCTCCTACTTTTGTCTTCTCTATCTAGTTCTGTCCCTAAATTGCAGGGCTTGATGGCCTTCAAACCTTCAAGAGCAGTTACTGTAAGATCACAGAATCACAGAATAGTACAGCTTGGAAGGGACCTCCAGAGATTGTTGAATCCAAGATGTAGTCACTGAGTTAAATTCTGTAATAAATTCTAATAAAGAAGAAATTCATAAGACATTTTATCCTACAGGGTAATGTATTGATTAGAAAATGGAGAATTGACCTCCATAGCCTGTAGTAGCTGCTGTGGGTTTTTAGCTCAGGTTTCATCTGCCTTTGCTTTTGTCTTCCCTTCATAAAACCATAGAGTGGTTTGGGTTGGAAGGGACATTTAAAGGTCATCTAGTCCAACCCCACTGCAGTCAGCAGGGGCATCTGCAAGTAGAGCAGGTTGCTCAGAGCCCCTGACAACCTGACGTCCAATGGTTTCAGGGATGGAGCATTCATTACCTGTCTGGGCAACCTGGGCCAATGTCTCACCATCCTCAGTGTCACAACTTTCCTCCTTCTGTCTAGTCTAAGCTCTTTGAGTTTAAACCCCATCACCCCCTTGTCCTGCCACAACAGGCCCTGCTCAAATGTCTGTCCCCAGCTTTCTGATTTGACCCTTTTAGCACTGAGAAACCACCAGAAGGTCTTCCCGAATCCTTCTCTTTGTTAGACTGAACAACCCCAACTCTTTCAGCCTTTCTTCATAGCAGAAGGCTTCCAGCCCTCTTCAGGAACCAAGAGTAAATGTATTTTCTGCACAGCTGAGTCTGGATGTGGTTGTGTGTCTCCATCTTAGCATATCTTTGCTGGCTGAGTACTATCCATTATCTGAGGCATCTCAGCCTACAATCGCTCAACTTAATGGGAAGTTTAATTGGCAGTTTAAAGGTTGTGCTCTTGCAGTCCAATTTTAAATGCACTTGGAAGTATCTTGGGACCATCATCCAAGGCAGCCTGGCCCCTTCCTGTTGATTTCTCAATTGATGTGAGATGTCTGTGGAAAGAGGTTTTCATCTCTACCATGCCTCTTTCCCACCCCCATGTCTTCACAGTCATAAATTACTGCCATTAACTCACGATGTCTAGCTGGCAAACAGCGCTGCATGAATCCTGGGATGATCCTCTGGAGCTGGTAGCTCAGGAGGGCCAGGAGATGTTTGGGATGTCCTGGAAGGCAATCCTAGCCCTTCTTCCCACTAATCCCATTAGCTCACCCTGGCCGCTGTGACCGGGCGCTGGGGAGCCAGGCTGCAGGCTGGCCCTTGCTCTAAGCCATGCACACAATGAATAGGGGACTTCAAAGAGGCTAAATGTGATTTGCATTTCCAAGCTCTCACAGCCAAGGTCTTCAGGAGGGGATGAAAGTGTCTTTTGTTAAACTTAATGGCAGAGTTGATTAAAAAAGCTCTGATTTTTCCCTATTAAGGCATAGTCTGGTTCCACTGTTAGGCTTTTGGCATCTGGGGGAGGATGAATTCTACCAGGAAAAAAAAAAAAGGCACACAAAGAAAGTAACCTGTCGCCTACCCTGCTGTCATCATACTTAAGGGGTATTCCAATATATTTTTTCCTAAATTGAGAGCCAAATTTTGAGATTTAGTTAAAGATATCCCTGTTTATTGCAGGGACGTTGGACTAGATGACCTTTAAAGGTCCCTTCCAGCCCAACCCAGTCCATGATTCTATGATACAGTAGCTGTCTCATGTGGGTACCAGCATGAATAACAAAAAAAACTGTCAACCAGTTTTCATTAGGCATCTCCCTTGGCAGACCCAAGGTGCCTGTCATTAAAAAAATGGGTCCCAAATGTCTCCAAGTGGACTCTCAAAGCAAGAGAGTCAAAGGGCTGGTTCATGCGGTTGGGTGGATGTTTCAGTGGTCACATATGTAAACCCCTCCTCAAAACAGCCATAAAACCATGGGTTGTGTGCCAGCACTTAGCCATTGATTATCTGTTCAAAATAAACAGGGACTGCTCTGGTCTTCAGAGGTTTGGTAATTTCCTCTTTTGCTTTGTTTGAAGAAAATTGGCAAATAATTTCCCATCTGGATTTATGTATTAGATGTCTCCTATATTGCATTAAACAAAGCACCTAATGAAAGAAACCTGCCTGTTTCACTCCGCTCTTAGCCTGGGTTCTGTTTTAGCAGTAAGTGTTGCCATGCTTGGGGGAGATGGATGAAATGTTTCCTGTTTCAGGGGCAGGAGTGGTTTGATTTAGGGGTATTAGTGGGGTGTGTTTCAGGGGTATCAGCAGTTTGGTTCAGGGGTAGCAGTTGTTTGATTCAGGGCCAAGAGTGTTTTGATCTAGGCATATCAGCAGGGTTTGATTCAGGGGGGTAGCAGTGGTTTGATTTAGGGATGTCAGTGAGGTTTATTTCAAGGTGTATCAGTGGTTTGATTTAGGGGTATCGGTGGGGTTTATTTCAGGTATATTAGTGGTTTGATTCAGTGGTATCAGTGGGGCTTATTTCAGGAGTATAAGTGGTTTGATTTTCTATATACACTTTAAATCCTCTCCCTTCTAGCATAACTCTTTCTGCTATGTTTATCATTATTAAGTACAAGCTTGTTCAAAAATAGAAATCAGCACATCAGCTGCTTTAAATAAACATAAATCTGGGTTGTTGGGGTTTTTTTTCAAACAGCTTCTATTTTCTCTATTTCAATTTAGATATAGTCCTAAATTTAGCCTTTCCCTTCATAGAAGGAAACCCTCATTTTGTACCACGTTCATGCATATTCTGACTGACCTGAAATGCCATATATTTGTTTCTACCAGACAGCTAAAGTTTATTTAATAAATAAATATTCAATGTATTGTTGAATACTGATTTAATAAGTAATCACAGTCTTGCTGAATATCTGTTTGAAAAATACTCAAGGTGTTGCTGAATATTTAAACAATAAATATCTATGGTCTTGTTGAATGTAAGGATATGATCCTTCTATCTGGCCAGACACCAAAAACTACCTGCAGAAAGGGTGGGAATCCTCTTGGGGTTAAAATCACCCAGGGTACAAAGCCCATGGCTTGCCCCCTGTGCTACCTAAAGACCATATAATCCCTTATCACAGGCTCTTAATGGAGGGGCAGGCAGCCTGCGGGCTCCTGCGCTGCCTCAGCGTCACCCAGAACGAATCGCCCAGTGCGAGCCCAGCGCAGCGAGCCCCTCAGATTGGCCTCCCAGTATATAAATGCCAGCTCCCTGGTGTGATGTTTTGTTGTCAAGTTGCATGTGAAACCTTTCACCCTTTTGTGTTTATGATTTGTTTCAGTGATGAGTACGAAGAGGATGGTTTTTGCCAGCCTTACCGGGGCATCGCCTGCGCGCGCTTTATTGGGAACCGAACAATCTATATGGAGTCCTTGCATATGCAGGGGGAAATTGAAAATCAGATTACAGGTGGGCAAAGAATGCACTTACTTCTCCCCTAGAAAGCTGTTTTTTCCCCAAAAGTTTTATAAACTGCAACACGTTGTTTTATTTGCTTTTCATCCCCTCTTGCTGTGATTTTCCCACCACAAAGCTCCTGTGTTGTCGGGTGTCAGTGGAGGAATTAATCTGAAAAGTGAGAATCTGAACAGCCTTTACCTCCCCCAAGATAACCAAATAATTATTTTCTAAGGAGGAGGAGCTGGGTATTTACAGCTTCTGGGAGTTGTGTATTTACGGTACCTGGAAACCTCATAGCTAGACTACTATGTGCTGCTCTTACCCAAGCAAGTTTTAAACTTAAAGGAGAACAGACTTGGTTGGATGTTACCCGGTTGAGATCATACCTGTTGCACTGAAGATGCCCCTGCTCACTGCAGGTGTGTTGGACTAGATGACCTTTAAAAGTCCCTTCCAACCCAAACCAGTCTGTGATTCTATGATTTAGTTGCTGGATAAATAATCCAACAGGTAGTGGTTTTCCCTTAGATTTAGTAAAGAAACCATTTTGATTGTGGGAGATGCTGTGCTGATGGAGATGCTGAATTGAAACCGAGGCCTCAGACATACCGTGAAACTTATCTGTTTTTTATATCTATTAACCATGGTCAGTTCCTTCCCACAGTATCTTCCCTATATTCAGATTTTCTCTTGCTGTCAGAATTTTTCTTCCGCTTAGGTTGTGTTTCCTTTGTCTCCAAACACTGTCAGCATTTTTAAAAAGCCTCTTTTTTTCACAGCTCACAGGAAGGGCCACTGCCAAAAAAATCCCAAAAATTATAACCTTACACCATTTTCTTTGAAAAGTCATTTGGGACAGTGTGAAAACTTCCAAACAGGGTCTGGTGCTATCATCCTGCAGCCTGCAGGAGCTTTGGGTTTTACCTGTTGGCCAAAAGGTATACAAATATTACATGATTTTTCAAACCATTATAAATTATTTTGAGGGAAGAAAAAAGGAAAAAGTATAATTAGCTCTGGGGTTTTGGTAACGTGCTTAACATTAATCCCATGTTGAAAACCAGGTACGTTTTCTCTGTCAGCAACTCACTGTTGTTCATGATTTTTAAAGTATTTAGTGCTCTGTATTTCTGGAGGGTTTGTTCATCACCTGAATGTCTGAAGAGAATAGCTGCAGTGGGAAGTGAGGGTTACACTGGGAAGGCAGGAGCACAGGGCTACAATTCCCAGTGGCTTAGGTAAGATCCTTGTGTATGTTTTCCAGCTGCCTTCACCATGATTGGCACTTCCAGCCATTTGTCAGATAAATGCTCCCAGTTTGCTATCCCTTCACTGTGCCATTACGCCTTCCCCTACTGCGACGAGACCTCCTCAGCTCCCAAGCCACGAGACCTGTGCCGTGATGAATGTGAAATTCTGGAAAACGTCCTCTGTCAGACTGAGTATATTTTTGCAAGATCTAATCCCATGATTCTGATGAGATTAAAGCTGCCCAACTGCGAAGATCTTCCCCAGCCAGACAGCCCCGAAGCCGTCAATTGTATCCGAATTGGGATTCCAATGGCAGATCCCATAAATAAAAGTAAGTGAAAAACTGTGTGAAAAAGTACTGCTGGGAAAAGGGTGGCTGGAAAGGCTTCTGCTGCAGAGTTTGAGCTAGGACTGGGCTTTGAAAACTGTCAGATGCCATATCCTCAAATTACCCCTTCCCACACTTCTCCACTAGTCCAGAGTGGATAGAAATTCTTAAATGCTTCTCCGTTTTTTGCATTAACTGCTTCTGGGCTCACTCTAAATGCTGTCTATTGGTTTCAGAGTCGTGTTATAAAATTAATTGCAGAGTTTCCTCCTTCTCCTTGTCTAGCAATAGCTTTACTGCACCAGCGCAGATGTTTTTCAAGGCCACTGTGGACATCCACCAAAGCAGCTGCCCAATTGTACAGAAAAGTATATTCACAGTAAACAAGAGTTCGGTTCAGCCTGCCCAGCAGTCGTCCTTCTGTGCCATTTCCATATGAGTCTAAATGAATCATGATATGATCACAGAATCATGGAATGGTTTGAAAGGTTGAAGAGACCTTTAAAGGTCAGCTAGCCCAACCTCCTGCAGTCATCAGGGATGCTGCAACTAGAGCTGGTTGCTCAGAGCCCCATCCAACCTGACCTGGAATGATTCCAAGGATGGGGCATCTACCATCGCTTTAGGCAGCTTGGGCCAGTCTCTCACCACCCTCAAAACAGGGTAGGAGACAATGACAGTGTAAGCATTTAAATACTGAGGAACATGGGTAGCTTCAGCCTTCTAAGCTTCCCAGTCCTCCCAAAGCAGCACAGTGTGCTCCAGCAAGTTCATGCATGCAGTATATCAAGCATTGGAATGGCCTATCCAAGCAGGTGGTGCAGTAACCATCCCTGGAGCTGTTCAAGAAACGTGTGGACATGGCACTTTGGGACATGGTTTAATGGTCACGATGGTGTTGGGTTGATAGTCGGAGCCAATGATCTTAGAGGTCCTTTCCAACCCAAACAATTCTATGGTTCTATGATGGGGATGCAGATCAGGAGAAACGTTCATAGGGGCTGTGTCCATGGCTGATCCTGCCTAATGCAGCCTAATTTTAGGCATTGTCTGAGCTTGCTCTTTGATCAGGCTGGGCTGCAACCTACTCACAACCTTTCTACATCTGAGTAGTCAAATATAAAACGTGTCTCCCACAAATTCTCCACCTTCATATGAAAATAATGGCTGTGATTCAGGTTCCCACTGTAGTTTTTACTCCTTTTGTGTATTTTATATTAAAAACGCTTGGCATAAGCTGTTTTCATTACAGAAGCATAAGCTTTAAATCCTCCCAGGAATGTGAATGCAAAGCAGACCCTTCCTTACAGCCACAGCAAATTGGGACCCCATGCTCCCAAAGTGGGTTTCCCAGCCCTGGGCCAGCAGCAGCAAACTGAGGCCGGCAGGATGCCGGCAGCTCTCCACCCCTGGGTGCTGCAGCTTTCTGCCGACCATTGCTTTGGATTATTATTGTGTTGGGTTTTTTTGCAGATCACAAATGCTACAACAGCACAGGTGTAGATTACCGAGGCACAGTAAGCGTGACCAGGTCGGGGCGGCAGTGCCAGCCCTGGAACTCGCAGTACCCCCACATCCACACCTTCACCGCCATCAGGTACCCTGAGCTCAATGGGGGCCACTCCTACTGCCGCAACCCAGGGAACCAGAAGGATGCTCCGTGGTGCTTCACCTTGGATGAGAACTTTAAGTCTGAGCTTTGTGACGTCCCAGCATGTGGTAATTACTGACCCGTTTTATATCATGTTGTGGAACAGGAAGGGGAATGGTTTGGTCACATCCCTGCATCCATCCTGAAACATGAGCTGTGCACTGAGTGCCTTTTTGGAATCCCTGAAAGGAGAGCTGTAGGAAAGGCTGATGAGACCTTTGAGCACTTACTGCCCATGCAGCTGGCACAGTGGTGGCAGGAAAGTATTCTCCTAAGGAATCGCAGAAGCCCAGCGTGGTAGGGGTTGGAAGACCTCTGGAGATCATTCAGTTCAATCCCCCTGCTAAAGCACAGTCACCCATAGCAGTGTTCCCAGGATCACAATGTCCAGGTGGGTTTGGAATCTCTCCAGAGAAGGAGACTCCACAACCTCTCTGGACAGCGTGATCCAGCACCCCAGCACTCTCAAAGTAAAGAAATTTTTCCTTAAATTCAAGTGAAATCTGCTGGGTTCTAGTTTATATCCGTTGCCCCTTGTCCTATCACTGGCCACCACTGAGAAGAGCCCAGCCCCATCCTCATAACCTTCACCATTTAGATATTTATATGCGTTTCTAAGATCTCTTCTCAGTCTGTATTTGAGCTCTCACCAGGACTATTTGAGCTCTCACCAGAAGGTGATCAGCAAGTTGCCAACCCAAGCATCCCACACTTCCCAAGTTACCTTTATGATAAAGACAAGTCTTCAGCCCACGTTAAGTCAGATCAGGTCAGATCAGAAGTTGCTCTGGTAATGCTAACCTACAAAATTATTGTAAAATGTTCTCCATTTTGCTTGGTTTATTAAGAGTGATTTTAATAAATGCAAACCCTGCTTAACAGAGGTCAGTCCTTCTCTAAATCTAGAGACGGATCCTGCCAGCTCCTCTTAGCTGCACTCTAAGTTTGTGTTTACAGAACAACCCTGGCTGCATTTCTGGGTTTGCAAAATGAACAAAAATGGAGATTCAGCTCTCATTTAGTTCTTCTCTGAGACCCTGGGGGAAGTGGATGGAAAACCTGAACAAATGGTTCCTAATTGTTTTATCTGCATTTGGAAATAACAATATTGAAAGCATGCCAAGAGGAAAAAAAGGAAAATTAAGAGATCTATTTGCATGGACACGCCAGAAGTGCACCCAAAAATGTTCTGGAAAGCCATGGTACAAAGTTTCACCCAGCACTCTATATTGCCTACAAGTTGTCACAGTAACATTACCTTTCCCCTTGGAAAGGAGATACCTTTCGCTGTTCATATTGGATAGGCAGAACTAAATTAACTTATTTCTGGTTGTGGTTATGAATATTCCTGTGGTGAGACATGTTCTGAGCTTGCTCCAAAGTCTTTTTCAATTAAGGGAAAGATGGGAATCGATGCCAAAATGGAATCTAAATTATATTCTTGCTGAAGGAGTAGATCGGGGAAAAGGCAGACAGTCTGGGACTGTGTCATGTGCATCTCAAACCCTCTCTAGCATTCAGAGACACCTTTTAGAGTCCTGTATCTCTTTCGCTATTATTTCAGTGCATTTAACTCCAGTTATGTTTTGTGCTAATTAGGCACAGTGATGGGCTGGCTACACAAGAGCAGTTCAATCCATGTACGCTGTTCTGAGGATCTTTTGCAGCCCTTCAGTGCAAAAATCTGGAGCGAAGTAGCAGTCAGCAGGACTCCCTTCAGCATGCTTTCGGCTCTTGGCTTTCTATCTCAGGAGCTTCTGGCACAGATGCCTTTGCTGGTCCCCATAAGGAGATGTAGCTCAGCCCCAGGGGGTTTGGGCAACTCTGTTTGGACAAGGTCAGGGGTCTCTGCATGTCAGAGAATAAAAGAATAATTGCAGTTGGAAAAGACCTCTAAGATCGTTGAGTCCAAATGTTAACCCAGCATCACCGTGCCCATTAAGCCACATCCTGAAGTGCCATGTCTACACACAGAACATCTCCATGGATGGCAGCCCCACCCTGGGCAGCCTGTTCCAATACCTGACCACTCCCTCTCTATAAAGGTTTTCTAATATCTAATCTAAACCTCCCGTGATGCAACTTGAAGTCATTTCCTCTTGTCCTGTCACTCATTCTTTGGGAGAATCAGTCAGCCTCCACCTGGTACCAAACTCCTTTCAGGGATTTGTAGAGAGTGGGAGGGTTTCCCTTCAGCCTCCTTTACTCCAGACTGAACAACCCCAGTTCCCTCAGCTATTCCTTACCAGCCCTGTTCTCCAGACCCTTCACCAGCTTTGTTTCCCTTCTCTGGACCTACTCCAGTACCAAAACGTCTTTCTTGGAGTGAGGACCCTAAAACTGAACCCAGTATTTGACATGTCCACCAGCAGTGCTGCTGCTGAGCTTTTTATACACACTGTATGACCTTTCAGCCATGTGCATTTTGTGTTTTGTACAATTCCTGTGTAACTGGTTAATTGAGAGTTGATGGCTGGGAAGTTGGGGGTGGTATTTGCTGTTTGCCCCCTCTAGATGGGCTCTGAGATCCCAAGCCTGGCTCAGTCTTTTGATCTGAAATAACTGAGAGCAGGATGAATTTGGATGTGTTGCAAAAGCCTCTGGTTGGAAGGTTTTGTTAGATAATAAGTGAGATAGTCTGGCTGGCTGGCTTGCAGAATTCCTGACAAGGGTTTTAATTACCTCTCACCACTGCTTTAAATGGTACTCGCTGTCCTACTGCATTATGTGGCATTATTATTCTAAATACAAATAGAGCTGTATCAGGTGAGTAGTAATTTAATTGTTAAATGCTAATCTGCATATTAAAACCCAAATCCCATGTGGGACTTGCATTCTACTGCTTTTGCACTGTCTGAAAGGACCATTTCAGGCACATTTTAATCAGTATTGTGCCTTCTGCATCACCAGGACATGCCTAGATGGGAAATGGATTTAATTAGGGTGGCTCCCAAGAAACTTATTAACCTAATGAGGCTTCACAGCAGGGGCTTCTACTTAATAAGAATAATAATTCCCTTTGACTGGAATAGCTCAGGTGATGAACCAGTGCCCAGGTCTCCGTCTGCCTCGTGCTGCTGCTTTCTTATTCTTTCTTCAACTGTATCTTTCAGTTGTCTCCTAAGCTGTAATAGATTCGGTTCATAGAAGTTTGTCAAGCTGAATGTAGGAAGATGTGAAAAATAGAGTCATTTGAGCATAAGGCTTAGAAAAGAAAAACATTAGAAGGTTTTGAGGGCCAAGACACTGATTGTGTGTCCATGCTAGAGAGCAGCAACTCGTGAAGGAAGGCCACAGTGGGTCAATGCTGTAGAGATGGATGTTCCCTGAAGGCAAATTGAGGGCACACACCAACCACCCTTCTGCTGAGCACAGAGAGGCTGTAGTGGGGATGGTGCTTTGGTCCTCTCTCATTTCCCAAAGGCCACAGAAACATTTGGGCTACCTCTCCTCTCAGTTTAAAAAAACACAACTTAATCTAAAAAGAACAGTCACAAAAAGGAGCCTGGTGGAGGGAGCAGGACAGTTTGAGTCTGTAAGAGGAGAGAGGTTATGCAAAGTGACATCCAGAACCATTTGAACTTTGCCTCTGTCACGATTTGAGTCAAACCCAAGCTTCAGATCAAGTTCATGTTTAATTAAGTGCATAAAATATATCTGTGTGGGCTGCTAAGCACTTCTACAAATCCATCCTGGAAAACACAGACAAACAAACCGAAGTGACCCTGTAGGAAAAAGAAAACATGCCCTGTTCTGCCGGAATCTGCTAAGCCTGATGCTACTGCAGATGCTTACCATCTCCCACAGAAACAACCAGGGTATAGCCACCTGTCCTGCAGCTCAAGGTGATCCCCAAAGGTTCAGGGGTGCCCTATAGTTGAAGTGTTAATCCATGTGTAATCATACTCTGAACTTCATGAGTCCTGCTAGGAGATGCCAGAGCAAAGCAGGCTTCAGTGCCCTCAAGCTCAGAGCAGCCTAGCCAGAAGGTACATCCTTGTCAATACAAGTGGGTGCTGCATGAACACAAGGATGTGAGTGAGCTCTGGCCCAAAGCTTCTCTCCTTTCTCCTACTACCCCTTCCTCTGAGCAGCATGCCCTGTGAAACCAGAGCCAGGTGGAGGGAAGTGGGAGGCTGATGTCCCAGCTGTGCCTTGCTGGGTACTGATAGAAGAAAGTTTCATGTTCCTAAAATGAATCACTCTCTCCCTAGCTGTGAAGAGAGGTGTGCAGGGAGCACGTATTGCAGCTGACATTCACACTATGTTCAGTAATCTGCCTTCCAAACTCTTCTGGATCCTCTTTTATACATGCCCTAGATTTCCATTCAGCTGTAATTGCTCTGTTAACATGAAGGGAATAAAGCAGCATTCAAGGTGGATTGCAGTAGCATTGCCAGGATAGTTTGTTTGTCCTAACACTTCTAGTTGACTCAAGGATGTATTTAACTCTGTGGGATACTTCATTCACTGTTTTGTCTTGTTGCTATTGTTTGGGTTTTTTTAACCAGATTATAAGGATTCCAAGGAAAAGAACAAAATGGAAATCCTGTATATCCTGGTACCAAGTGTCACCATTCCCCTGGCCATAGCATTGCTCTTCTTCTTCATCTGCATCTGTCGCAACAATCAGAAGTCATCCTCCCCTCCTGTTCAGCGACAGCCTAAACATGTGAGAGGACAGAATGTGGAGATGTCAATGCTCAACACCTACAAACCAAAGGTAACTCCTTACATCTGCTTCCACACTTGCTGTCTGCCAAGGCAGGGAGTGAAATGCTTTGATCAACTCAGTGCTGAAATACCAAGCTGATTTCCATTTTGTCATTTCTGCAGATGCTTTTAGATGTAATTTTTGTTAAGGACTCCTAGAATCATAGAATCGTTCTGCTTGGAAATGACCTTTGAGATCATCAAGTCCAGCCACTCCAATTCTCCTAAGTCTGGTGCTAAACCATGTCACTCAGCACCACATCTCTGTGTCTTTTAAATACCTGTAGGGGTGGGTATTCAACCACCTCCCTGGGGAGCCTGTCCCAGTGGTTGAGAACACTACATTACCTCAGCAGCAGCACATCAAGTGTGCTGGACCTGTGGAGGTAATTCCTGTGTGTCCATGTATCTGGATAAATAGGAGCTGGAAGGGGTTTGGAATAAAGGAAGCATCTCTAAATTGCTTCGAGTTAGAAAGTGGTGCAGACAAAGATGTGATTCAGCATTTCCTCAAGAGAGTTTTTCCTGGGTCTGCTGTAGCCATATGTCGTCTTTCACTCAGCTGAAATGACTCTGGAAGGATTTGTTCCCTGCTTTTTCAGGCTTAACCCATTCTTTCAGTTGAAAAAGAAAAGAGAAATTACCAAAACAGAACCTTGATGATCTGCTTGCAGTCCTGGCCAACACAGCTGATGCACAGCAGCTCTTGTCACTGGTGGTGTTTTCCTTCACTGCAGTCCCAGGTTCACAAAACATTTTGTAAAATCACTTAAGGTTTAACCATGATTAACCTCGAGCTCCTAGTTTATTGGCAGGGCAGCGATTTCCAAACCAGTATGGATTACTCATTTCAGGACTGCAACTGCCTTCTGCCACCTACAGACAGAATAAAGCCCTGAGTGTTTGCCTTGGTTTTCACACAGTGCCAGTTCCCTTCAGCAGCCTGATGAAGATTGCTGTTTTGAGGCATTTCAGAGTGAAAATTACTATGTATGATCCAGGCTGGGGGATGAGATCGAGAGCAGCCCTGCAGAAAAGAGTTTGGGCATTCTGGTGGACAAGAAACTGGGCGTGAGCCAGCAATGGACACTTAAAGCCCAGAAGGCCAATGGCATCCTGGGCTGCATTGAAAGAAGCGTGGCCAGCAGANCACCATTCCCCTGGCCATAGCATTGCTCTTCTTCTTCATCTGCATCTGTCGCAACAATCAGAAGTCATCCTCCCCTCCTGTTCAGCGACAGCCTAAACATGTGAGAGGACAGAATGTGGAGATGTCAATGCTCAACACCTACAAACCAAAGGTAACTCCTTACATCTGCTTCCACACTTGCTGTCTGCCAAGGCAGGGAGTGAAATGCTTTGATCAACTCAGTGCTGAAATACCAAGCTGATTTCCATTTTGTCATTTCTGCAGATGCTTTTAGATGTAATTTTTGTTAAGGACTCCTAGAATCATAGAATCGTTCTGCTTGGAAATGACCTTTGAGATCATCAAGTCCAGCCACTCCAATTCTCCTAAGTCTGGTGCTAAACCATGTCACTCAGCACCACATCTCTGTGTCTTTTAAATACCTGTAGGGGTGGGTATTCAACCACCTCCCTGGGGAGCCTGTCCCAGTGGTTGAGAACACTACATTACCTCAGCAGCAGCACATCAAGTGTGCTGGACCTGTGGAGGTAATTCCTGTGTGTCCATGTATCTGGATAAATAGGAGCTGGAAGGGGTTTGGAATAAAGGAAGCATCTCTAAATTGCTTCGAGTTAGAAAGTGGTGCAGACAAAGATGTGATTCAGCATTTCCTCAAGAGAGTTTTTCCTGGGTCTGCTGTAGCCATATGTCGTCTTTCACTCAGCTGAAATGACTCTGGAAGGATTTGTTCCCTGCTTTTTCAGGCTTAACCCATTCTTTCAGTTGAAAAAGAAAAGAGAAATTACCAAAACAGAACCTTGATGATCTGCTTGCAGTCCTGGCCAACACAGCTGATGCACAGCAGCTCTTGTCACTGGTGGTGTTTTCCTTCACTGCAGTCCCAGGTTCACAAAACATTTTGTAAAATCACTTAAGGTTTAACCATGATTAACCTCGAGCTCCTAGTTTATTGGCAGGGCAGCGATTTCCAAACCAGTATGGATTACTCATTTCAGGACTGCAACTGCCTTCTGCCACCTACAGACAGAATAAAGCCCTGAGTGTTTGCCTTGGTTTTCACACAGTGCCAGTTCCCTTCAGCAGCCTGATGAAGATTGCTGTTTTGAGGCATTTCAGAGTGAAAATTACTATGTATGATCCAGGCTGGGGGATGAGATCGAGAGCAGCCCTGCAGAAAAGAGTTTGGGCATTCTGGTGGACAAGAAACTGGGCGTGAGCCAGCAATGGACACTTAAAGCCCAGAAGGCCAATGGCATCCTGGGCTGCATTGAAAGAAGCGTGGCCAGCAGATGGAGAGAGGTGATCCTGTCCCTCTGTTCTGCTCTGCTCTGGTGAGACCTCACCTGGAGTACTATGCCCAGCTCTGGGCACACCAGCATGAGAGACATAGACCTGCTGAAGAAGGTCCAGAGGAGGGCCACAAAGATGATCACCTCTCTTGTGAAGACAGGCTGAGAGAGCTGTGGCTGTCCAACCTGGAGAGGAGAAAGCTCCAGGGAGACCTTATAGCTACATTTCAATATCTGAAGGAGACCTACAGGAAGGCTGGGTAGGGACTGTTTAGAAGGGCCTGTGGTGATAGGACATGGGGCAATGGTTTGAAACTGGAACAAGGATGAATTAGGTTGGGCATTAGGAGGAAGTTCTTTACAATGAGTGGGGTGAAATTTTGGAACAGTTTGGCCCTGTCCCTGGAGACATTCAAGATCAGACTTGATGTGGCCCTGGGCAGCCTGATCTAGTTGGAGGTGTCCTTGTTGACTACAGGGGGATTGGACAAGATGACCTTTCAACCCATAGAATGGTTTAGGTTGGAAGGGACCTCAAAGATCATCTAGTTCCAACCCCCTGCCATAGGCAGGGACACTCCCACTAGAACAGGTCACTTAAAGCCTCATCCAACCCAGCCTCGAACACCTCCAGGGAGGGAACATCTGCAACCTCCCTGGGTAGCCTGTTTTCTGTACCAGTGTTTCACTACCCTCACTGTAAAGAACTTCTTCCTAATGTCCAACCTAAATCTCCTCCGCTCCAGTTTCAGACCATTGCCCCAATCCAATCTGTGTATCTGCGAGTGTTTAGAATAGAAACTGTGTAGAGTGTAGGATTTGAAACAGCCAGACATACCTTTGAGTAAGCTGTTCATAGAATCATTGCATGGAAGGGACTTTAAAGATCATCTTAGTTCCATCTATGTATTTCTATTGGGTTTCAGCAGTGTAAATTCTGATCTTCAGCTATAGCTGGTTATTGAGGTGTTCTCTCAGCAGAACATCAGGAAAAGTTACACTTAGGAACTGTGTTCTCCACCTTTGAATAAACCCTTCAGTAGTTTTCTTCTTAAGTTCAGTAAAGCAGCAGGGGGATGCTGCTGGTGCTTGCTCTGAATTTTCAAGTTTATGGATTTAGTTTCTAGAGTTTTCTTATATATTTAGGGGGTTTACATATCTAGTTTTTCCCAGAATTTCTCTTCTGTGAGGCCAGGCACAGGGGTTGGGTTGTTTAGGATGAAGAAGAAGAGACTCCAGGGAGATCTTCTGGTGGCCTTTCTGTGCTTAAGGGGACCAATCAGAAAGCTGGAGGCAGACTTCTGAGCAGGGCCTGTTGTGACAGGACAAGGGGTGATGATTTGAACTACAAGAGGGAGATTTAGATTGAAGAGAAGAAACTTTTTACAGGGAGGCTGATGAGATCCTCGTCCAGGTTGCCCAGAGAAATGATAGATGCCACATCCCTGGAACCATTGCAGGTCAGGTTGTTTGGGACACTGAGAGGTATTGGAACAAACTGCCCAGGAAGATGGTGGAGTCACCATCCCTGGAGGTGTTCAAAAAACACATAGATGTGGCACTTTGGGACATGGTTTAGCAGGCATGGTGGTGTTGGGTTGATGACTGGACTTGATGATTATAGAATGACAGAATGCACTGGTTTGGGAGGGACATTTCAAGGCCATCTAGTCCTACCTCTTTGCAGTAAGCAGGGACACCTTCAACTAGATGAGGTTTCCTAGAGCCCATCAAGCCTGACCTTGAATGTTACCAGGAATGGAGCATCTCACACTTCCCTGAACAACCTGTTCCACCACCTTCATTGTGAAGAGCTTCTTCCTAATGTCCAATCTAAATCTTGGAGGTCTTTTCCTCTCTGATTGTATTCTTATCATCACTTCAGTGAGGTCACAATTTCCACTTACTGATGCCTTGTGCAGACAATGTAGGAGAGCATCGTGCCCAGAAATCTTTGCAAATATATACCAGAGTTTTCTTTTAATGTCCAAAGTCATGTGCTGCAAAAAGCTTTCCATCTATGGAGACTGATTCTGTATCTTCCCCTTGGGCAGCCCAGCAGTTCCTGTCTCCAGTGTTTTGATTGCTTTTCAAACAACATTTGGAAGGAAAGGAAGTCAAATCCTATTTTTAAATGCTGTGTCATAGAATTGTTTGGGTTGGAAAAGCCTTCTAAAGTCATGAACTTCAATCATCAACCCAACAACAGCATGGCCATAAAACCATGTCCCAAAGTCCACACATTTCTTGCATATGTCCAAGGATGGTGACTCCATCACCTCCTTGGGCAACCTGTTCCAATTCCTGCCCACTCTGTCCACTGTTGCTGTCAGCTTTAGGCATGAAGAGGCTGAAGCTGCAGCTGAGGCGGGTGTGTGTTTGCTCGTACAAGCACAAACATCCAAAAGCCCATTTCAGTTTTAAGGGGTTTTAATTGCTTCCCCCAAAATCTAATAAACTAAAAGTTGGTCTTGTCATTCACCTAATGGAAGGAGCTGATAAAAAGATAGGGGTGGTGGGTTTCACTCTTGGGGCTTTCCCTTCGTCCTGGGTTTACTTTGGCGTGCTGCCTCATCTGTATTTTACACTTCTTTACATCTCGTACGCCGCTGTATGACAAATACTTGTCAAACAAAACCCCAGCAGATTTATAACCCCTTCACTTGAAATGAGCCCTTTCCTGCCAAAACTTTATGACTTCATTTTCTTTCATAGTTTTCCACTCTGTTGGTTCAAACAGAGGAACCCAGCCTCAGGTCAGACAGAGGTCATTTCACTTTCATTACTAAAATATAATTTACAATATGCCAGACCTAAACAAGTTTTAGCCTAAAGGATTTGTGTAATATAAACCATCTGCTCCTTCAACAATATAGCTAATTTCCTGCCATCACCCTACAGTCTACTGCCTGCCTGCTTAAATGGCTTTATTATTATTGTTGTTATTATTATTATTTTTAATGCGGTATTTGTCTAAGAGTCATAAGTGGTCAATGCAATTAGAATTCGTTTACTCAACAATGTCCTTTTTCAGTGACTGTTTTTCCTTGTCAGTTCTTTTCCTCTCTTGGCACTCCTAAGGTGTGTTATTTCAGGAATGCAGATGTTGATGTTTACACTAATTTACAAAAGATAGATCCCAAACTCATTAGCCTTAAGTTACTACCTGTGGCTACACTGAGGAGCTTAAACGAGGGGGTTGGTTTAGGTGTAACAATCTCATGTGGAAGTTAATGTTTGGAAAAAATGCAACTTATTTATGGCTTAAGAGTGAATAACAGTGAGACTTAACAATCTTAAAGATCTCTTCCAGCCAAAATTATTCTGTGATGAAGAGAGGAGGCTACAACTCCCTGAAAGGATGTCGGAGTGAGGTGGATGTCAGTTTCTTCTCCCATGTGACAAGAGGAAATGGCCTCAAGTTGCACCAGGAGAGGTTTAGGTTGGAGATTACGAGAAATTCCTTTGCTGAAGGAGTGGTCAGGCATTGGAACAGGTTGCCCAGGAAGGTTGTGGATGCCCCCTCCTTGGAAGTGTTCAAAACCAGGTTGGATGGGGCCTTGAGCAAGCTGGTTAAGTGGAAGGTGTCCCTGCCCATGTCAGGGGATTGGAACTAGATGACCTTTAAGGTCTCTTCCAACCCAAACCATCCTATGACTCTGTGTTTCAGGACAGAACATTCAGTCAAGTGTGAGCAGAAATAGTCTCTACCATACACTAAAGGGTTAACAGCAAAGTTGAGGAAGAACTGGGTCATAGGACATAGGGGTTTTGTTATTTATTTTTTTTTTATGCTAAAACTTTAGGCCCTGGCCCAGAAAACACTTCAGCATGTCCTTGTTTAAAGTATTTGAATTTCCTCAATTCCTGAAATTAGTCAGATTCAATTTTGAGTCTGTAAGTGCCCAAGCATATAAATGCCTGTGCTGAAATGCTGCTGCTTCCTGCATGTGTTTAACTCTAACACTTACTTCTTGTGTCTGACCTTGTGCAGAATTACTTTCTACTTGCAAAAAGTAATTCTGAATTTTGATTTGGAGCTTAGTGCACAGGGATTGGGCAGTGCTCAGCCCAGAGCTTTGCTGATGTTGGGATCCTGTCCTGGGTGTGCCTGGCCTGGGGCTGATGCCATTGCACAGATGTCTGCATCTCCATGGGCTGAGCAGCATCATTGCCAAGTGGGTCTGTGTTACAGGGATTGCTGGGTCAGTCTATGTGGCTTTCAGACATTACAGAACGACAGAGTGGTAGAGGCTGGAAGTGGCCTCTGGAGATCAACCAATCCAATCCCCGTGTTAGAGCAGGGGCACCCACAGCAGCTTGCCCAGCAGCACAATGTCCTGGAGCATTTGGAATCTCTTCAGAGGAGGAGACTCCACAACCTCTTTGGGCAGCCTGCTTCAGGGCTCCAGCACCCTCACATCCAAGAAGTTTCTTGTCCTGTTCAGATGGAACCTCCTGGGTTCCAGTCTGTGCCCATTGCCCCTTGTCCTGTCACTGGGGACCACTGAGAAGAGTCTGACCCCATGTTCTTGTCCCCCACACTTTAGTTTTTGCTGAGCACTGAGGAGATCCCCTCTTAGGCTGCTTTTCTCCAGGCTCAACAGCCTCAGGTCTCTCAGTCTGGGTGAAAAGATCTTTTACTTAAAAACCTGTTTTCCGTCCTGTTTTTCTTATGTTTTTGCTGTTGTGTCTTTACCAGAGCAAGGCGAAGGAACTACCTCTGTCTGCTGTTCGTTTCATGGAAGAACTGGGTGAATGTGCCTTCGGCAAGATCTACAAGGGCCACCTCTACCTTCCAGGCATGGATCATGCTCAACTTGTGGCTATCAAGACACTAAAAGACTTTAACAACACCCAGCAATGGGCAGAGTTCCAGCAAGAAGCGTCCCTCATGGCCGAGCTCCATCACCCTAACATTGTTTGCCTCTTAGGCGTTGTCACTCAGGAGCAACCCATCTGCATGCTTTTCGAGTACATGAACCAAGGGGACCTCCATGAGTTCCTCATCATGAGGTCACCCCATTCAGATGTGGGATGCAGCAGTGATGAGGATGGGACTGTAAAATCCAGCCTGGACCACGGGGATTTCCTGCATATTGCTGTGCAGATCGCAGCAGGGATGGAGTACTTATCCAGCCATTTTTTTGTCCATAAAGACCTCGCCGCTCGTAACATTTTAATTGGAGAGCAGCTTCACGTGAAAATTTCAGACCTTGGACTCTCAAGAGAAATCTACTCAGCTGATTACTACAGAGTCCAGAACAAGTCCCTCTTGCCAATCCGCTGGATGCCACCCGAAGCCATCATGTACGGCAAGTTCTCTTCTGATTCGGATATTTGGTCGTTTGGGGTTGTTCTGTGGGAAATATTCAGCTTTGGACTCCAACCGTATTATGGATTTAGTAACCAAGAAGTCATAGAGATGATCAGGAAAAGGCAGCTGCTGCCGTGCTCTGAAGACTGTCCTCCCAGAATGTACAGCCTGATGACAGAGTGCTGGCATGATCTGCCTTCCCGGAGGCCACGGTTCAAGGAAATCCATGCCAGGCTGCGCTCCTGGGAAGGTCTTTCAAGTCACACAAGTTCTACTACCCCCTCCGGTGGGAATGCCACCACTCAAACGACTTCCCTCAGTGCAAGCCCAGTGAGCAACCTCAGTAACCCCAGATACCCCAATTACATGTTTCCAGCACAAGGCATACCACAAGGCCAGATCGCCGGCTTCATCGGGCCTCCCATAGCTCAGAACCAGCGGTACATCCCCATCAACGGCTACCCCATTCCACCAGGATACGCTGCCTTCCCGGCCGCCCACTATCAACCTCAAGCTCCACCTCGGGTCATCCAGCACTGTCCTCCTCCAAAGAGTCGTTCTCCCAGCAGCGCCAGCGGGTCAACCAGCACAGGCCATGTCACTAGTTTGCCATCTTCGGGATCCAACCAGGAAGCAAATATTCCTTTGCTATCTCATATGGCAATTCCTAGTCACCCGGCGGGAATTGGTATTACAGTTTTTGGAAACAAAACTCAAAAACCATACAAAATTGACTCAAAGCAATCTTCCCTACTAGGGGACTCCAGCATCCATGGACCCAACGACTCTATGATTTCTGCCGAATTGTAAATAAGCGAGGCCTTTGTAAATATAACTATTTACAACATGAACTAGGAAGGGGCAGGAAAGATTTTTATTCAAATATTTTATTAAAGATTCCTTCTGGTTGTTTAACAGACACTGCAGCCAAATATCTTCTGTGAAGTTTCACTGCTTACCAGGATGAGCAGACTCAACCAGACAGAGATTGTTGTGGTAGGAATACTCCGCGTCATCAACGGATGCCTTTGTTCAAGTGCCACCAACAAAGTCAAAAAGGGGGGAGAGGGATTTTCTTTTTTTTTTTAAAATAAAACCATTTTATCATACGCTTTTCCACAGCTTTTTAGACCTCTGGTGTGGTTTAAATCACGGGAACTTTTTGATACTGAAAGCATATTTTAATATTTGTCTCTTTTTTTAGGAGATGCCAATGCTCGGAGGTCTGCTGGGTGTGCAATTTCGGTTCCAAGAGCTAGTTAAAGTGTTTGTAAATGTTGCAGCCAAGGCTTACATTTCAAATATGTGACCTGAGAGCTGAATAATTTCCTTCAGGTAGGATTTGGGTCTTTTGTCAAGTTGGGAGTCTGAGTTTAGAGTCAGACCACATGAAGAAAAGGAAGTCATTTAGATGACAGCGCAATAACTTGAGTTCTCAACTTGCAGTCTGCAAGCATCATCTGCCGTTGGCTGCAGACCGTGGCTGGGGTTCTAAGAAACTGCCTTAAAAAGGGAATGAAATTAAAACATTTTAATTTCAGAACCTGAATCACCTCACTCAAAATTACATACTCTAGTAGTTCAAGCAGAAATCTTATATCTTTTTGTTGCTATGCAACGGTGTAATGGAAAGGCTCCAAACCACAATTTTATATTTGACAATCAGGATTATTTTTTTTTTTCCCCAGGAATATTTATTGTTTCAGATCAATGTGTAATTTCAGTGACTATGACTCCAGGAACCCTGAGGGAAACAAAAAAAAAAAAAAAAGGGAAACTCACATTCCATCAGGCAGCAAATCCATCGATGGCAGTTTTGTCTGTCACTTCTAATAATGTGAAGGGGTGTGAACTTTCACCTTAGAAAAGATGACCTTCGTGTCATTGCCAACAACAAAAAAAATCATTCAGGTCTAAGCACCCAAGATTAGTCATTTAAAACCACTTTAATGAGTCACTAAAGTGCTGTGTACTTTCCAGTTTTCCACAGACTCTTTATTTTTTGTTAGTATTAAGTAGTGGGGTTTTTTGTACCAAGAACAAACCCAACCTTTTTTTTTGCTCAGTCGACAATGGTGTATGATAGGACTCATATTTTTATCTCTTTTGCACAAAAGCGTGATAATGTTTTGTACAGCAGAAGTGAAAAATACATCTCTGCCTTTTATATCTTGGTCTGTTTCTATTTTTAATCTGATGTAGATGTTCTTGAAATATATTATGGTGATACTCAGCCACTACCTTATCCAAATAATTTTCTTTGTTTGTCACTGCATGCGTTTAATCACTGTATTACTTGATGATTGAGTTATTAATTATGGGCATTTCAATTAGGCAAGCATGAAAATGTAATAACAAAGGCTATTTTATAATTAAGATATGTGCATTTTTTTGTATTTCACATGCCAGAGATGATATTAAACACTGATTATTTTATGCTGCTGTTCATTAAAACATCGTTTTACCATAAACACATCAGGGTTTCCTCCCTCTCAGTGTAATTTTTAACAGAGAGCTAAAATCTGCTGGCTCAGAGCCTGCTGAAGCCTTCCTGTGAATGGGACATGAGAGTTTGGCAACTGGTAGTTACAGAGAGTACTCAGGGGTACAGTACAGAGGCTTAAATGAGTGTTTGGCTGTGCAAATATTTGCAGAGCACACAGGAGCAGCAGGAAGGTGGAACTGTCTGGGGGAATGATACGATCCTTTGCTGTGCTCTAGTTGGTGCTGTTTAGTTCCTTGCCAAGGGCCAGCAGTGCCCTTAGAATCAGAGAAGGATAGGGGTTGGAATGGACCTCTGAAGAGCACCCAGTCCAATTCTCATGCTAAAGCAGGGTCACCTAGGTCAGGTCACACAGGAAAGCATCTAGATGCAGACTTTCTGTTCCCTTGCTCCAGTTCGATGTCCTGTTGCATCGCGTGACCTGTTGTGGGATGTTGTACTGCTGCAACATAGAATCATAGGATTGTTTGAGCTGATCTCTGAGATCATCAAGTCCAAACAGCAACCTAACACCACCATGGCCATTAAACTGTGTCCCATCTGGAGCTATCAAGCTCCCTCTACATTATGTTGGCATGAGGCTACTCTTGCAGGTAAGAGCAATCAGTAATTATATAGTAAGGACTTGGGTGACTTCTGAGATACTTTACGGACCTGTGTTGTCTGCTTCCACATGGACTGAATTTACATCTGAATCAGTAATGGATGTATGTTACATGTCAGCTAAAATTTTGTTTTGATTGAAGATTCAGGCAATAATTACATTTTAATTACTTCTGTGAAGATGCTGAGGGGCCTAAAGCATCTCTGTGAGGAGGAAGGGCTGAGAGACCTGGGGCTGTTTAGCCTGAAGAAGAGCAGTCTGAGAAAGGATCTAATCAATGCTCAGCAAGATCTAAGGGGTAGAGACAAGAGGATAGGGACAGACTATTCTCAGTGGTGCTCAGCAACAGGACAATGGGCAGTGGACACAAACTGGAACCCAGGAGGTTCCATTTCAACAGGGCAACCTTCTTTGTTGTGAGGATGCTGGAACCTTGGAGCAGGCTACCCAGAGAGGTTGTGGAATCTCCTTCTGTGGAGAGATTCCAAACCCACCTGGCCGCTGTGATGCTAGGCAAGCTGCTGTGGGTGCCCCTGCTTAGCTCTGGAGCTTTGTGTTTAGCTTTAATCACCCTGATATAGGATCAGAAAATCATCAGAATTGGATTTCTGTCATCATCTCTATCAAAATGGCTCATTTGGGGGAAAGAAAACCTGCCTGGAAAAGCTCAATAACAGCGACCGTAAATTTTATCTGAATATTGACCAAAAATAAATGCATCAGTGTATCAGCTGGAATACTCTCTGAGATTGACTCTTCTTCTCCTCTTACAGAAATGGAATCATTAAGGTTGGAGACGACCTCTGAGATCATCAAATCCACCTATCACCCCAACACCACTGTGGCTGTTAAACCATGTCCCAGAGTGTCATGTCTACATGGTTTTGGAACACCCCCAAAGAGTGTGACTCCACCACCTCCTGGGGCAGCCTGTTCCAGACCTTGACCACTGTTTCACTAAAGAAATTTTTCTGATTCATAGAACAGTTTGGCTTGGAAGGGACCTTAAAGATCCCCTACTTCCAAGCCCCCTGCCATGGGCAGGGACACTCCCACAAGAACAGGTTGCTCAAGGTCCCATTTAACCTACCTTTAAACACTTCCAGGGACAGGGGTGTCTACAACAGCACTGGACAAGCTGTTCCAGTGTCTCACCCACCCTCACTGTGATATCCAACCTAAACCACCCCTGACACAACTTCAGGCCATTTGTTTTCTCGTATTTCTTGTTTCTTGGGAGAAGAAACCAACCCCCACCTCACAACAACCTCCTTTCAGGGAGCTGTAGAGAGCAATGAGGTCTCCCCTAAGCCTCCTCCAGACTTAACAACCCCAGCTCTCAGCCATTCCTGAAAGCAGGAACTGAATGCTTGATGAAGCAGCAATGGGAGCTGGAGGAGCAATGGGAGCCATGAAATATCCCCTCACACACTTTGTGGTTTTATGCTAAACACCCAGGAGCACAGTGGAAGCCTACTCACAGCTCTATTTAAGTCTTTTCCATTATTTCAAAGCTGGGTCTTACAGATTCAAATATTTTTAGACTCAACAGCTGTAAGCCAGCTCTGAGCAATCCACCTGAAAACTCTTGCAGAGCCTCCTCCCACCCCTCTCTCTCTCTTACAGCTGGTGAAGTTTGCGAGCTGTGAGGCTGAAATCAACGTCTGGCTCCCAACTGATCCATAGGGAACAAAAGCAAACACAGAGAGGCAGGAATTCTTCAGGGAGATATTAGAGGAGGGGAAAAACAAATCACCTAGAAAACGATTAGATAATGTGGAAAATAAATGTTGCCAGAAATTAAGGAATTGCTCCTCAGGTGGGAATGCAGGCAGAAAGGAAAGCTGGTTTTGTGGCAAACGAAGGAAGAGGGAATTTTCCAGACTCCTAATGGCCTGAAATTATGCCAGGGAAGGTTTAGGTTGGACATTAGGACAAAAATTCTTTGCTGAAAGATTGGTCAAGCATTGGAACAGACTAACCAGGGAGGTGGTGGAGTCAGCATCCCCGGAGGTGTTCAGGAAACGTGTGGACATGGCACTTTAGGACATAGTTTAATGGCTATAGTGGTGTTGGGTGGATGGTTTGATTTGATTGTATGATTCTAATGCCAGATGTCAGAATCATTATCCCTCCTTCCTTCAAAGAGTAATGGATTGAGAAGCTCTGGAGGTTTGGAAAGCAGTCTCTCAATAAGCAGTGTTTAGTGAGCCTCCAATCTGGAGAATCTCATTTGCTCCAGGCTGGCTTAGGTTTCTGTAAAAGAGAATAAATATTTGCTGATTTAAAGAGCAAAATGCAGAGTCTGAAACAGAGATTTGTGTCCTTTCTTCCCACAGAGGAGTGATTAGAAAGAGTTCCTGCATTCCCTGGATTGAAAGCAGAAGGTGAAGCAGAGAACTACTTGTACAGACACTTGGGCTGGAAGACTGGAGAAATAGCAGCGTGTGTTTATCCAGAGCATGAGAAATTGTCAAAATGAAATCTATGATTTGCTTGGCCTGAAGAAGGGTATCCAAGAAGGTTGCAGGCTTGGAAATACTTGATGACATTCTCCTCTTGTTCCAATGCTCTTCTGTAACCTACATTCACCAGAAGAACTTTAAAATGTCCACCTAACTCAAAACACTCGTTACGGTAAGGCAGGCAGTGCACAAACTACTCAACTACAAACACATGGTGGTACTCCCCATGGATCCAATTCCATGGAATGTGCACCTTCAGCCTCCACTGACTCTACTTACTGTACTTATCAGAAGGTATTTGGCTTGTTGGCAGAATTCACTCTTCTCTGTATCTCTGAGTGTTGTCTGTGCCAGTCATTTGGCCCCTATTTTCGTCTGGTTCATGCCACTAAGCCTAGCTTGGTCAGCCACGCTAAGCTGGATCTCACCATGTGAGATCTCACCTTGCATACAAGGCAACTGCGCTCCTGCCTGGGTTGTGCTGATCGCTATCTAAAGGGCAGGTGTCAAGAGATTGTGACCAAACTCTTTTCAGTGGTGCCCAGTGACTGGATAAGGGTCAGTGGGCACAAAGTGGAACTCAGAAGGTTCCATCTGAATGGGAGGAGAAACTTATTTACTTGTGAGCAGGCTAGCCAGAGAAGTTGTGGAGTCTCCTTCTCTGGAGACATTCCAAACTGACCTGGATGCTGTGATCCTCAGCAACCTGCTGTGAATGACCCTGTTTCAGCAGGGAGTTGGACCAGATGATCTCCAGAGGTCCTCTCCAACCCCCAGTGGTCTGATTCTGTGAAGGTGACAGAGGGCAATGTCTTTTGGAATCACTAGCTGTGTTCTGAAAGAGCACCTCCTTTGTGTCCATCAGATCTGCCTAAACATCCCTCCGCAGATGCCACAATGTCTTCGTGGTTTGTGTCCTCCCACCTTTGTCCCAGAGCCAGCACATTTCTTCCAGTGAAAACACAGTAGCCAAACACTTCTCAGCTGTTAGTCTTGCAGAGTGTGGCTAAACTGAGGAGGTGTGAGGGTGCTGGAACCAATCTTCCAGCATGCAGTCACCCAAACCACATCCTCAAGGTCCATGAGAAGTCAATGCAGCATTCTTTTGACTGCCTCTTCAACAGTGATGTGATTCTTGTGGCCTCAGGTCTGCTTTCTCCACGGGCCTGGAAATTTCCCTTAAAGATGTGATGTCCATGGAATCTGAGAAGCAATTTTTATCTTGCTGTAGGCTATCTTTTATGGGAGGAGAGAATATTGCCCCCAAGTCAGTCACTCTCTATCCCATCATATTTCTTCCTGTTTGATCTTGCTGAGATTAAAGTTCAGTATATTTCAGGACAGTTATATTGCTGAGGTAATATAAAGTTATTAAAACCAGAGAGAGAGACAATATTGTGACTATACATCAAAAGCTCTTGAAGACAAAGGAGGGAAAATTGACTTGAAACTGGAATTATTAGAAGCATCTGTGGTGTCCTTTATTTTCCATTTAAGAGTGCAACACATTTGGGAATGGTGTCTGCTTGGAGCGCACGACGTGGTGCTGCCTCAATTTGTACCCTGAACCCTGGGGTTGATGTGCTCCTGTGGAGGGGAACAGCAGCTCCTGGTTAATGAGTTTTGACCTTAAGACATGAAGGAACATTTTCCAATGCTGCAACCTATAGAAGAAGAAGTTGGGTTATTTTTTTACTCATCTGAGGAATTTAAAACAAAGCAGAGCTATTTCTTAGAGTCATAAGTCTCATGGGGTTTTAAACCACAAGTGATGCTTGGACTAGTAAAATGTCCATGTATTTGTTTCTCTATGTGGTATCTGTTCACACACAACCAAGTTTCTTCTGTAGGTATTTCCATAGTTTTAAAAATATCCAATAACATTTTGAAACTCTGACTAGCAGGAACCATGATGACATTTCTCTTAGTCACCCTTGGAGCAAGCACAAGTGAGCTGCTTTGGGTCGATCTCAAGCTGCTTTGAGTCAATCCCAAGCTGTGGAAGAGAGAAGCTCCATCTTTGTAGTGTGGTCTGTAAATTATGGGGCCTTATAGAAGGAGCAGTGTCAGGTCATGGAATTACAGAATGGCTTGAAAAGGGTGGAAGAGTTGAGATTGTTCATCCTGGAGATGAGAAGGCTCCAGGGAGATTTTGTTGCAGACTTTCAGTACTTGAAGTGGTCTACAGGAAAGCTGGGGACAGACTTTTGAGCAGGGCCTGTTATGACAGAACGAGGGGTGATGGTTTGAACTGAAAGAGGGAGATTCAGACTGGAGAGAAGGAAACAGGTTTTTTACAGTGAGGGTGATTAGCTACTGGCCCAGGTTGCCCAGAGAAGTGGTAGATGCCCCATCCCTGATATCACTCCAAGTCAGGTTGTCTGAGGCTCTGAGCAACCTGTTCTAGTTGCAGATATCCCTACTGATTCCAGTGGTGTTGGACTAGATGAACATCCTTTCCAACCCAAACTGTTCCATGATCATACCATGATTCATTTGGACTTCTATGGAAGAGGAACAGGAGGACAACTTCTGGGCAGGTTGAACCTAACTCTTGTTTACTGTGAATACACTTTATGTACAGCTGAGGAACCACTTTGTTGGATGGCCATGGTTGCTTTGAAAAATGTCTGTGCTGATGTAGTAAGGCTCTTTCTAGACAAGGAGAAGGAGGGAACTGAGTTATTAGGTTTTTAAATAATCCATGCAGTGATGCTAACTTCTGGAGGGAGAGTGGCATATAGAAGTGTAAGGTCCTTAGTCAGACGTCCAACCATGGTTCTGGAGTTCTGGATGTCTAGAGTTCACTGATGAGTAGGAGCAACTCTCTCAGGAAGGTCACTGCCTCTTCTCACTTGACACTCATGAGCTGCTTTCAGATTTTGATAATCCAAATAACTCCCATTAGGAGCTCAGGCTGTGGAGAAGACAACAGGTCCCACCGGGAGCAGCACAAACCCTGTGACCCAGCCACCGTGCTGTGAGTGGGTGGAATGCTGAGAATGTAAAACCATCACTGGTTCCTGCCATAAAGTGGACATGTCTGGTGTGCTGGCACATCAAATAGATCAGATCCAGGCAAACTAATGTTGGAGCATTGGAGAAGATGAATAAACAGACAGTCTGGACACTATATCATGGTATAGCAGAGCTAGGACTGGGATAATTATTCCACAGTGGCTTCACATGGGCCCAGTCTAATGGTAGGTCACAGCAGATGGATTAGACACTTGATAAAAAAGTTAAAATTGCTGTTATATGCAGGCACAAGTTAGTTTCTGCTGAACAAATGTCCAGTCTGAAGGAAGCCTTAGGGAAACCAAGCCATGAAAATTGCACAAGAAGCCATAAATCTGGCATTTCCTAATTTCTGAGTGCTCAGCACAGCAGCATAAATACTCCTCCTTTCAAACACTGCTTTGTAGGCAACTTCTTTGCAAGATGATTTATGTATCTATGTCCTTATCTGGTAGTTAGACTCAGCCCTGAAAATATGCAGAGTGCTTAACAGAGCAGGATCAAGACTTAACACTGTGGTGGGTTTGTGTGGTGCAGGAGCTGCTGCTGTGCCTGGTGCAATCAATAGGTGTTGGTGGTGTACATCGGGGATTGGTCCACACCGGTGCAGAAGGAAGGGTTGTGTGCTGGTTTTCCCATACTTTGGTGCTGCAGCAGCTGGGTGGGATATTGGGAAAAGCATAGCTTGTGTGTCACTGTTTTTCATCTTGCTGGCTGTAGGGCAGTTGTGTTTACTCACTGCTGGCTTCTCCGTGGGGGTTTGTTCAGCTCCTCAAAATGATGCTGTACCAAATACTTGTGGAGGGCAGCAGGAGCTCAGATCATAGAATCATAGAGTTGTTTAGGTTGGAGAAGACCTTTAAGACCATCAAGCCCAATTATAAATGGTAGCATCCAATTGCTAGTTACTTGAGAGAAGAGTCAGACTCCTACCTGGCTCCAACCTCCTTTCAGGGAGTTGTAGAGAGCAAGGAGGTTTCCCCACAGCCTTCTCTTCTCCAAATTAAACAATCCCAGCTCCCTCAGCACTTAAACTCAGGAGTTTGTGTTTTTAAGCACAAACTCCTGAGCTGGAGTGAATAAGATCAGTTGGCCATTCCTCTTTGCAAACAGGAATCATTTCTGTTCCTCTCTGCACCTCTTCACCAGAGGGTCTTTTGGTAGCTCCTTAACTCTGATGCAAGCATGATGAAATGAATGACCATCACTGGACTTGTCACCAATGCTAATTCTCAGATAGAGCATGATAAATGAGGCCTTTGATCTGTAGGATTTACTCCCCTTTATCTTGTGTAATCCAGCTGCTCAAGAGGCATGGACCCACCCAGCTCTCTGCACTTCACACAAATGCTTTACAGAAGCTGATAATTTTAGTTCTCAGTTTTCTGGGCTATCATATTGTCAGTCTTGAGCAGGAGCGTTGGGATGAGTCTTAAGATCTGTGACAACTTAAAGTATTGTTTCATTTTGCTGCATAGAAATGTGTGGACTTGGCACTTTGGGATATGGTTTAGTGGCCATGATGGTCTAAGGTTGATGGTTGGACTTGATCTTAAAGGTCTTTTCCAACCAAAACCATTCTGTGATTCTGTTCTATGAGTCTATCCTATATATTCTGTTCTATAAATTCTATTCTGCTCTATTCTGTTCTGCGCTATTCTATTCTATTCTGTTCTGTTCTAATTCTATTCTACTCTATTCTAATATTGTTCTATTCTATAGAATTATGATTGGTTTTGGTTGGAAAAGACCTTTAAGATCATTGAGTCCAAACATTATCTAACTCTACCAAGTCTGGAATTCCCTATGCTTCAGATTTACTATCCCCTCCAGTGTTTGTTGCTTGGGATTATTTTTCTTTTGTTATTGTTGTTTATCTGGGATTTTTTTAAAGACAAATCAATTAAGATTTTTTTCATGGAGGACTCTTTGCTCTTCTTTCTTGTCCTCATCTCCAGCCTTGCTGCCTACCACCACTTTAAATCATGCTATCCTCTCGTCTCACAACTGAGTATGTCTCCTAGGTGTACACATGGTTTTGTCTTGATTACGAGTAAAACAAGTTGTAAAATCCTGTATCATTTATGGCTGTCTGCTGGGACTTGTAAAAGAATGAAGGAGACAATTGAAAGGAGCAAGAAAATCGTGTCCTTTTTAAAATTCAAAATACCACAATTAAAAGACTACTGTGAAAATTCTGGCCAGGAAACAACCACTTTAGCAGAATAGAGTTGTGTAATTTTACTAAGTAAGTATGAAATCAGGGATTTGAAAGCTTATGCTTTAGAAACTGGTGTGTGTTCCATGTGGGTTTAGGTCACGCTTCCAATCCAGCAACAGAAAATGCAGTGAACATGAACACAGCAAAAATGTTGAAAGCAAATAAATCTTTCTCTAGCCAAATGATTTTGCAGTGTGTTAGAAATGGCCTCCACTCAGAAGGTGGCAGTGTCCATGTTTTTGTCATCAGTCACAAATAATATTTATCATATTTATTTATGAATAATAATTTTTAAAAAAAAGTTTAAGGAAAAACTCTTTAAGCAATTCTAAAGCTGCTTAACAATTAAATTTGAATGCTGATTGCATTTCAGAGAACAAGAAGTACAGTTTAGAAAGCAAATACATGGCTTGGTCAGTTTTGAAAGCAAAGATATGGCTTGGTCTTAAAATAGTGTTGTGGCAAAGGAGACCTAGAGCAATTCATGCTTCCTGGTGACCACAGCTGAGATAAAACAGGGAGATTGAAAGGGGTGATATTTCCTCCCTGACACACCAACTGGTTTCTCTACCCTCTAGTCCAAGAACAGCACAGCCACTCAACAAATACTGGCTTTGTTTCAAGGAAACAAACAGAAAACAAAACTCTGTCCATTCAAACCATCCAGAAAACTTCATTCATGTCTCTTTCTCCTCCCCTGCTTTAGATATTTATGGACTGAAGAGAGGAAAAAAATCCTAAAGGAAGTTCTCTAGTCTTCCACCTCCAGAGAAACCTGTTTCTGACATTCCTTTCTGGCAGACCCTTAAATAAGTCCTTTAGCCAGGAATCCTACTCCTTAGTGATTCCCGGAGGTGGCATGCTAGTTCTCAACGTAGTGGGGCAAGCTCTTGTCCAAACTTTTTAAAGGATGCTTGTGTCACATCAAAGAGGCTGATCGAGCCCAGTGCTTCACGCAGATCCGAGTAAACCACAAAGGTGATCAAGAGGCTGGAAGCTCTCTGCTGTGAAGACAGGCTGAGAGAGTTGGGGTCGTTCAGCCTGGAGAGGAGAAGGCTCCAGGGAGACCTTATTGTGGCCTTTCAGTGCTTAGAAGTGGCCCACAGGCAAGATAGGGAGTGACCTTTCACAAAGGCATGCCGTGAAAGGCCAGGGGTTAATGACTTCAAATGGAAAGAAGGGACATTTAGATTAGACCCTAGGAAGAAATTCTTCACCCTGAGGGTGGTGAGGCACTGGAACACGCCCCAGAAAAGTTGTGGATGCCCCCTCCCTTGAACTGTTCAAGGCCAGGCTGCACAGAGCTCTGAGCAATCTGGTCTAGTGGAAGATGTTTCATGCCAAGGCAGGAGGGTTGGACCAGATGATCTCTAGAGGTGCCTGGCACCCCCCACCATGTCCTGTGGGATTCTGTGGTTGTGTGATGTGACGATGAACACTCTGCTTTTGCTGCCGCACTCTGGGAAAAGGCAACACAAGGCCAGGATGTTTGGGTCTGTATCTTCAAGGGAGCAATTCTTTTCTTTTTCCTGTTAGTGAATATTCTCAATTATTTAATTTCCTATGGAGACATTTGGCAAGCAGTTTCCTTCCCAGCTACTGCCAGCAACTCTTGTTCCTAAGTGAAACAAGTTCTTGGCCTACAGGAGCACAGCCAGGAAATTTGTCATCTTTGGGCCAGGCAATCTTTTGATTTGACCTAATCAATGACATTTATTTCAAGCAATACATATTTTCAAGTAATTTGTTACATTAAGAAATAACAGAGAGGGAACCAGTGCGTTCACCCTGAAAACCAGGCTCATTTTTATGATGTATTTCTTTCTGTACTGCTAGGGCTGTACATGGCATCGCTGCTGAAATACTCCTGAAGCTGACTTCTTCAGACTAGCAGATGGAGGCAACTTCATCTTTCTCAGTTCAGTTACCTTTGCTTTCCTCTAGAATTCGGCAGTGCTTGGTCTGCTGACACTTCCCTTCAGGACAAGATGTTCTCAGAGCTGGTAATACCAGCGCAGTGGGTTCCTAACTAGTTCTGTTCTCAGACCCTAGGAGTGGGGGGGCGTGATGGATGTTAAAGATAGAACTTTGGCCCTCATGAAGTTCAATTCCAATTAATGCTTGTGGAAACAGGATGTCATTGTGGAGTTTTCACTCGGGTATGGAATCACAGACTGATAGAGGTGTAAAAAGGATCTCTGGAGACCATCCAGAGAAGGAGACTCCACAACCTCTCTGGGCAACCTGCTCCAGGGCCCCAGCGCCCTTACACCAAAGACTTTTCTCCTGTTGGGTTCCAGTTCATGCCTGTTGCCCCTAGCTGGCCAACAGCAGAGGACAGAAATTATATTTACTCCTTTTGGGGAGTAAAAATAGAAGTGCTGCACACTGATTGCCACAAAGATGATCAGAGGGCTAGAGCAGCTCTCCTATGAGGACAGGCTGAGAGAGTTGGGGCTCTTCAGCCTGGAGAAGAGAAGGCTTC